>CM039465.1:12065029-12118588 GCA_022414725.1 Microglena sp. YARC
AAGATGTAATTAAGGCACTCGTGTATGTGTAATCCAACAAGACTGCATGTTTCGAAGGTTGACCTACCTCCACCGCATTGGAACTCCATCGCCTTGTCGCGCCTGGTCAGAGACTCCTTCACCGAGGGGGGCGCGAAGGAGAATTCGATTGGCGTGGGACCACGCTTGGCTGCAGCAGCAGGGGGGGCGTCGTCCACAGCAATCGCTGTCGAGGGGAGTGAAGAAGCTGCCAGCGCACCGGCAAGCAGCATCAGCACGGCCCGCCTGCTGCTGCTTCTGCTGCTCCTGCTTCCTGCAGGCCGTTGAAGAGCTTGTTGAGAAACTGCGCTGATGAATCCGATGCATCTGCTTTGGGCGAGGGCAACAATGTTCCTCGCCCTGGTGCGCGTGCGCACGCAGGTGACCCGGCTCTGGATGTTAGCTGTACTGATCATGACGCGTAGAAGCAAGAAGGAAAGAAAGACTGGAAGAAAGAAGAATCTAGGAGGTATGGGTTCAGGAAAAAGGCAGCGAATAAATATTTCCAACGGTCTGGTCCGAGGTTTTGTTCACAGCAGGCACGACAGGGCCGACGTACGAGATGGGGAAAGTTTATACAGTGCGTTACCAAGCGAGAAAGATAATCCCTAGTCAGATAAACAGACACAGAGCGAAATATTCAGAAGTTCGGAGATTCGGGATATATACGGTCACTTGCCCAACTTGGGTACGTCCACCTATCGCTATCGTAGATCAAACCCTCGTACTGCTTCCGTTTAGAAATATTCAGGGGGAAAAGACGGATGACCTGCGTTCAAATGTTCAAATTATCGTTTGACTGTCATATCGGCCGAACGCCTAGCCCATCACATGACCCTTCCACCCAGTCTCCGTGCCTCGTAGTCGACAACAATGCATGCGAAAGTGACAAAGCCCGTCCAATAGTCCAACATGACCAGGCTTGCCATCGCCCGGGACGAACCCATCAAACCAAGGGACATGTCTTACTCCAGGCCCAGGAGGGGAATCGCCGCAGCCAGTGAATTGAAACCTCACTTCAGCAGGTCTTATTTTTTGTGTAATGGCATTTTTATTACATTTGCACATGCTCGTTCTTGTTGCTTTCCGTTTTTGTTCTTTCATTCCGTCAACTGACACAGCTCCGAATTCACGGCTCGGTCCTTTTTCTTGACGTCGAGCTGTATATTACTTGCTTGAATGTACCAAGCAGGGTTGTCCAGAACGCCGCGTGTGGTGTGGGGGTGAGGGGTGGTTGGGGATTGTTGAGGGGCGGGAAGTGGTAGGGGTGGGGAGTGAGAGCGATTGGATGGGGATTGCTGAAGGGTGGAGTGGGGGTGGGGGTTGATTGGGGCTTGAATGTGCCGAGCAGGGTTGTCCAGAACGCCGCATCTTGCGTTGCAGACACAACGTGGGAAATTTCCATTGCGTCGCACATTCAGATCCAGTGGGTCGTTTGCAGGGTACTACTTCTTGCCAAATTGGAAAGCGCTTAAAGCGCACACGCGTCAAATTGGTCAGCGCTTTTTAGTGCAAAAAACGTAAAAACTGTGCGCTGCGCCCACACGGGGTTGAAAAAACTGCGCGAAACGCGCAGATAGGCCCAAAAAGGCCGCGCAGCACCGCGCTGCCGCGCGCGCTTACTAGTACCCTGGTCGTTTGCGTCGCAGACACAGATTTTTGACGTTACAGCTGCGTACACGTTGCGTCACAGACACATATTTTATTTGGAGGGTCTGGAACTCTGGATGCGACGCAGACACAGATTTTGGAGCCCCCCATAAAAACCCTGGTACCGACACGTTGGTCCCTTGAGCCTTTTTCGGCCACCAAGATAAAGTAGCAATAATATAGGTTTGATACCCTGTTGATTTGAGTTGATATGAGTTGTAATGAGATGAGAAAACAGTTCCATGAATCCAATAGCTACAAAAAAAACGTAAAAACGTAAAGACGGAGGTGTCTATATAAAGCAGCAAGAATATAGGCGTGACACCTATACAAGACATTACAGCTATAAGGTCTTGTTGCTAACAACACAATGGCTCAACATGAATGAAGTCCATGCAAGATTCATAGTTTTGTAGGATCTTGCTGTCGACAAACATAACACTATCGTAGATCAGCATGAAAGAACTCAGCACATGATTCAAAGACTCCTGATGTCCAGAAATTATTGGGCTTAATATGAAAGAGAAAACCGCATGTTCATAGGCTCGTGACGTTCACACGTACTACTAGGGCTTAAACTGGAAGAGATCAAAACACAATTCGTGGATGTATGACTGTCACAAAGACTAGGGCTCAACATGAAAGATAACACTACATGTTCTTAGACTCGTGACGTTCACACGTACTAGGGCCTAACATGGAAGGGATCAAAGCACAATTTGTGGATTATGACTGTTACAGAGAATAGGGCTCAACATGAAAGAGATCAGCTCATAATTCGTGGAATCCAACTGTCTGACTATCACTCGGGGAAGTCGACAGATCGCTAAATGCGTACGAGCGCAGCGGAATGCACTCGGAACGCACGCGGAACGCACGCGGGGTACGCGATTAGTCATAGCTAGTTAATGACTAATAACTTCTAAGCCCTATACCCGCGTCGCCTGTAGCTCGGAATCCTGAGACATTTCGCCTACATTTAGCCATGGCGGATTGTCGTCGAAATGTCTCAGACTTCTGAGACATTTCGCCTACATTTAGCCAAGGCGGATTGTCGTCGAAATGTCTTAGACTTCTGAGACATTTAGCCTACATTTAGCCAAGGCGGATTGTCGTCGAAATGTCTCAGACTTCTGAGACATTTAGCCTACATTTAGCCAAGGCGGATTGTCGTCGAAATGTCTCTGACTTCTGAGACATTTCGCCTGCACCTCGCCACGCACGGCGGCTTGTGCACGATAATGAGGTGAAAAGTACGGTCTTTTGAGACATTTCGCCCACATTTAGCCACGGCGGATTGGGAGCTGTTATCAGGCGAAATGTCTCGTTCATCTGAGACAATTCGCGTACACTTAGCCACGGCGAAATGTGAGCTTTATTGGGAGCTGTTATAGCGTGAAATGTTTAGATCTTGTTTACGTGATTTGATACTGCATATGTTTAGCCGGTTCGATATCAGCCATGGCATGAGTCAAAGAAGGAAAAGTTATCCAATGGGCATTTTAGGTGCATATTTCATTTACATTAACCATCCAATATGGTCCATACATGCCTTATATTATTTAAAAATCTCTATATCAATTATAACTACTTATGCAACCTGCATGTGTAGATCACATATAGTGTATGCTGATCATATACAATGTACCGAATACCCAACATAATAAGCGGCAAGTCCCTAACTGTCTAATAAGCAGGATGGGGTGTGTGTGCCCTAGTTTGCCCTAGTGTTGGTTGTGTTCCATTGTGTGCGTATCGCACATCATGTTTTGGAACTGGTGTGTTGCTGGTTCCACACCCCAGGACTAGGACTTGGAAAACTTGGACAACCAAGAGTCTGTTGGTAAACTTTGAACTATTCAAAATCAAAAATAAATATGTGCAACACTGTTAGCAAATTTGTTGTAAATTTGCTAAGTAGTGCCCAGGTAGTGCCCCTAATTTTCTGTGGGTATCGCACAGGAGGTGACGGGAAGGTTGTTGCCACCGAGCAGCCCACATGTGGTTGAAGAACCATTTAACAATTCTAAGCCAACAAATTCAAACTACCTAATGCGACCCTGCCCCCTACCCTTCCTCTTCCCCTTCTGCCCCTCTCCATTCGAATCATCCTCAATGGGCGGTGGCTGGCTATGTCTCTCTGCGCCGGAAGCCTGGGCCGGCGGTTTGAACTTCTTCTTTTCGAAAGCACTGCGCCCTGGGATGGGAGGGGGAGGCTGCTTGTGTGGTGCTACCTTCGCTACAGCATTTGGGTGGGCTTTTGGTAGCATGCTGTGGCTTGTTTTGCCGCCTAGGAGTGACATGACAGCTTTGTTCTGTCCCTGCATCTCATCTCTTGGTATCCCATCACCAGAACCACTAGCATCTTCCTCCGGACTGTTGTTGGGAGCTTCAGAAACATGCCTTTCATTGCTATCCAATGGCTGCACAGCTTTAGGACCACCTGCATTGCAGGAGATAGTGTCAGGAACTTAGACCTTGATGAAGGCATCGACAGATGTAAGAGCATTATGCCATGAGTTAGTTACCACAGCAGAGACATAGCCTAAAGCACGGATTCAGAATTTCAGGGACATGGGCACATGTGGCAAGGGCAGCAGAGGAGAAGTTAGCACAAACAATGACAATGACTTAGACTATGACTGTATAAATACATAAACCCGAAGCCCTAAACTTTGGCAATACAATTAAATGTCCGCATGTATGTATGGTGTGGGCCTGTCTTAATGTAAGTACATATGTAATACAGTATGTATTTATGTATGAACTATGGTTATATAGCATGTATATAGTACATATATAACTAATAGAAACACCCCACCTGGGTAGTAGTACTTCTCCTTGTCAATGCTCTCTGACACCGTACCAAGTGTGGCTTCGCCATTGTCACTAGGAAGAAAACCATGGAACTGAATCGGATGGGATTCGTTGCTGACCTTGTGACCCTTGGGTAGAGAATTCAATGACATGACGCCCACATGCATGGCCTTGGCATTGACATTCAGTGGTCTCCACGTACCAGGCGCTGCTCCATCAGGGTGGGGAAACTGATACCCACCCACCAACATCTGTTTTGTGGGTAGGGAAGGGAAGTTTTCTAACCCTCTTCCTAACCCTAAAGGAGGAAGCGCTGGCTTCTTGACCCACTGGTACTCTCCCCTGCCTCCTTGCCCCCCGCCCCATGCTCCACGGGATCCTTGCCACCGCCACTTTTGTCCCCTTCCTCCTTCCCACTGCCACTATTCTCCCCTGTCTCCTTCCCACCGCCACTTTTCTCCTCTTGCTCCTGTCCACCGCCACTATTCTCCTCTGGCTCCTTGCCACCTACACTTTTCTTCCCAAGCTCCTGTCCACCGCCACTATTCTCCCCTGGCTCCTTGCCACCTACACTTCTCTCCCAACCTCCTGTCCACCGCCACTATTCTCCTCTGGCTCCTTCCCACCGCCACTTTTCTCCTCTTGCTCCTTTCCACCACCACTATTGTCCCCTGCCTCCTTGCCCCCCCCCCCCCCCCCCATTTCATTCTCCTCCTCCTCCTCCTCCCCCGACACAGTGTCTGGCAAAGAGCCATCCATATCATCCTCATGTAACAACAGGAAGGCTACACGATCAGCTGTCCTTAGGACTACTGCCCACTGGTCATGCAGAATGGGGTGTAGGATGTTGCCCGTTTCAGGGGTCGTATAATAAATGTGCATGAGTACCGCGCAGTTGGGATCTGTCTCCAACCCCAATCCGGCAATATCTCCTTTAAGGTAAACCACCTTTACCCCCTCGTACTCATCGCACAATCCGTAGTACACCCTACCCCCTACATCCATGAGGGAGTTGTTGTTCCGGTACCGGAAGTGTTTTTTCTGCATGTGGACTGGTACACAACAGAGTTTTTTTCTCAGTGTACCGCGGCCTGCAAACAATGGTGGATAACATGTTTAAAAGTCATACATGTTTTGAGTGACTCTGTCTAACTAGTGCTTGGGATAGTTACACTAGTTAACAGACATCATGCTGACTTATGTCTTATGGGGAAAGGATTGTATTGCAAGTAAAGATGCAGTGATTCACACTGAATGCCGTAAGCAAGCCAGGAGCCACTCTTACTAAATGAGTTTTAATATATGAAGGTCGCTAAATTAGTTACTTGTTATAGCTTGTCGGTGTGTTGTACTACCTGGTGTCAAGGTGATAATGTGTTTGGAGTTAATGAGAGTGGTGTTATGCATAGTATATGAGCAAGTGTGAGTTATGCTAGCATGTGTGTGAATTGATCAAGCTGGTGTAGAGTAAGAGGTACTACCTCTGCCTTCCCGGGACCGTTCGTGTGCGGAATGATAACTCACTACAATGCGATTGATGTCACAAAGTGAAAGAATTGTAATGCAACTGAAGGTGCGCGAAGGGCAGTGCGAATGGCAGTGCCAGACGCTAGAAGCCTTTCTGAATGAATGAGCTTTAGATTAGCGTGTTTGGATGTCGTTGTTGTACTCGTCCTTAAAATCAACTACACGATATCAATGCGCACCTGTTGTCCGTTTCCTTTTCACCATCGTTGTCGCGGAGTTTTGGTGGCGGCCAAGTTAGAGTAAGGTTAGAAATGTGCAGGTAATGCGTGTTGGGATGAATGCAAGGTTAAAGAAGAAAGACTAGACCTCGGTTTGATAAATTCAATCAACTTCGGTTGGCGACCAAATCGCTGTTGAGGGCGAGATGCGGGAGAAACACAGGTGAAATGTGATGGATTGCGTGGTTTGTAAGCAAAGACACCTGGCCATGTATTGCTAAGGCTCATAGATTACAAGTTTGGCACGAACAGGTCGACAGTAGACATTCCGCCTACTTGCCGCGTCCCATCCGCCTTGGCTAAATGTACATGAAAGGTCACCCTGCGAAGACATCTATCAAAATTAGTAAGTGCCCTGACACGTCATCGCAATTCGCACTAATATTTCAGTGTGACTTAGGCTTTCATCACAGTGATAAAATCGTCATGGTTTCGCCCTACAACAGCGCCATTTTCGACGCATGCAGCGAAAGCACATCGGTGACTTGAGGTGTCCATTTTTCCGAATGAAAGCATTTCACCAACGAGTAGTTCGCGCTAGTACTTCGTTGCCTAATTGTTCATTCTATCTCGGAATCGCTGGCAGAGCTTTGCAGGTTCGCGAGAATGACCCCTCGAAAAGGTTGCTAACAGACCCTCGAGCGACAGAAAGTTGCATAGCTCTTCGCGTATTAGAACTCAGTAGTTAACGTGCGATCGAGGAGTTATTGGTCACGCTTCAGTCTACGCAAAGTTCTGGGTGTCTGTCGGGATCGCTGGTTTGAGGTGAGCCAAGACATTTCGTCCACTGTACGCCTACATTTCTCTGTAGTTCCGCTGCAAATCGTGTCTTTCGCCTACATTTAGCGAAATTGTCACTTCCCCGAGTGTATCTTACATTAGGATCAACATGAACAGAATGGAACTTTGGACTGCACGACTCATTGTTCATATACTCATGATGTTAGTGCATATCATAGGCCAACAATAACATTATGCATTTCATTCATGGATTCAGAATGCCAGGGGTTTCTGTGAAGGATTTGGGCCTAGATGTATACCGGTAGTATTTGTCGATTTGGGCTTTCATGTGTCATGCCCGGTGCTTTTTCTCACACTCTCTTACACTCAGCATACCGGTAGATCCTTTTGTCTCACACTCACTCTCACACTCATCATACCGGTACCCAGTATGGCCTCACACTCACGCTCACATTCATCATACCGGCAGCTCCTATTGTCTCACACTCATCATACCGGTAGCTCCTATTGTTTCACACTCACTCTCACACTCATCATACTGGTACCCAGTATAGTCTCACACTCATGCTCACATTTATCATACCGGCAGCTAGGATTGTCTCAAACATAACAGTGTAGCACATTTCAGGAACACGATAGAAGGCCAAGATTTGTACCATAAGACATTACAAGGTAGCAATCTTTGTGAATTGGTGGTTGGCCCCAGTGCAAGAAAACGGGCTGCCCCCCCCCCCCCCCCCCCCCCCCCCCCCCGACCTCACGCCTCGTAATAGGGCGTGCTATTTATTTATTTATATTCTCTGTGGACATTTCATTTATCCTCTCTATCTGTGAACAAAAACTCCAGTGCTCATGATGATTAGTAGGCTCCAGTTGACAAATGACAAGCAGGAATACGCAGCATGCTGGGGTGTCCATCCACCCCTCAGATACCATCCACTCGCTTACATCCATTTTTCATAAAACTTCCACATTCTTACATTCTCTCTTCAGAAACCATCCCTATCTACCATCCACTCTTCAGAAACCATCAACTCTCTCGCATCCATTTCCAAAAAACTTCCACTCTTCAGATAACACCCACTCTCTTACATCTCATATTACTCATCATAAACCTTCCTCTCTTCAGAAACCATCTACTCTCTTAAATCCACACTTCAGAAACCATCCACTTTCTTACATCCAATCTTCAGAAACAATCAACTCTCTTGTATCCATTTCCAGAAAACTTCCAATCTTCAGAAACCATCCACTATCTACCATCCACTCTTTAGGAACCTTCCACTCTTCAGAAACCATCTACTCTCTTACAGCCACTCTCTTACTTCCACTCTTCAGAAACCTAGATGCGTGTAAGTTGTTACAGTCCAGGGGTACCCAGATGGGCTCAAGGGATCGCTCATGTGGGAACCTCTCCGCAACTATGGTGCGGGCGAATGAGAGCACTAGCGAATAATTTTGGTCTCCCAAACAATACCCGACGCCAGCCACCAGCGGAGGCACAAGTAGTAAGGTAGGTCGAACCCAGGGCGGTGCAACCTTGTTGGGTGCTTGTGGTGATCCAGGTGGTGGGCCTCACCCACAGTGCTACAACAAAATAAGGGGTTGAGTTGGGTTGGGTTGGGTTGGGGGTTGGGGTTGGGGTTGGGGTTGGGGTTGGGGTTGGGGGGGGGGGGAGGGCATTTTAATGAGAGGGCATTCACCCAAGGAGTTGTTGGGTGCTTGTGGTGATCTAGGTGGTAGGCCTCACCCACAATGCTGCAAACACAATAAGGGTTGGGTTGGGTTGGGTCCGGTTGGGTTGGGTTGGGTTGGGTTGGGTTGGGTTGGGTTGGGTTGGGTTGGGTTGGGTTGGGTTGGGTTGGGTTGGGTTGGGGGGACATTTTAATGAGGGCATTCACCCAAGGAGTTCTTGGGTGCATTTGGTGATCTAGGTGGTAGGCCTCAACCACAATGCTGCAACACAAGTTGGTTTGGTTTGGTTTGGTTTGGATTAGGTCAGGTTGGGGGAGGGCATTTTAATGAGAGGGCATTCACCCAAGGAGTTGTTGGGTGCTTGTGGTGATCTAGGTGGTGGGCCTCACCCACAATGCTGCAACACAAGAAGAGGTTGGGTTGGTTTGGGTTGGGTTGGCGGGGCATTTTAGAGAGGGCATTCACCCAAGGAGTTGTTGGGTGCATTTGGTGATCTAGGTGGTAGGCCTTATCCACAGTGCTGCAACACAAGAAGCACTTCGCACTTGGCAAGCATTAATTATTTCTTTATTATTTCATTTTTTATAATCTCAGGTACGCACTTGGCAAGCATTAATTACTTCTTTATTATTTCATTTTTATTGTCTCAGATACGCACTTGGCAAGCATTCATTACTTCTTTATTATTTCATTTGTTATTATCTCAGATATGCACTTGGCAAGCATTCATTATTTCTTTATTCTTTCATTTTTAATTATCTCAGATACGCACTTGGCAAGCTTATATTTGATATCTTTTATATTGTATTATCTCAGATCATTACTAGGCAAGAATCCATTGTTTCTCTTTTGTTTTTCTTTTTTCTTATCTCAGATGCTCGCGTTGCAAGCATTTGCATTTTTCTGTTTATTTTATTTTTTATTATCTCAGATACTCACTTGGCAAGCATTCATTATTTCTCCTTATATTTTCTATTCTATTATCTCAGATACTCACTTGGCCAGCATTCCTTGGCAGTCATTGAGGATGTCAAGAGCAGCGCAAACCTCACCCTCATCTTCGATCTCGGCACCCTTTGGGTGGAAGCTGCAGAAGGGGGTTATTTGTGATTATGTTTGTTTGTGTGTGTGTGTGTGTGTGTGTGGTGGTGGTGTGTGTGGTGTGTGTGGGGTGTGTGGGGTGGGGGGGGTATGGTGTTTTTGTGTGTGTGTGTTTCTGTGTGTGTTGTGTATGGTGCTTGATGTGGTGACCTTAGCACCCTGTGGATGGAAGCTGCAGGAGGAGAACGGATGTGCGTGTTTAGACTTTAGGCAGCTGAAAAATGATACTGCCATGTCAGGCATTGCACCATCATTGTATCATGTATCAACACAGCCCCAATATTGTATAACTTCATATATAACTTCACCCTGTGGGTGGAAGCTGGAGGAGGAGAATGGGTGCACATGTTTTTATTCTTCAGCCAGCTGAACACATGCTACTGACACACATGCCACGCATTGCACCATCAATGTATCATAGTGCTACACAGCCCACACACCATGTATGTATTACTTCAAAGCACACATGCTACTGCCATGTCACTCCTTGAATCATGCAGATGCTTTTAGTCTTCAGGCCAGGGCACTACATAGCGCGCGCGGCAGCGCGATTTCGCGCACGCTTTTTGAGCCCCATTGCGCGTTTCGCGCAGTTTTTTCAACCCCCTGTGGGCGCATCGCGCAATTTTTGCGATTTTTGCACTAAACAGCGCTGACCAATTTGACGTTTGTGCGCTTAAAGCGCTGACCAATTCGACAAAATGTAGCACCCTGCTTCAGGCAGGTGAACAAATGCTACTGACATATATAGATGATAACACACATTACAATATAATTAAATCATCATCCCGTATGATCAGGGTATGCATGTGTTTAGTAATCAGGCAGCAGGAAAAATGCTACTGTCATACATACATGATAACTCACATTACAATATAATTTAATCGTCATCCCATATGATCAGGGTATGCATGTGTTAAGTCTTCAGGCAGCTGAACACAAGCTACTGCCATGTTACTCATTCCACCATTAATGCATCAAGGGCATGCTTGTAGTCTTCTGGCAGCTGAAAAAATGCTGCTGTCATATAAATATAAATATAAATATAATATAATATAAAAATATATAATTATATCTGAATTATATATCTCCATAGGTGCCTAAGTCAGACCCTAAGTGATACGGATGGATTGAGCCTATGCCCTTAAGTCCAAAAACAAAGATGTTTTGCTAATAAGTTGCCCAACCACATCAGTTCAACACACAAATACTCGGATTTGGGTTTTCTCAAATGGTGGGGACCAGGTCAAGTGAAACATGCTAATTTGTTACTATGGGGTTCCCTAAGTCGATACGGGTTTTACGTAGGAAGTGATACGGAGCCTATCGCGACCGAAACAAGCCATTTAAAAAGAACACTGGGTACATATGTTGTGTAACGTCTTTCCCTACCAGTAGTTATTATGGAAGGTCTTGGAAGGCAGTACACAGGCAGTACAGTTGAGTAAGGACCCCCAAAACACTGATTATTATCATTTCGTGGGTGTCCTAAGTCTAGGTCAGAGTTGCACAGCCTCAATTGAGACATTTTGGGCCTCGGTTTTGCTCTATCTCAAGATATAGCGTGCAGAACAACTTTTCCTTTTTTCGAAAATTCAAATATTCAAATGTTTTTTGAAAATATATTCAAAAAACAAACTTTTTTTAAAATTTGTCTTCAAACATCCACATCTGAACTCAGTTTTTGATTTGGGGTAGATCATTGAAAACACACCCTAATCCTGAGCCATGGTGTGGTAGGCCACAGGGAGGTGAAATCTTGAGATGTACAGCTATTTCAGTAGATTCCGAGGCCAAGGCTTAAGCGCAGCCTTTGACCTTGTCAAAGGGGTTCGATAAGACTTTCGTCCCGAGGTACCTTTCTTCGGAATAGCTCGCGCGGCCTCGTATCTGACGCGATCTGGATTTGTATCACTAATTATCGCACATCTGATGTACTGCCACCGGCCTGCCGAACAAGGCTGCTCGCGACCAGATGCGAACGCGCACGAAAAGTACCTGCGCGCATAGCTGACACTGTCGCGAACAATATGAGCCTGCAAGAATTCGATTCCGAGCAGTTTGGGCTATGTACGGCTCTGTATCACATTCTTGTATCGACTTAGGGCGTTTTCGGACTTAGGCACCTATGGAGATATATAATAAATAAATATATGATACATAAATATATAATTATATGAGATACGTATATATAAAAAATATAAACATAAATATAATATATGACTCACACAGCACCATCAATGTATCGCAATGCATGATGATAACACACATTGCACCATCAATGTACGTTCATAAGGGCATCGCAATCTGCATGGCCTACACAGCATGTATATATTACTTCGGTATAAGTAACATATACACTTACTTCTGTATATATTTACTTTTTAATATATATAATTTTGTATATCTTACACATGCTACTGCCATGCCACTACCATGTCGTCATTCATTCCACCATCAATGCACACTGTGCATGTTTCTGAAGGTAATGATAACGCCTGGTGGGGCGTGGTGTTAAGGGAGCCCGTCGTACGCGGGTGGGGAGCGGTCTCCTACCTCAACTGGACAAGCTACCATCGCGGTTGACAACGACCTGCAACGCCAATAGCGACCGAAGGGGGAGTCGAACCCCCGACTCTTCATCCTCAAGCGATCTGGTGTGCATGTTTTTAGTCTTCTGGGAGCTGAACAAATTTTCTGCCATACAGGGTACTACATTTTGTCATTTTGGGTTGCGCTTTTGATACAGCTGCGTCCTTTTGGGTTGACCTTTTGACTCAACTAAAAACGGAAATCCGCGCGCTGCGCCCAGAGGGGGTTGACAAAATTGCGTCTATCGCGCAGTGTCGGGCTCCAAAAACCTTGCGCGCATAACCGCTATCGCGCATGCCGTATCCGGTACTCACTATAAATTGGATTCAAGTGTGAAAAGGCAACAAGGTAGCATGGGCAAACTGGGGTACTACTAAGCGCGCGCGGTGCCTTTTTGAGCCCCTGTGCGCGTTTCACGCTGTTTTTCAACCCCCTGTGAGCCCATCGCACAGTTTTTGCCCTTTTTGCACTGAGAAGCGCTGATCAATTTGACGTTTGTGCGCTTTAAGCGCTGACCAATTTGGCAAGAAGTAGTGTCCTGGTGCAAACTGCTTACAATAATACTGTCTGCTAGCCACAGCCTCTTTCGGTGATATACATTGGTCTAGTGGTAGACTGAATCACTATAAGAATGAAGAGGCTGGGGTTCGACTCCCCCTTCGGTCGCTCTTGGCGTTGCAGGTCGTAGTCAACCGCGATGGTAGCTTGTCCAGTTGAGGTAGGAGACCGCTCCCCACCCGCGTACGACGGGCTCCCTTAACACCACGCCCCACCAGGCGTTATCATTACCTATTATCTGTCTGCCACCCATCCAATAGGGGTACTGGTGAATGTTCGTTTGGTCGAGGGTCGTTATCTCCCACTTATCCTAAGTGCGCCTACTCTTTCGTAGGAGTGGCAACGCCATTCAAACTGAATCCTTGGTGTCGCTTGCTTGTGAAGGAAGACCCACCTCCTGGAGTGCAAATCACAACCACAAAGAATCAGAACCACAACCAGAACCACAACCACAAAAAAACCAGAACCACAAGAAAATCGCAACCACGAAAAAAATCACAAGCACAACCACAACGGCAAAAAAAACCATCACCCCAGTACTCACTACAGGTTGAATCCAAGTGTAAGCAGACGACACATGAGCATGGGCATAGCAGCGCAGTACACCATAGTCTGGTATCCCCAGAGCTGGTACACGGCTAGCCAATCCAAGAGTGAGCAGGAGACAAATTAGCAAGGGCAAACTGCATACTGTACTGCTGCCAGGATGCCCACCCGTACACCACGCCAGTACTCACTACAGGTTGAATCCAAGTGTAAGCAGACGACACATGAGCATGGGCATAGCAGCGCAGTACACCATAGTCTGGTATCCCCAGAGCTGGTACACGGCTAGCCAATCTAAGTGTGAGCAGGCAACAAATCAGCAAGGTCAAACTGCATACAATAATAATAATGTCTGCTTGGCCACCCGTACACTCATCTGTCACCCCAGTACTCACTACAGGTTGAATCCAAGTGTGAGCAGGCGACACATGAGCATGGGCATAGCAGCGCAGTACACCATATTCTGATAACCGTAAAGCTGATATACGGTCAGCCATACGAGGAAGCAGATCGGGTAGCACATGGTATCCACGATCCAGAGCTCAGGGCAGCTGCGGAATTTGGCGGGGATGTACCTATGGGAGGGACAGGTAGCACCGGGGTGAGGGGTGGTTGGGGATTGTTGAGGGACGGGAGGTGGTGGGGTGGAGGTGAAGGGTGGTTGGGGATTGGTGAGGGGCGGGAGGTGGTGGGGTAGAGGTGAGGGGTGACTGGGGATTGGTGAAGGGTGGAAGGTGGTAGGGTGGGGGGCGGGGAGAGGGGAGAGAAGACAGGACTTAGGGGTGATGAGTGCGTTACAGGTTTGCTACCTCGAGTCACTAGCTTTGGCTGAATAGCAAGTCAGGGGAGGTACCTAAAAGCTGCTGCTTTTAGCTGAAAAGGATAACACTGTTTGCTACCTCAAGTCACATATCTTGAAGGTCATCCAAGAAGGAACATGTCCTGCTCATATAACATTACAGCTACGAGCAGCAGCTTCTAGGCAGCTCCCCGAGCCAGCCACTGGGCCCAGCCCCAAGATTTTGACAGTTCTGGACAGTGGATTCTGTCAGCTTCCAGACACATTAGGTTGCATTATCTTTGGCTGGATAAAGAGTCAGGTGATCTGCCTCGAAGCTTCTGCTTTAAGCTGAAAAGCAAAAACAATGTTTGCTACCCCACATAGTCACATTCAGGGTACTTCCAAGCGCACGCTTTTACGCGCTGACGCGCTGCCTTTTTGAGCCTCACAGCGCGTTCCATAACAACCCCCTGTAGGCGCAGCAATCAATTTTTGCGCTTTTTGCACTACAAAGCGCAGTTGGTTTGTTTGCGCTGAAGTGCTGGCCAATTTGGTCGATGGAAGTACCCTGGTCACATTTCTTATAGGGCATCTAAGAGGGAATGGGCTCTGTTCATGCAGGCCCTCTTCAGTGTAACAGATGGACAGAGGCCCCATAACGCAGGAATAGTATAGGTTTGAGACCCCATTGGATTGAGTTGTAATTAGATGAGAAGATAGTCCCATGAATCCATTAGCTACAAAAAACGTTAAAACGTTAAGACTTCGATGGCTTGATAACGCAGCAATAAAAAGGTGCAACAAATGGTCAGGGGTATATATATGGTATATAGTATATTAGTATTTAGGCTTCGGAGGTCAGGGCTAACGTCAGACCAAATGAGCCCTAAATAGGGCTATTAGCTAAACTAGACCTAATAGTGCACAACTAATTTAGCCAAAATTAGCTAATACAACCCAGAAAAAGTGCCATGTGTATAGGAGAGTGTCATTATGCATCCTACTGACTTTTGTGGCAATTGTGTATGATCTGACTGTCATGAGTTCATGATGAAGTAGCTCATAACTGCGGGAGCGAACGAAGATCTCTGTATTATTATATCAACGCGTTACATTGCAGGAAACATTTGCAGTGTTCAAGTAAGTTGTAAGGATGGTTCTTTACCTACCTCATGTCGTGGTGGGACTCTTTTTGGCATGGTCCATAACCACATACCCCCCCCCCCCCCCCCCCCCCCCCCCCCGCACACCCACACCACGCAACCCACCCTTGTTGTAAGGATGGTCCTTTACCTCGCAGTGAGCCTCTTTTTCGGACATGATCCTTTTTCCACTGCTAATTTGGGGGTCCTCGGCGCCCTTTT
Source organism: Microglena sp. YARC (assembly GCA_022414725.1). Classification (NCBI taxonomy): domain Eukaryota; kingdom Viridiplantae; phylum Chlorophyta; class Chlorophyceae; order Chlamydomonadales; family Chlamydomonadaceae; genus Microglena; species Microglena sp. YARC. The sequence continues at coordinate 12,080,638 of CM039465.1, forward strand.
ATTTGGCTTCAAAAGGGTGCGTAGCGGGTGCGAAGGGTGCCGCAGGGGTGCAGAAAAGAGTGCAGAAGATCCTGCCGAAGAACCCCCTAAATTTGCAGTGTTGGATCTCCGCGCTTTCGTTAAATTTCCGATTTCGTCTCTATTGAGCCCTTGTAGTTGATTTATTCCTTCAGTAAACGAGTTTGTTTTATTTTGAAAAGTCCTATGCAGCGTCGCAAGCGACGCGGAAAATTGGCGGAGTGTGTTGGCAACGGAACGAAAGGTGGCAACGATGGAGCTGACCGAAGCGAGTTAGTAACGAGACCGTTGGCTGACGTGTCGGGCTTCAATTTTTGTTTTTTTCCGGTCAGACAGACAGATGGGTAAAGATGGGGGCTCCCGCCCCCTTAAAGAGGGGGCTCCGCCAAAAAATGCTACTAATTTGCAGTCTTCAACTAAGTTGTTGGGATAGTCAAAACAAACGTTTACTTTTCAAATTTCTTTATTGAGTCCTTGTAGCTGACTCTGTCCTTGAGTACATGATTTTTTTAATGGCTACTAAATATGCAGTGCTCGACTACGTTGTAGAGATGGTCCTTAACCTATCTGTCGTAGTGGTTGTACCACACCACAAACCACATACCCCCCCCCCACAACCCACCCACCCACCCACCCACACCACCACACACACACACCACCTTCACCCACTGTAACACACCCAACCTACCACATACCCCCCCACCCACCCACCACCCACACCACCACCACCACAACCACCGTAACGCACCCAACCCACCGCATACCCCCCCCACCCCACCCACACCCACACCCACACACACACCACACATGGTTGTAAGGATGGTCCTTTACCTCATGTCGTAGTGAGCTTCTTTTTTGGACATGGTCCATCCAACCCATGACCAGAGAAAGCTTCCGGAAGCTATCCAGCTGTGTGGGTCTGTGTGAATGCAAGTAAAACCCAGTTGGTGATGATGGTGGTGATGGTGTTGGTGATGATGGTGGTGATGGTGGTGATGGTGGTGTTGGTGATGGTGGTGATGATGGTGGTGGTGTTAGTGATGATGGTGGTGATGGTGGTGATGGTGATGATGGTGGTGGTGGTGTTAGTGATTGATTTGGTGATGGTGGTGATGTGGTGTTGTAGTGGTGATGGTGGTGCTGATGGTGGTGATGATGATGGTGATGATCATGATGGTGGTGATGATGGTGGTGATGATGGTGGTGATGATGATGGTGGTGATGATGATGGTGATGATCATGATGGTGGTTATGATGGTGGTGATGATGATGGTTATGGTGGTGATGATGATGGTTATGATGGTGGTGATGATGATGGTTATGGTGGTGATGATGATGGTTATGATGGTGGTGATGATGATGGTTATGATGATGGTGATGATGATGATGAATGATCGGTGATGAGGTTATAAGCGGGGATGATGGTGGTGTGATGATGGTAATGATGGTGATTTATGATGGTGGTGATGATGATTGTGGTGATGATGGTGAGATGGTGGTGGTGATGGTTGGTGATGATGGTTATGAATGGTGTGAGATGATGGTGGTGATGGTGGTGGTGATGGTGGTGATGGTGCCATGGTGGTGAGCAACTGGGTGCGCCTCCAGTGCAACACACTGCCCCCCAAACCCCGGGGAGCGATTAGGGCAGAGATATTTCTGATTATATTAGCCGGACACATGGGTTGCCATGCAGCAACAGAAGGGCGACGCTGGTGAGACAGGGTCGATATGATTGCATATGCTAAGGGAACGGCAATATCATGTCATATGATATCATGTCATCATATGATATCATATGATGCTGGCAGTTAGACTAGGCTAAAGTTACCATTTATATACAATATTATATGATGCAATGTGTATGATATCATACTCGCCTTTGGTCAAGAAATGGCTGTTCTCAAACCAAACAAATGACTTGCCTCAAACCAGTACATGCAAGGTCAATGGCTCGCTCGCAAACCATAAAATGCACCGCCCAAACCAACGAATAGCTCACTCAAACCAACAAATGGCTTGCTCAAATCAATAAATGCACCGCCCAAACCAACGAATAGCTCGCTCAAACCAACACATGGCTTGATTAAACCAGTACATGCAAGGTCAATTGCTCGCTCAAACTAACAAATGCACCGCCCAAACCAACAAAGGGCTCGCTCAAACCAACAAATGGCTTGCTCAAACCAACAAAAGCCTGGATCTGTTGCTGTGAAGAGATTTAAAAACCAGTAATCAGGGTGTTACCTTCGGCTTTCTTAGCAGCTTCTAGGCAGCTCCCTGAGTCAGGCACTGGGCTCCGCCGCACTTTTTCAGCCGTTCAGAGCAGTTGAGTGTGTCAGCTTCAACGTGCAGGAGGTTGCGTCAGGTTAGGCTGAATAGCTCGTCAAAGGAGCTGCAAGGAAGTTGCTGCTCGTAGCTGAAAGTAAAACGCTGCTATAAATACCATATTAGGTCCAAGAAAAAAGAATGGAGGGAAAAATTGGTAAACATACCATCTGGGGTGTCTGCCATGTGCGTGGTGGCGTGTCGGTTGTGCTTGCCCTACAATTAAGTTGCAATCAATCTTCAAACCTATAATATACCAAAATGACGAAGGGAAAAAACTTGGAAACGTACCGTCTGGGGTGTCGCATGTGCGGTGATGGCGGTTGTGCTTGCCCTGCAATGAGTTGTAGCAGAAGTTGTCAGACAGAGCTCATGGAGACATGTTAAGTGAAATAAGACCACCATTTTTTTATTGTTTTCAGTGGGAAACAATGAGGTATAGTATATATACAAATATACAAATGGTGGTATATATCAACTTATAACTGTTTTCAGGGGGAAACAATGAGGTATATGTTATATAACAAATATACAAATGGTGGATATATAACTATAACTGTTTTCAGGGTAAGACAATGAGTATAGTTATAGTATACAAATATATATAAAAACATAAGAGGTTATAGTAAGTATATATACAAACAATATGAGGTATAGTTTATATGTAAATATATACAAACAATAAGAGGTAGTTATATATTTACAACAATAAAGAGTATAGTTATATATACAAATATGATACAAACAAAAGAGGTTATAGTTATATATACAGAATATATATACAACAATAAGAGGTATATGTTTATAATATACATCCATATTAAAGGATCAACCAGTCATGACTTGTGGAGAATAGCTGGAGGAAATGCAAGTGAAATTCTGTAAGAGCAGTGCTGGCCGCTGAGCAAGCTCCTCACATGTGATTCAGTGTAGAGCATGTATCCACAGAATCAGTAGGTAATTTTCTGACACTTGGAGAGCGCAACCATAAAGGGCACAGCAGGCAGCAGCACGCCACCTGGTGTCTCACTCACGCCCCACCACCCACAGCACTCAGGTCTCCTCACACCCTAACAGCGCATCAACACAGAAACTTTTAAGGTAATAATCTCGACACTGTGGAGAGAACATACCGATACAGTTCACGATAAATAGGATATCCATCAGTCAACTAATGACCTCACCATCATCTCACCGAGCCATCAACACACAACAGTAGAGTTATTAAAACCTCTTAGGACCACTATGGATAGACGAGGGCCAGCACATCAAACACTAGGTGATATGACGCCACGCAATAACAGAGGCACACCACTAGTCATCATCATCATTTCGCAGTTATAAATCATCCATCATCCACAGCAAGCCACTAGTCCGCCCCCCCCCCCCCCCCCGAGAGCCCTGCCCTACGACTCGTCTCACTCTCAGTTCCCACACACCAGCCACCATGCACCTCGACAACCACAGCAATCAAAGGCATCACAGCAGCAGCAGGCAGCACAGCAGCCACCCTCTCCTACCTCACGCGCGATCCCTGTCATCCTGAGACCCTCACTCGCTCACATTGATGAGCAAGCATCAAACAGCAATCACGGGCTATCACCGTAGCATCAGACATTAGTCCCCCCCCCCACCCCCTCCCCCCCCCAAAAAAAAAAAACCACTCTTGGTCCCTCACCCTACACCACATATTAACACCCGTTGCGAGACCTCTAGCATTTACAGCACCATAAGGCCACATCATCATCAACATCATCAACCCTCTACTCCTCTACTCCAGCCGCAATCCCTTACCCTCAGTCCTTCACCTCACGAGACATCAACAACATCAGCATCAGCAGCACCACCAGCAGCCATGGGTTACCCTCACCCCCACCCTCACTCACCCTCAGTCCCTTACCCTCAACCACCTGCACCTCTAGAATTACAACAATCAAAGGCACACATCATCATCCGCAGCCACCCTCTACCTCACCCTCAGTCCCCCACCACCTTTTTGTTATTTAGACATCCACCAACATCAATCATCATCATCATATCAGCAGCAGCAGCAGCCATAAGTCATCCTCCCGCTGGTCCGTACCCCCCCCCCCCCCCCGGCCCAACCCTCACTCTCAGTCCTCTACCCTCACCACCCACACCTCTAGCATCCACCAACAATTAAAGGCACATCATCATCATCAGCAGCCCACCCTCTACCTCACCCTCTATCCCTCACCCTCAAGTCCTTCTAAACCCTTCACATCACCAAACATCATCATCATCATCATCATCAGCAGCAGCAGCAGCAGCCATAAGATCATCCTCCCCCCCCCACCCACCCACCCCACCCAACCCTCACTCTCAGTCCGTCATCCTCACCACCCACACCCTCTAGCATCCACAACAATCAAAGGCACATCAGCAGCAGCCACCCTCTCCCTCACCCTCTACCCCTAACCCTCAGCCCCTTACCCTCACATACATCAACAACATCAGCAGCACCAGCAACATCCATTAGTCACCCTCACCCCCACCCTCCCTCACCCTCAGTCCCTTACCCTCACCGCCTGCACCTCTAGCACCCACAACAATCAAAGGCAAATCAGCAGCAGAAGCAGCCACCCTCTACCTCACTCTCAGTCCCTCACCCTTAGATACCACCAACATCATCATGAGCAGCAGCAGCAGCAGCCATAAGTCATCCTCCCCCCCCCCCCCCCCCCCCGACCCTCACTCTCACTCTCAGTCCCTCACCCTCACCACACACACCTCTAGCATCTACAACAATCAAAGGCACATCATCATCATCAGTAGCAGCCACCCTCTACCTCACCCTCAGTCCCTCACCCTTAGACACCACCATCATTTTCAATCATCATCAGCAGCAGCAGCAGCCATAAGTTATCCTCCCCCCCCCCCCCCCCCAACCCTCACTCTCAGTCCTCTACCCTCACCACCCACACCTCTATCATCTACAACAATCAAAGGCACATCATCATCATCAGCAGCCACCCTCTACCTCACCCTCTATCCCTCAGTCTCAGTCCTCACCCTTAGACATCACCAACATCATCATCATCATCAGCAGCAGCAGCAGCCATAAGTCATCCCCCCCCCCTCCCCCCCCCCCCACCCTCACTCTCAGTCCTCTACCCTCACCACCCCACACCTCTAGCATCTACAACAATCAAAGGCACACCATCATCAGCAGCAGCCACCCTCTACCTCACCCTCTATCCCTCAGTCTCAGTCCCTCACCTTAGACATCATCAGCAGCAGCAGCAGCAGCAGCAGCCATAAGTCATCCTCCCCCCTCCTCCCCCCCCCCCCCCCCAACCCTCACTCTCAGTCCTCTATCCTCGCCACCCACACCTCTAGCATCCACAACAATCAAAGGCACACCATCATCATCAGCAGCAGCAGCCAACCTCTACCTCACCCTCAGTTCCTCACCCTCACAGACATAAACAACATCACCATCATGGCCAGCAGCAGACATTAGCCCTCCCCCCCCCCCCCAACCCAACCCCCCCCCCAACCCCCCAACCCTCAATCTCAGTCCCTCACCCTCACCAACCACACATCTAGTATCATCATTAGCATCAACATCATCAACATCAGCAGCCACAATTCCCCTTCCCCTCCCCTCTCTTCCCCCCCCCCCCCCCCCCCCCCTCCCCCTCCCCCCAACCTTCACTCTGTCCCTCACCCACACCACCCCCACCTCCAGCATGATCATTATCATCATCAGCACCAGCAGCAATTATCCCCCCCCCCACCCCCCCACACACACCCCACACACACCGCCCTCCGACCCTCACTCTATCCCTCACCTCACCACCCACACCTCCAGCATCATCATTATCATCGTCAGCACCAGCAGCAATTAGTCCCCCCCCCCCCCCCCCCCCTGCCCTCCAACCCTCAATCTCATTCCCTTACCCTCACCATCCGCCCCTCTAGCATTCACCACAATCAACGCCCACCCAGGTTGGGCTTGTTCTAAACTTTTAACTGATCAACCACTTACCGCCCACCACAGGGGTCCGTTCTGGAATGCAAAGCACGACATCACGCCTAGCACGAACTGGAAGGCGCGGGTGGTCTTGAAAGCTTGGTGAGCAAAGAAGCGGTGCAAGCAGATACTCATTGGCCCACCGATGAGGGACAGTGTGATCAGAAACAATGCCACAGGCTGCACGCAGGGTGTGTGTGTTCACAGTGATGGGTGGGCGTGGGTGAGGGTGGGTGCCGGTGGGCGTAGGTGTGGGTGTGTGCGGGTGTGGGTGTGTGCGGGTGGGTGTGGGTGTGTGCGGGTGGGTGTGGGTGTAGCGGTGCAAGCAGATACACATTGGCAGACGGATGAGGGACAGTGTGATCAGAAACAATGCCACAGGCTGCACGTAGGGTGTGTGTGTTCACAGTGGTGGGTGCGGGTGGGGGTGGGTGCAGGTGGGGGTGGATGGGGGTGGGTGCGGGTGGAGGTGCGAAGAAGCAGTGCAAGTGGATGATGCAGCGGTGCAAGCAGATGCTCATGGGCAGACCGATGAGAGACAGTGTAATTAGAAGCAATGCCATTGGCTGCACGTTGGGTGTGTGTGTTCACAGTGTGGGTGTGGGTGGGTGTGGGTGGGTGTGGGTGGGTGTGGGTGGAGGTGTGTGGGCTTGGCTGCGGGTGGGGGTGGGAAGAAGCGGTGCAAGCAGATGATGAAGCGGTGCAAGCAGATGCTCATGGGCAGGCCGATGAGGGACAGTGTAATCAGAAACAATGCCACAGGCTGCATGCAGGGAAGGTGTTTTCACAGTGGTGGGTGGGCGTGGATGCAGGGGGGGTGCGGATGGGCGTGGATGGGGGTGGGGGTGGGTGCGGGTGGGTGGACGTGGGTGAGCGTGGGTGCGGGTTGGAGCGCCGGTGCGAGTGGGCATGGGTGGCGAACTTCTTGGTCATTGCTGGTGTTTAGGATGAACACAAACAAATTGTATATTAAGTATCATCCTATGCAACAATACCTTGAGAACAGATGATCAAGTATCATCCCATACAACAATAACTATACAAATATGATCTATATGATCTAAATTCATTCTATGTATGATACACATACCTCAAATATATGATCTTAATCAGTGTTTTTATTTGTGCGACCGGTCGCACATTATGGCGCGCAGTCGCCACCCTGTGCGACCCTCAGGTGTGCGAAATTCAGGCGAAATGGGCCCTTGGTCGCCACGAGTCAAAAACGCACCAAAATCAAACGTGCCAAAAACAAACGTACCAAAAACAAAGGGACCAAAAACAAACGTACCAAAAACAAGTAAAGTCTGACCGTGTACTGATGCATGCTATACGAGTATCCTTATATGTAGTATGAGCAAAAACAGCTATACAGATGGATAAAGCAGATAGAACCGTGGGGATCACCACCCAGCAACATACACCTGGTCTGCTTCCCAGAAACAAACAGCAATATAGATGAATAAAGCAGATGGAGCGGCAGGGATCACCCCCCAGCAACATACACCTGGACTGCTTACCAGCACCAAACAGCTATACAGATGAATAAAGCAGACAGAACCGCAGGGATTACCACCCAGCAACATACTCCTGGACTGCTTACCAGCACAAAGCAGCTATACAGATGAATAAATCAGATGGAGCGGCAGGGATCGCCAACCAACAACAGACACCTGGACAACTTAACAGCTCCAAACAGCTATACAGATGAATAAAGCAGATGCAACAGCAGGGACCACAGCACAACAACAATATATGAGCAGCATACCAGCACCAAACAGTTATACAGATGAATAAAGCAGATGGAGCGGCAGGGATCACCACCCAGCAACATACACCTGGACTGCTTCCCATAAACAAACAGCTATACAGATTAATAAAGCAGATACAACAGCAGGGACCACAACACAACAACAATATCTGAGCAGCTTACCAGCACCAAACAGCTATACAGATGAATAGAGCAGATACAACCGCAAGGATCACCACCCAGCAACATACACCTGGACTGCTTCCCAGAAACAAACAGCTATACAGATGAATAAAGCAGATGGAGCGGCAAGGATCACCACCCAACAACAACACAAAAACTGCTTACCAACACCAAACAGCTGTACAGATGAATGGGGAAGATAGAACGGCAGGGATCACCACCCAATGTACACGTGTACAGCTTACCAGCATCAAACAGCTATACAGATGAATGGAGCAGATTGAATGGCTGGGATCACCCACTAACAATACCTGAACACCTTACCAGCACCAAACAACTATACAGATGAATAGAGCAGATACAATAGCAGGGACCACAACACAACAACAATGTCTGAGCAGCTTACCAGCACCAAACAGCTATACAGATGAATAGAGCAGATACAACAGCAGGGACCACAACACAACAACAATATATGAGCATCTTACCAGCACCAAGCAGCTATACAGGTGAAAAGAGCAGATACAACAGCAGGGACCACAACACAACAACAACATATGAGCATCTTACCAGCACCAAGCAGCTATACAGGTGAATAAAACAGATACAACGGCAGGGACCACAACACAACAACAACAACTGGACTGCTCACCAGCACCAAGCAGCTATACAGATGAATAAAGCAGATACAACGGCAGGGACCACAACACAACAACTATGTCTGAGCAGCTTACCAGCACCAAACAGCTATACAGGTGAACAGAGCTGATACAACGGCAGGGACCACAACACAACAACTATGTCTGAGCAGCTTACCAGCACCAAACAGGTATACAGGTGAACAGAGCTGATACAATGGCAGGGATCACCACCCAACAACATACACCTGGAAAGCTTACCAGCACCAAGGACGGCGGCGGGCATACAACAAAAGTATGGAGCAACATCAGGAAAGGTATGATGTACGTCGTGTTCAGGATACGATGTACCAACCAACGTAGCTGCCCCCACCTCCTGCCATACAAGAACGCCTCTGCAAGTTTGGGGGGGGGGGGGGGGGGGGGGCAGTGTGTTAATAGCCTTGGGGGGAAAACAATTAGTTGAAAGAGACTCACACTAACTCACACCCACACCGATATACATCAATCTATATATATGTAAACATACAGGATTCCCGCTAGCTGGCGCTAGCTGGCTATCGGCTGGCTTTTTCCTATCCGGTTTCGGGTCTAGGGAACCTTTACTATTAGTAAAGCGTATCTTGACTGAGCTGACTTTGAGTGCGTAAAAAAATCAAATTCCCAGTTGAGTCTTTCAGCATCCAACTTCCACTCCTCCGCATCAAAATTACACCTGCGCGTCATCGCCCTTTCTGCCCTGTCCGCTCTGTCCTGCGAAACCCTATCCTGCCCTGCCCTTCGCGTGACGCAATTTGCGATCCAGAACAGTCTCCCGCATCATGCCTGCCAGAATTTAATAACTCCTTGGTCGGCTTCGTCCTCAACAGACAATTAGACAGCGCTCGGACTGTAAGTGTACAACCTATTGCTTCTCGAGGCCTTCATGCAGCACCAAACAGCGATATTAGATGCCAGAAGAGCCGCTAACACTGCGAGCCGTCGTGCAAGGCGAGCTCGCCTGAGCGTTGAGGAAAGGAACGAGATTAACAAGCGTCAACTTCTTGCCCGTGCTGCTAACCCACTCAGCGCGGGGCTGTCAACGAGGCCCTGCTAATTCAGCATTTGCGAGTGTTGACCAGATTTAAGGCGAAGTTCTCCAAACTGGGCCACTGCACCAGAAAAAGCTACAAGTTTGTAGCTTTGCAATTGTGCAGAACCGATGCTCATGGCGTGATCGGAATCTGAGCGTTCGCAATTTTTGGTCGGTTCAACACACAGACTGCAATTCCGCACGATCACAGCCCACAGCTGGAGCGCAGTGTACGAGGTAGGGATGAGGGAGGTAAGTGTGTGTGCGTTTCGGTGGTTGGGGAAAGGGACGGTGGGGAGGAAGGGGGAAGAAAAAGTGTGAGTGGATGGGGTGGGGTGAGGGGCAGGGAGAGGTCGAGAAAAGTAGGGGATACTGTTGGTCTGGCTGGGGGTGAGTTGGAATGGTATGCATGTGTGGTAGGGGTGGGGGGCCACAGCTGAAGTGAAGGGGAAGAGGAAGGGAGAGAGGTGTATGTGGGTGCAGGGGAGGGAAGGGAGGGTCGCACTAGGAGGAAGATGGTTGGAAGGTGTGTGGGGCAGGGGGGTTCAGGGGCGAGAAAGAGAGGGTGCGGCACTGGCGATGGGGGCAAGAATATTTTGGGGGAAGTAGGGGATCCTGCAGGGTCCTGGGTGGAGGGGTTTGGGGTGGGGGGGTGGAGGGGTGGGGGGGAATAGAGTAAGGCAGGGAAGGGGGCATGCTTTACATATTTCAGTTGCAAATGGGGAAATATTTTGACTGAGTGTATGTGAAAGGAGAGAGGGTGTTTGTGAAGAGGGGGGGGGGCATACAAGGGCCTGACCCCTTCTGTAAACCTGAGCAGGCCATTGGACCTGGGTGGGTGGGGGGCGGCCAACGGCCACACGGTCAATGTACTAGTACGTATATACAAACATACATACATACACAGACAGATAGACAGACACACACACACACACACACAGACAGACAGACAGACAGACACACAAATACACATATATGCATACGCACAAAACTTAGACACATACACACATACATACACACACATACACATACATATGCCATCAATTGGGTGAAGGTCACCCGCTGTTCGTGCCTCTGGTGGGGCAACGTCCATCGCATCATACATACATCCCTACACACATCCATACACACATACACACGTTCATACATACACATACACACACATACATACACACATACCAGCAATTGGGTGAAGGTCACTCGCTTGTCGTGCCTCTGATGGGGCAACGTCCATGGCATCATCTGCGGCGGCTGCGTGGATATCCTCGTCACCACCTGCTGGGCGTTGAGTGGCCCATCATGGAGATTGGTTTATTTGGTTCATTTGGGGTTATATCGGATTGTATTGGATTGTATTGGGCGGCTGCGTGGATATGCTCATCACCACCTGCTGGGCGTTGTGTGGGGTGGACGGGGATTCAACCATCGCCAAGATTGGGTTGTATTGGGCTATATTGGGCTATATTGGGTTCTATATCATCACCACCTGCTGGGCGTTGAGTGAGGTGGCCGGGATTTGCCCATCATCAAGATTGGGTTGTACTGGGCTATATTGGGATATATTGGATTCTATTGGGCTATATTGGGTTCTATATCATCACCACCTGCTGGGCGTTGAGTGAGGTGGCCGGGATTTGCCCATCATCAAGATTGGGTTGTACTGGGCTATATTGGGATTTATTGGATTCTATTGGGCTATATTGGGTTCTATATCATCACCACCTGCTGGGCGTTGAGTAAGGTGGACGGGGATTCGCCCATCATCAAGATTGGGTTGTATTGAGTTGTATTGGGTTATTTAGGGCTGCGTGGATATGCTCATCACCACCTCCTGGGCGTTGAGAGGGGTGGACGGGGATCAATCATCATGGGGGCCCATCGTCAAGATTGGGTTATATTGCGTTCTATTGGGTCATTGTTTTGTTATATTGGGCTATATTGCGGTCTATTGGGTTGTATTGGGTTATTTTTGGTAATTTTGGATTCTATTGAGCTATATTAGGTTATACTGGGTTAAATTTGGATATTTGTAAGGAAAGGAAAAAGCGTCTTTGTGTAGCACCATGGTGCTCCTAGCATCCTGTTGGGTGCTACTAGAAGCTCCCCACCCACCCCTATTTTCCCCTCAGAAGCAGTGAAACGTACAAATTAACTTGTGGGACTTGTTGACCTCAGAAGCAACCCCACATGATTTTACTGCTGAACCTATTTTAATATATACAAGTTATATGCAGCGTCGCATGCGACGCTAACAAATGGCGGAGTGTTTTCAACGGAGCGACAGGTGGCAACGGAAGCGAGTTAGTTACAAGACTGTTGGCTGACGTGTCAGGCTTTGTCTCGGGGGGACGGTCGGACAGACAGACAAATGGGTAACCCTGCCCCCCCCCCCCCCCCCCCCCCCCCCCCCCCCCCCCCCCCCCCCCCAGAAGGGGGGCTCAGCCAAAAACTACCCAAATAAGACTGGCTAGGAAAATGACCGCCTGGTGGGGTGTGTTATTGAGGGAGCCTGTCGTTCGGAGGTAGTGCACTATACGGGCTGCTACCTGACCAGGGCAAAACGGGATATAAGTAGGGTTGGAAAGCAAACGTGTTTTCAGATTTGTTTATGCCGTATATCATGTATAAATACGTAGTATACGTATAAAAACGTATACAGATGTATGAGTTTTTTTATGTACTTCCAGAGAAAAGGCTTTTACATGGGTTAACAGGTACTGCCGCGTTTCCAATTTCATTTGCATCACATATCAACTTTAAAAACAATGTCAGGCAAGTTAAGCCTGCCTAAATCTCAGTAAACAAAATGGTACGCGTGAAATGTTAATTGTATTGCATATTGTCATGAAAGAGGTCAATAGCTTTCCGATGAGCTATCTGCATGAAAAATTGAACGAAGACAAGATGTGTTGGATTGGATAAGGGGTGTGTGTGTGTGTGGGGGGGGGGGGGGATCAGTAAGGGTATAAGGTATAAATGGGTAGGGGTGGGTTTTTTTGTGTAAAATAAATTTCACCCCAGGAGGTGGGTCTCCCGACACAAAACAGCGACACCGAGGATTCAATTCGAATGGCGTTGCCACTCCTATAAAAGAGTAGGCGCACTTTGGGTTAAGATGGAAACGGGTTGTGGTGGAGAAGGGTAAGCGAGCACATGGGTAGATGTTGAATTGGATAAGGGGGGGATCAGCAACGGGGAGAATTGGCAAATTGAAATGTGCAAGAGGTTGGAATGTTAAAGATTGAAATGTAAAAGATTGAAAAGTTAAATATTGGAATGTTAAAGATTGAAAAGTTACGTTTTGGAATGTTAAAGATTGAAATGTTAAAGATTGAAATGTGAAAGATTGAAGAGTTAAATATGGAATGTTGAAGATTGAAAAGTTACGTATTGGAATGTTAAAGATTGAAATGTTAAAGATTGAAATGTGAAATATTGAAGAGTTAATTGTTGAAAAGTTACATATTGGAATGTTAAAGATTGAAATGTTAAAGATTGGAATGTTGAAGATTTAAATATTAAATATTGAAAAGTAGAAAATTTAAATCTACAAAAATCGAATAAGAAATAGCAATGTGGTAAGCCAGGTTTAGGTTTAACCCTAAACCCTAAACCCTAATTGTTGTGGGCTGACCTTCATATCAGCAGGGTGTTGATCTCATAGTTTTATTTTTGGCTACTGGCCCCAGCCTCTAGGTAGCTCCCTGAGCCAGCCATTGGGCCAAGCCTCACAATTTCAGTAGCGCTAGAAAGCTGATTATGTCAGCTTCAAGGTGCACTTAGTTGCTTTAGGGTTGGCTGATTAGCCAGCCAGGGAAGCTGCATAGAATATAGTGTTGACCTCAGCCCAGGATATGCCCAGGGCAGGGTCAGTAGAAGCTTGGTCAACGACGCAGGTCTGGCAGGTCTACCTGTCAGCGGAGGCCTGATAAACCTTGCCTGGCTGACAGCTTGTTAGTCTGGAATTCATTGAAATACTTGAATACTCCTAGCTGGAAATGCAATGCGGCAGAAGTGGACCAGCATAATGTAGCCATCATCATCCCCGGATCAATTGTCATCCGATTGTGATCGACCACCAGATCAGCAGAACAGACCACCAGATCAGCAGAACATTCAGCCAATCGACCCTTGCGGGGGGGCTCTATCGCGCACCTGGAGCGGGGTCGGTTGAAGGCGCAGGTGCAGGTGTGGTGCACCTTGCTTGTACTATCTTTTCTTGATACTGCTCGTTGTCGCGCAGCTCCTTTAGCCTGTTCGGCCAATGCAAAGGGTATGGGAATGGATGAGCTTGCCGATATGGTCAGCTTCATGGTGGGGCATTTGGGATAGGGAAGCATATTAAGAAGGGTAGAATCACAGTGGGGGGAAAGTATGAGATAGGGTGAGGATGTGAAGCATTACAAACGGGCTATTTGGCGTGGGCTCATCCCGAGAGAAAACTGGGGGCGATCTATTCAGGTGCTGGGGTTTGAGTTTGGTGCAGCCTCGGGGTTAGAGCCCGAGTGCAAGAACGAGAAGAGGAAGCAGGCGAGCAGGAAAAGGAAGGGAATTAAAGGAAAGAAAAATGGTATGGCGGTACGCGAAGGAAACGCAGTCAACGGTGGTTATGCAGGATTGCAGGGATTTGCGGTTTGGTCATTGCTAAGAAGACAAAAATACGAAGTTCGCCAGAAATATTTGCGCACGAATGAAATATATATCATGATATCGCAATTTTCGTCCTGCCAGGATTCAAGATGGCAGACTTACGCGAGCTCCATCGTCTAATGTTGCAATGTATTACAGGCGTTGAATTCAGTGTCTGGAATCGTTTTTCTAGTGCTGGTGCAATATATTCGAGTTCTTTTGCATGGTAGGGAATTGCGTGTGCGCTGCGATCGCCCGGTGCAAGTGGTTGCAGGTCGCAAAAATGTGGCACTGCAGCTCATGACTTTGAGCGCCTAACACTGCATCGGCCGCGGCCCAGGGCCGCGGCCGGGCACCTTGTTCCAAATGTTTCCTTGGACCTGCGATGTAAGAGATAAGTAATATCCTGGGTAAGTAATAATATATGGGGTAAGAAGATACGCGAGACGCTGACCGTTTTGACGTCTTGGACGATGTGGATATATACCGGTGGTCACCATGAGATGCATGCGTGCATGTCAGCACTGTCGACGCAAACACAAGTTTGACCTATTGAACCTGTTTGTGGTCTGGCAGAATGTATTAGCTGTGAACCTGCTCGAACCACTTGCAGCCCGCGCCGGAAAATCAGCTGAGGTAACGACAGTCACATGCCGGAGGGGGAAACATTAGTGCGTGTGTTTGTTCCTATGCTACGAGGGTACACAAGTGACTGCTGCCACGAGGATGCACGAGTGACTGCCGCCACCTTCAAGAGAATAAGTCAAGCCACGAAACGGCTATACAAATTAAGCCAACAAATTGTCCAATCCTCATAATATTCACCTACGCATACACCATTGGGAAACTGCATCCTAACTACCTATACATTTTACGATTAAGGGCGCCTGGAGGCGAGTCCCGAATGAAATTATCTGAGCTGTGAATTGAATTGATTTTAATTTGATTTAATTTAATGTTGAGTTATTTTTATTCAATTTAATTTAATTGCATTAATTACCAAATTGAATTGCATTTATGTGAATTGAATGCATTTAATTGATTTGATTTTTATTAATTCGAATTTTATTGAATTTGATTTAATTCGATGTGGTTGAATTGTGTAGAATCGATGGATGTTGTAGCACTGTTGACTACACAATAACGAAGAAGGGACATTTTGCAGGATTGTTGATTGGTAAGCAGTTTTGAACGTGCCTGTACTGTTATGCAATGCATATTTGTAGATTGGCTTTTTTGAAGAATTTGATGCACACAAAATGAAATCAATCAGAGGTCTGGTTACCGCCCCTTTATGTGTAGCGACTTCGGGACATCAGGCGTACTGCCGGGCGAGCAAAATAGTAGGATGCCCTAAGGGCCCCTGCGGTGGTCGGCCCGAGGGTATGTCCGTTGAAGTGGTTGTACGTTGTGCACGGTATGTGATTGACGCGGCAGGAAGGCAGGTTGTAGACTCTACTAGGCGCTAGGGGCAGGCAGGCAGATTGTCAGTTAGAGGCGACGATAGAGCCCGTTTTGCTTGACGATGCCAATTCTGCCAATGGCTTCCGTCTTGCTTGGCTGAAATACCGTTGGCTCTCCTCCTATGGCGGCGGCAACAGTCACGTGTTGGTTATATTGTTTTACCACCTTCGCACCCTAACGGACCCACTCCAACTGACTTCCTGATCATTCAAACCGACTGTTCGCCCATCTCCAAGCGGAATTCCAACCGTTACAACAGGCATTATAACTAACAGTCGCATTCGCCAACCGATTCTCTGTGATTTCGACCATCCCAACCGACTTTTCGCGCGTTTCGCTAATTAACCGACTTTTCGGCCACTTTCTACGTACATATCGCAGCAACCTTAACTGACTTTCCAACCATTCCAACCGACAGTTCGCCCATCTCCGGCTGAATGGTCAACCGTTCTAACAGGCAATATAACTAACAATCTCATTGCCAACCGCTTTTTCTGGAAATTTCGACCTTTGTCGACCATGTCGGTTAATTAACCTCCATTTCGACCATTTTCTCAGTTCCTATTACAAAGGTCAGCAGCCCACGGGCCGACCAACGGGTGCGCAAATCGGGCGAGCAAATCGGGCGAGCAAAACCAGAGAGCAAAACCAGAGAGCAAAACGGGTGCGCAAAACGGATGCGCTGGGGAACCTAAGGGCTCGCCTGCTAAATTGCATTTGGACCGCACCAACTGACGTTTGCATACGACAGGCAGCTCGATAAACTCGCGAAGACAGTCATCTCTCCTCCGAATCAAAGCAAATTTCAGACAAGTAGTATTTGCAGTCACGAATCCTCATCTTCCAGGTGATTTAAGTCAAAATGCTCCCCAAAACGCTTGACGTTTGGATTCTGCAGTCAAGTCACCTAGAAGGAGACTGCCTGGAGTCACAGCCGGAGGGTGCACAGCCCCAGTTTATGAGGCAATGGCGCAAATGTGTACCAAAGTATATATACGCGGTATACGAGACACACATTCCGCAGCAACAGCCACGAGGGCAGCAACAAGGTTACACACACCGCACACCGCACACAAAACAACCCTAGTGACAGCGGAGCTCGGCATGGCTCCTCATCCCCATCCCCATCCCCAGCGGATCCCCATACCCAACTCAAGGGCAGTCATGCCCTTGTTGATTTTGCGGATTGTTTACAATTCATTACATGTTTGGGCCCAGCCCAGACCTGAACGGTACGTACCATTCCGGCAGTTCGCCCCGGCGGCCAGGCTGGCGAATTTTGGCTCCGCTTCTCATGTCCACCAGGCCGCCTCCGTCCCGTCTGTGCTCAAGCACCAAGGTCAGCGGAAGCGCCAAACAGTTGAGTGGACGCATTAGATGTATTGCAGTAGCGGTAAGCAGGGTTATTCGCAGTGCACGAGATATCTTTGTAAATGCTCGCGGTGGTACCGTAGTTGGCGTGGCTTAATGTCCCAGGTGGTCGCCCCACTTAATGAGGTGTGTGTCAGATCCGTGCTAATTATAGCCAAAGTGGGGAAGGTTTCATGGATACCCGAATGAAAAGAAAAAATGTTTTGAAGACGAGATTCCTTAATAAAAATGTCCATTAGTGTGTAAGTCAGTACGTCACAAAACAACATTTTCAGGTTTCAGGATTACAGGTAGCAACAAAAGATTGAACATTCTACATCTTAAAACCATTGAAATATTTATTTACATTACCGTATACATATTCTCGTAAGAGCACATATGAGCATCGCAATTCACGAACAGGGGCTAAGGTTGGGCCAAACAGCTGCAATTAACAGTTACCAATTTGATTTAAGGGTGCCTTGAGGTAGCCTTTCAAATTTCATCTATTCAAACATGTGCGTAGGGGCGGGGTTACATAACTTTTAGGGAACGGAAATATGATATCATATGATGCCGGCAGTCTGACTAGGCTAAAGTTACCATTGACATACAAAACCATATGATGCAATTTGTATGATATCATATGATATGCCGGTCCCTACTTACTTGATGCATTCCCATCACATGATGGTAACACGCAAGTAGACAACACGGCTGTTATATCCAAATCACTGAGTGGCATAGATCACCACCAAGTCATGGAGTGGCATACATCACCACCAAGCAGTTTCAGCGTGTGCACTATCTGTTTGCACCTGACCACAGCTTTTCTCTTCAGCTACGAGCAGCAGCTTCTAGGCAGCTTCCCTGACTGGCTAATCAGCCAAACCTAAAGCAACCTAGTGCACCGTGAAGCTGAAGTAATCAGCTTTCTAGCGCTGCTGATTTTTTAGGCTAAGCCCAGTGGCTGGCTCAGGGAGCTACCTAGATGCTGCTGCTATTAGCCGAAACGAAAAATGGTGATCTGACCACAGCTAACAAATGGAACATGTCGTCAAGGCTATGTGCTCCTTCTCCTTTTACCCTGATAGTTGTCGGCTATACTGCTCTATCGAGCAGATGGCCGCCGTACTACTAAGTACCACCTCAGTGCTCCCTTAATGTACCCCAGCATCCCCTGACTCCATTGCTCTATCGGGTGGTTTCGCCGCTTTATTACTGAGTACTGCCTTCATGTTCCATATTTCAGACTCATTGTAACTACTACACAAATGGAACACACCGACATGGCTGTGGTGTCCTGAATTCGACCATAGCGATACCGATTCAGCGATACACATCGCAACAAGCTGACACAGCTGTAATGTCCTGAAGTTGGTTACAACCAGTCAGATACAGGGTATACAGATTCGAACACGCTGACAAGGCTGTAAGGTCCTCAAGTTGCCCACGATAAGAAAGATTCAGGGTATGCAGATTGCAACACGCTGATAAGGCTGTGACGTCCTGAAGTTGCGAGCAGCCACACAGATTGAGGGTATGCAGATTTGAACACGCTGACAAGGCCGTGATGTCCTGAAGTTGCCCACAATCATTCAGAACCAGGGTATGCAGATTGGAACATGCTTACAAGGCTGTGACGTCCTGAAGTTGCTCACACCCCCTCATATTCAGGTTATGCAGATTGCAACACGCTGACAAGGCTGTGATGACCTGAAGCTTCTTACAAGCAGACGTAGACAGGGTATGCAAGTTGCCACACGCTGACAAGGCTGTGATGTCCTGAAGCTTTTCACGACAAGAGAGATCCAGTTTTTGCAGATTAGCATCTTGCATCCGAGCTGAAATATTGTTGAGGTCAGGACTACCACTGATGTCCAGGGAACGCAGTGCAGTGGCAGAGTTCAAGACTGACAGACTTGAAGCTGGAAGCCCAGGTAACACAGCCTCCTCCAGCTGAGTCAGCAAGGTCAAGGGAGACAAATCGGCAAATTTCAGTTTGACCCTCTGAAGATGGATTAATGCGCGGTGCGGATCAAGAGGATTAGCATGGCTCCGTATCTCAAGGGTTCGCAAGCTGGTCGGTAAGCTAGCTAGGTGATCATACGCCTCAGGATATAGGCCACAGAGTTTGTCAAGCAGTTTACAATGTTGAAAGATTGTCTAGTTGGTGTCATAAGAAGCCTGCAAAGCAATGTGAATAGTGTGTGTAATGTAGGAGGTCATGGTAGCTTTGTCCAGGTAAAGTAGCAGCCCGTTCCCTACCACCGCAAGACAGGGCTCCCTTAATACCACGCCCCACCAGGAGTTCTAATTTTTAAACTAGTTTTGTGTAAGTCAGTATTTTAAAATGATCTGGTGAACACAAATGATGAAGCGTGGTTCATCCTTGCAGTCAGGAACTAAGTTATTGTTGGGCTAAATATAATTGGGGCACTTGCATGCATGAGCTGAGCTACTACTGTTGGGATATTTTCTAGTGAATATTAATTATCTAGTGATTTTCACCAATCAATATGATCTCGACCATGAGCTGAACTAGTACCGTAGGGATATTTTCTGCTTGTATGCCAATAGTATCTAGTGATTTTCACCACTCAATATGATCTCGACCACGAGCTGAGCCTGAAATGTTGACACATTTTCTGCTTGTATGCCAATAGTATATAGTGATTTTCACCAATCAATATGATCTCGACTATGAGCTGAACTAGTACCGTAGGGATATTTTCTGCTCGTATGCCAATAGTATCTAGCGATTTTCACCAATCAATATGATCTCGACCATGAGCTGAGCCTGTACTGCTGACACATTTTCTGCTTGCATGCCAATAGTATCTAGTGATTTGCACCAATCAATATGATCTCGACCATGAGCTGAGCTAGTGATGTAGGGATATTTTCTGCTTGTATGCCAATATTATCTAGTGCTTCTCTCTTCGTTGGTTTTCACCAATCAACATGACCATGAGCTAGCTGAGCTGCTACTGTAGGGATAAGTTATGCTTGCATGCCAGTATTATCTAGTGATTTGCACCAATACATAAGATCTTGAACAAGAGCTGAGCAACTAATATTGTGATATGTTCTGCTTGTATGCCAATATATCTAGTGCGTTGCACTAATTAAAATGATCTAGACCAAATCTAGACCATGAGCTGAGCTACTACTTGTGGGATATGTTCTGCTTGTATGCCAATATTATCTAGTGATTTGCACCAATCAATATGATCTCGACCAGTAAACAGAGTAGGACAAGCCGGTCGGTTCTTCCGGTTCCCCTGAAAATTGACACAAGAAAAAAATGAGTATGATCAATCCTTATATTACCCATCGGCTTCCAATTAATCCAACTCACGGGCAACCACATTCACGATACTAGTAAATATGTTAATGATGATAAAAAGATGACTTGTCTAGGAAGCATCTCGTTTATGATGACAAATGCATTGCCAACACTGCATGCGAGCTGGCACGAGAGAAGACGATAAGGATTTAAAAATTACAAGACAGGTGGGATGTAGATAAGATATATGGCATAGGAGTTATGGTAATAACTAAGTAGCACCTACCTGATCCCCCATCATCACTTCAACACAACAGATAAAGCAGCAGATCACTTGAACACAATAGATGTAGCAGATATAGCAACAGATCACTTCAACACAACATATATAGCAGCAGATCACTTGAACACAACAGACATAGCAGATATAGCCACAGATCACGTCAACACAACAGATAAAGCAGCAGATAACTTCAACACAACATGTATAGAAGCAGATCACTTGAACACAATAGATATAGTAGATATAGCCACAGTATATAACTTCAACATAACAGGTATAGCAGCAGATCACTTCAACAAAACAGATATAGCAGCAAATATTCCATGCCAGCTTGCCATATTTATGTACATAACTCAACACCATATCGTTAATTGTATTGGCATCTCTGTTCGAAATATATTAATGAATCAGAGATTTTTGACAGGCATATTTTATTGAACTTGAACTTGAAGAAAAAGAAAAAGAAAACAACTTGAGACTTTACTTGAACTTGAACTTGAACTTGGGCTTCAAGAAAAAGAAGAAAAGGCATAGGTAGGAATGCCAGTTCTCTGGTAGCAGTGAAAAATAATGAGACACACTGCTGTCAATCTGTCTGCTGTCAATCTGTCAATCAATTATCTCATTGTATTACCAATGTCCTGAAACAATTTACTCATCCTTATTGATTCCATATCTGGGTATCTGGCAAGCAAAAAGAAATAAGAGGTCAAAAATGGCTGGAGCGAGAAGAAACAGCATCCCAGTGGTCGGTGGTTAGCCATCCATACCAGTGGTCGGTGGTTAGCCACCCATCCCAGTGGTGTGGGTGTGATTGGTCGTGGGATGACAACTCCAGCAGGCTTAAGGGTTATGAGCAGGAGGAACTCCTCCAATCACATATAATATTGAGAGTCTAGGACTCATATATAAGGACAGCCACCTTTTAAGGCAAAAATCCTCCATGGAAAAGGGAAGAAAAATAAAAACTGTATGGGGACTTCGTCCTTGTTTTTTTTGAACTGGGTGATCAATATGGCGGTCCACACCACATCACCATAAATATTTTACCATACAGTGATGGGGACAGAATCGATCGATATTGCAGCTGGCTGCAGTCGAATGTTGCGTAACCTATCCTATATCCTACTAGTTGCAAATGTAAGTTCCATTGCCCAGCAAGGTTGCTGGACAATTAATATCAACCCACTCACATGTGCACTGTCCAGCTGCCTCTTCCAGGTCAGGCATCGAGTGCTCTCTTCATCAACGGCCTTGCAAGCTAACTTGCAAACCAGCCTCCACCGGCCGCGTGTCTTAGAGTCCAAGCAACGCAACAGATCGGTCTGGCAAATCCACAGCGCAGCACACTGGGTTTCGATGGCGACCGGGGCCTCTGACACCTCGGCCCATAGCGAACTCCTCCAACTGTCTGCCTGGATTTTAGTCTGTGCCATTTCGAGGAATCCGAGCAACTCGATCTGGCTGGGGCTGCAGTTGCGCTGTCAGAGTGTCAGAATCTGGATATCCGCGTGTCTCGCTCCGATCCAGATTTATGGCTTTCACAAATTACAGGCTACGAGTGTCAGGAAACAGATTTCCATTGACACTTGGGAACATAAATAAACCAAATCAGGGGGCCCTGAATAAAACCGTATGCCTCAGCCTCAATTTCGACGGACAATTCGGGCTTAGGGTTGACGCAGGGGGTTGACGTGGCGCCCAGCTCGGCACCCAGCTCGGCTCTCAGATTTCAGCTGTAGGGACAAGGGCAGGGGGGCCTTGTTGAGGGCCTACCAATTCCATCTAGGTTGTTCGATGGCCGCTCAAAAACTTCCCAGGTGTTCCTTGTACCCATTCCTTAGGTTCCCCATGAACAAAAAAGTATTCCCATCCAACAACTCTGGGTCCCCGGCCTGAGATATGCTTCTTGAAGTGGTCGGGGGTGGCCCAAGGTGTGTGGTACCACTATCTTACTTCCCCACCCAGTCCCCACCCACGTGGTAGACGTACAATTGAATGGCCGTCTTGTGATCCTGCCATTCAAGTTTGTTGTTGTTACAGTCCAGGGATGGGCCAAGTGGGCCAAAAGGGTCTTGCACTCTAGCCCAATCTTGACAGGAGGGGCTTACAACGAAACCTGAAATAGTATTTAGTGACACAAACTACTAGTAGTGTGCGTGTGTGTGTATGTGTGGGTGGGTGGGTGTGGGTGGGTGGGTGGGGGGGAAATGGACTATGGCGTCCTAAACTTCACGTCCTGTGAGTAACTGTGTTACGCGGATGTAACAATTTCAATTTCAATGTGAGACATGGACGGACGATAGTTTTTATAGGCTAATCCGGGGCTAATCCCTCATTCAAAAATCTTCTCATTTTTTTCATTCAGGGAAAATCTACTTATTTTCTTCATTCGTGTAAAAAAATGTTACATTCAGGTATCATCGATCATACGGTAATTAAGTTTGCCTCAAATACTTGTGCCACAACTTTCACCAGCTGTTCATGTTCTGAACCCTTGAGATCCTTAGCCAGATAGGGTTGGTCAAACTTAGGTCACTTGGGCACTACATGGGGATCAGGGGTGTTCAGGACGCTGCGTCCTCCATCACTGGCGCACCGTCCCAGTCGAAGAGTCTGTTGCGTCACAGGACGCAACATGGGGAGGAACCGTTGAAGTACCGCAAGGGTCTGCTGAAGTACCGTAACTAAACTGTCCAGTTGGTGGCAACCAGGGTTGTTCCAAGTTCATGGTAGGGAGTTAGGGACTGGACTTCCAATTCCTGAAAGGCCAAAGGGCTGTATTGCACCCGTTTAGGATTTATGATTTGAATACACCAGAGTTAAGGGAAGGTACCTACGTATGGTAGGGACCGGCCTTCAATTACCTGAATGAACACAATACCTACAATAACAGAGAACTCTTGGAAAGCAACAAGTATTTTCCCGCATGCATTGCATGCACATTGAGCAGAGCCGTATGCTTTTTTGCATGCACTGAGATTTATATTATTGGGAATGTGTCCTGACGCATAGCACAATATGCTTGTGTTTCTATGATTCATCTGTCTTAAACTCAGCTTCTGTGGACCTTAGATCCATGCTATTGGTTTAGCACACCACGTCTCTTGAAACAATTTACAACACCCTAATTAAGCCGCTGTTTTCGCGCGGCCTCTGGGTAATATTGTACCACTCGGGACATGCATTATTATAGAAGCCGTGGATTTACCCAGGCGTGACAACTGGCGGCAGATACCACATAATGGTCAGTCAACGGCTTCTATAGGCTCACGGTTGGGCAAGTCTCTTTAGCCTTTTTGGCCTACCCCTGGACTGTAACATACATACACACACACACACATACATACAAACATACATACATACATACACACATACATACATACATACATAGGCTGCAAACACTTAATTGTGTAAATCCTTCATCGTCACCATCATTATCATCAGTATCAACATCACAGCATTGTAAAGGCTGAAAACAACTCACTTTGTAAAGCCATCATCATCATCATCATCATCATCACAGCATTGTAATGGCTACAAACACTTCACTGTATAAAGCCTTCAGCATCATCATCATCATCATCATCATCATCATCATCATCATCATCCCAGCATTGTAAAGGGTACAAACACTTCATTCATCATCATCATCATCATCATCATCATCATCATCATCATCATCACAGCATTGTGAAGGCATCTGTAATTTCTTGTGCCGTTTGCTGCATTTGCGCCCTCAATTGTGGCTGCGTTGCGTCTTCAGACCATACTTGGACTTGAGCTTTAATCACGTCCTTCTTGGCCCTGAGATCATGCATGATGATCTCCTTGAAAGTGTCCCAGCCTGAAGCATCAGCAAGCGAATGATGATGGTGCTGATGATGGTGCTGATGGTGATGATGATTATGATTATGATGATGATGATGATGATGATGATGATGATGATGATGGTGATGGTGATGAAGATGATGATGATGATGATGATGATGATGATGATGATGATGGTGATGATGATGATGATGGTGATTATAATGGTGGTGGTGATGATTATGTTGATGATGATGATGATGATGATGATGATGATGATGATGATGATGATGATGATGTTGATGATGATGATAATGAACATTGATGATGATGTATGACGTATGATGATTATGATGATTATGATTATGATTATGATTATGATTATGATTATGATGATGAATACCTGATTCCTGGATTTTGATCAGGGTACTACAAAATGCGTGTGCTAACATGCTAGCACCAGGGTACTACAAAGCGCGCGCGGCAGCGCGATTTCGCGCACGCTTTTTGAGCCCCACTGCGCGTTTCGCGCAACTTTTTCAAACCCCTGTGGACGCAGCGTGCAGTTTGTGCGTTTTTTGCACTACAAAGCGCTGCACAATTTGACGTTTGTGCGCTATAAGCGCTGCACAATTCGACAAAATGTAGTACCCTGGCTAGCACATGTGACAATTCGATGTATTTTAATTAATCTATTTATTTAAGACTTACACCCCTCCCTCCGCATTTTGATCCAAGCAAGGATTACACACTTGGTCATTTACCAGCTGCAGATTTAGCAGCTGTCCGCTGGCACCCCTCCCTCTGCCGCATTCTCATTCTGGAGAGGATTGCACACCTGGTCATTTAGCAGCAGCATCCCTAGCAGCCGTCAGCTGGCACCCCTCCCTCTGCCGCATTTGAATTCTGGCAAGGGTTACAAACCTGGCAATTTAGTAGCAGCAGCCTTATTAGCAGCCTTAGTGGCCTTGGCAGCATTGGCAGTCTTAGCAATAGCCCCCGGCACCCTCCCTCCGCCTTTTTTACATCAGCTGCCACCTAAGACACCCCTCCCTCCGCCACATTTCAATTCTGGCAAGGGTGACCCACCTGGCAATTTAGTAGCAGCAGCTTTAGCATTCTTAGCATTAGCCTCCAACACCTCTCCCTCCGCCTCCTTCCCTTCAGCCGGCACCTCAGGGACCCCTCCCTCCGCCTTGTTCGCATCAACCACCACCTATGACACCCCTCCCTCCGCCACATTTCAATTCTAGCAAGGGTTACCCACCTGGCAATTTAGTAGCAACAGCTTTAGCATTCTTAGCATTAGCCTCTGGCACCCCTCCCTCCGCCTCCTTCCCTTCAGCCGGCACCTCAGGCACCCCTCCCTCTGCCTCCTTCGCATCAACCACCACCTCTGGCACCCCTCCCTCCGCCACATTTCAATTCTAGCAAGGGTTACCCACCTGGCAATTTAGTAGCAACAGCTTTAGCATTCTTAGCATTAGCCTCTGGCACCCCTCTCTCTGCCTCCTTCCCTTCAGCCGGCACCTCAGGCACCCCTCCCTCTGCCTCCTTCGCATCAACCACCACCTCTGGCACCCCTCCCTCCGCCGCATTTCAATTCTAGCAAGGGTTACCCACCTGGCAATTTAGTAGCAACAGCTTTAGCATTCTTAGCATTAGCCTCTGGCACCCCTCCCTCCGCCTCCTTCCCTTCAGCCGGCACCTCAGGCACCCCTCCCTCCGCCTTGTTCGCATCAACCACCACCTCTGGCACCCCTCCCTCCGCCACATTTCAATTCTAGCAAGGGTTACCCACCTGGCAATTTAGTAGCAACAGCTTTAGCATTCTTAGCATTAGCCTCTGGCACCCCTCTCTCTGCCTCCTTCCCTTCAGCCGGCACCTCAGGCACCCCTCCCTCTGCCTCCTTCGCATCAACCACCACCTCTGGCACCCCTCCCTCCGCCACACATTTCAATTCTAGCAAGGGTTACCCACCTGGCAATTTAGTAGCAACAGCTTTAGCATTCTTAGCATTAGCCTCTGGCACCCCTCCCTCCGCCTCCTTCCCTTCAGCCGGCACCTCAGGCACCCCTCCCTCTGCCTCCTTCGCATCAACCACCACCTCTGGCACCCCTGCCTCCGCCACATTTCAATTCTAGCAAGGGTTACCCACCTGGCAATTTAGTAGCAACAGCTTTAGCATTCTTAGCATTAGCCTCTGGCACCCCTCCCTCCGCCTCCTTCCCTTCAGCCGGCACCTCAGGCACCCCTCCCTCCGCCTTGTTCGCATCAACCACCACCTCTGGCACCCCTCCCTCCGCCACATTTCAATTCTGGCAAGGCTTACCCACCTGGCAATTTAGTAGCAACAGCTTCAGCAGCCTTATTAGCAGCCTTCCTGGCAGCAGCCTTAGCAGCCTTGGTTGCCTTAGCAGCCTTAGCATTAGCCCCCCCTAATCAGCTGCAATTTAAGACATCCCTCCCTCCGAAGAATTTCAATTCTGGCAAGGCTTACCCACCTGGCAAGGCTTACCCACCTGGCAAGGCTTACCCATCTGGCAAGGCTTACCCACCTGGCAATTTAGTAGCAACAGCTTTAGCAGCCTTATCAGCAGCCTTCGTGGCAGCAGCCTTAGCAGCCTTGGTTGCCTTAGCAGCCTTAGCATTAGCCCCCCCAAAACAGCTGCCACCTAAGACATCCCTCCCTCCGAAGAATTTCAATTCTGGCAAGGGTGCAACACCTGGCAATTTAGTACCAACAGCCTTAGCAGCATAATTAGCAGTCTTAGTGGCAGCAGACTTAGCAGCCTTGGCAGCCTTATCAGCCTTAGCATCAGCCGCTGTCACCCCTCCCTCCGCCTCCTTCCCATCAGCTGCCACCTAAGACACCCCTCCTTCCGAAGAATTTCAATTCTGGCAAGGGTACCCCACCTGGCAATTTAGTAGCAACAGCCTTAGCAGCCTTATTAGCAGCCTTAGTGGCAGCAGACTTAGCAGCCTTGGCAGCCTTGACAGTCTTAGCATCAGCCTCGGGCACTTCTCCCTCCGCCTCCTTCACATCAGCCGCCACCTCTGACACCCCTTCCTCCGCCGCATTTGCCTTGGCAGCTGCCAGCTGTACTGCATTTGCCTCGGCAGCTGCCAGCTGTACTGCTGTCACCAAAGCCACTTGCAAGGTGTCTGCCCGCACTTGCTCGTTGTACTGCCTGGAAGCTGCCTTGCCCACTGCGGTGGCCATGCTCCGCTCGCAGCCCGGCTCGTTGAAGTATGGGTCGGGAACCAGGATCATGGCTGATATGCTGACAAGGACCTGAAGCAGGGTAGAGGTGGCAGGCTGCCAGGAGGGTGGGGTGGTGGGGGGGGTAAGTTAGGGTGGGGGGAAGTTGGTGGGGGAAATCAGGGTGGGGGGAAGTCAGGATCAGGGTTGTACAGCCTGGAAGCCGCCTTGCCCGCTGCGGTGGCCATGCTACGCTCGCAGCCCGGCTCGTTGAAGTATGGGTCGGGAACCAGGATCATGGCGGAAATACTGAGGAGGACCTGAAGCAGGGTAGAGGTGGCAGGCTGTCAGGAGGGTGTGTGTGTGTGGGGGGGGGGGGGGGGGGGTTAGGGGGGAGTTGGTGGTGGGCAGTGGGTGGTGGGGAGTTATGGTGGGGGGAGGTCAGGGTAGACGTGGCAAGCTGCAGGAGGGTGGGTGGGTGGGTGGGGGGGTGGGGGGGGTGGGGGGGAGTTAGGGTGAAGGTGGCATGCTGGGAAGTTGGGGTGGTGGTGGTGGGGAGTTATGGTGAAGGTGGCATGCTGGGAAGTTGGGGTGTGTGGGGGGGGAAGTTACGATGGGGGGAAGTCAGGGTGGAGGTGGCAGGCTGCCAGGAGGGTCGGGTGAAGTTGTTGGTGGGGAGTGGGTGGAGGGAAGTTGTTGGTGGTGGGAATTTGTAGGTGGTGGGAAGTTGGTTCTGGTGGGAAGTCAGGGTGGAGGTGGCAGGCTGCCAGGAGGATTGGGTGAAGTTCGTGGTGGGCAGTGGGTGGTGGTAAGTTGTTGGTGGTGGGAAGTCAGGGTGGAGGTGGCAGGCTGAAAGGAGGGTGGGGGGAAGTTGGTGGTGGGGATTGGGGTGGTGGGGGGAAGTCAGGGAGGGGGAAAGTCAGGGTCAGGGTTGTACTGCTGGAAGCCCCCTTGCCCACTGCAGTGGCCATGCTGTGCTCGCAGCCAGGCCAGTTGAAGTAGGGGTCGGGAACCAGGATCACGGCAGATATGCTGACAAGGACCTGAAGCAGGGTAGAGGTGGCTGGCTTCCAGGAGGGTGGGTGGATGGGTGGGTGGGAAGTTGGTGGTGTGCAGTGGGTGGTGGGGAGTTAGGGGGGGGAGGTCAGGGTAGAGGTGGCAGGCTGCCAGGATAGTTTTGTGTGTGTGTGTGTGTGTGTGTGTGTGTGTGTGTGTGTGTGTGTGTGTGTGTGTGTGTGTGTGTGTGTGTGTGGTGTGGTGTGGTGGTGGTGGTGGTGGTGGTGGTGGTGGGGGTAGGGTGGAGTTGGCAGGCTGGTAAGTTAGGGTGTGGGGCAGTTGGTGGTGGGGAGTTAGGCCGGGGAAAGTTGATGGTGGTGGGAATTTAGGGTGGGGGAAAGTTGGTGGGGGGGGGGGGGAGTTGGTGGTGGGGAGTTAGGGTGAGGGAAAGTTGTTGTTGGTTAGAAGTTAGGGCGGGGGGAAGTTGGTGGTGGTGAAAAGTGAGGGTGGGGGGAAGTCAGGGTAGAGGTGGCAGGCAGCCAGGAGGGTGGGGTGGGGTGGGGTGGAGGGAGGGGGGTGGGGATTTAGGGTGGAGTTGGCAGGCTTATAAGTTAGGGTGGGGAAAGTTGGTTGTGGGGAGTGGGTGGTGGTGGAAGTCAGGGTGGAGGTGGCAGGCTGCCAGGAGGGTTGGGTGAAGTTGGTGGTGGGAGCTGACGAGCACTTGAAGCAGGGTAGAGGTTGCGGTGGGTTGCGGGTCAAGGAGGTGGGTGAGGTTAGGGTGGAGTTGGCAGGCTGGGGAGTTAGGGTGCGGGGAAGTTGGTGGGGGGGAGTTAGGGTGGGGGAAAGTTGTTGTTGTTGGTGGGGAGTTAGGGTGGGGGAAAGTTGTTGTTGTTGGTGGGGAGTTAGGGTGGGGGAAAGTTGTTGTTTGGGGGGGGGGAGTTAGGGTGGGGGAAAGTTGTTGGTGATGGGAATTCAGGGTAGAGGTGGCAGGCTGCCAGGAAGGTGGGGAAAGTTGGTGTGGGGAGTGGGTGGTGGGGAGTTAGGGTGGGGGAAAGTTTAGGGTCTAAACCCGCTCCCCCTGCCCTGCTCCCCACCCCCCACTCCCGTACCTCCCAGGAGGGCCACTCCATGTACCCAGCAGCAACAGGCACACTGCCCCCGCCCCCCAGGCCCCCCTGCCCCCGCTCCCCACCATCCACTCCCGTACCTCCAGGAGGGGCCACTCCATGTACCCAGCAGCGACAGGCACACTTTGCCGTAGTTGTAGAGGTTGGGGCCTCTGCCCTCCCCCCCCCCCCACACACACGTACCCAGCCCCCCCCCCCAGCTCCCCGCTCCTACCACCTGCTCCCCTACCTCCCAGGAGGGGCCACTCCACGTGCCCAGCAGAGACAGGCACACTTTGCCGCAGTTTGTAGAGGTTGGGGCCTCTGCCCTTCCCCCCCCCCCCGCCCCCCCCCCCCAAGCCCCCCCTGCCCCCCGCTCCCCACCACCCACTCACAGACCTCCCAAGAGGGGCCACTCCATGTGCCCAGCAGAGACAGGCACACTTTGCCGCAGTTGTGGAGGTTGGGGCCTCTGCCCTCCCCCCCCCCCAGGCCCCCCACCGTCCCCCGCTCCCTACCACCCACTCACATACCTCCCAAGAGGGGCCACTCCATGTGCCCAGCAGAGACAAGCACACTTTGCCGCTGTTGTAGAGGTTGGGGTTGAAGCGCACTCTACCGCCACCTGTGGTCAGCAGTTTCACCATGGGGGGGCGGTTGGGATACTCGGGGGGCAGGTAGATGTCGAACACGAAGAAGCCGTGAGAGTAGGGCGTGTCTGACGAGGGAATGATGAGCGCCCTGCATCCAAGCAGAGGGGAGTAGTTTTATTTTATTTTATTATATATTATTGCTGATTATTGTCAGGGGAGGGGGGGGTGGGGGGGGGGGGGCAAAAAATAATGAAAAACATTATCCCAAAAAAGTGCTGAGGCACCCTTCTGCATCCCCCTCCCCCCCCGGCTCCGGAACCCACTGTACAGCCAGTATTTCAGCCACCACTTAGTGTTATGGTGTCTAATTATGCTCATACTGCAGGGTTTTTAAAGGCCTATCCATTGAGGTTGGTCTCAAGTTCCTTGGGGTGTTTGAAGCATAGAAAATCATCATCATCATCTTACATTGGGGGTCAGGGCTCCTTGGCCCCTTATGTGCCCACCTTCAATACTCTTCAAATAATCAGGTATTCAATACCACCGATCTTCAATCCAAGCTTCAATCGGGCATTAAATAATCAGGTATTCAGTAATCAAAATATATGTATGGCTGAAGGGCACAATTTAGTCCTTTACAACATAGTGGTCTAAGTTGGTGACGTCATCGACCACCATTCTCCAGAACAATGCCGACGCGTCTACTAGGATGCCTCAAGCCGCACTTGAGCTCGCTCCCTTTGCACACACTGCTCACGCCTCTGACATTGACCTCCTTGGCAACCACCCCCTCAAACTCAGCCACCTTCAGAGAGAATGCGATTGATGTTGTCCTCGCTGAGTTGCTGGCCTGGGTGCACAGACTGCATGTGGTGGACCGCCCCCCCCCCGCCCCCCCCCCGGAGTTGTTCTCCCCCCCGTAGCCCCCCCCCCCCCCCCCCCCGCCCCACTGTCACCCTCCTCCCCCCCTCTGCCTGGGCATAATGTGTGGTGGATCTCTCCCCCAATAGCATATATAGACCTGGTATTTTAGTAGAGGAATACCTAGTTCTACTCCATGTCATTCTGAGGGCTAGAAAAAAAGTGCCTGAAAAGCAGCTGAAAAGTAGCCTACTGTTTTGAAAAATGTCACAGATTTTCTCTCCCCCCCCCGCCCCCGCCCCCCCCCCCCCGCGGCCCAAACTTTGGAGGACCAACACTTTTTTTCTGCTGGGCCAAATTAAGAAATAAAACCTGATTCTCATCCTCTCTATGATATCTACACAGTTGATGGATGGTGTCATTTTGTTTGAAGTTACCCCCCCCTGATTATTGCATATGTTTAATTTATGATGAGTGCCTAATATTCCATACACGCAAAAGGTGAGTCGGTTTTTTTAATCTTATATTTATTTATTATATATTATTTTATATGTTTATTTTATGATGAGTGCTCTGCATGCAGTCATGGTGCATAATTTGTATTTTATATTTATGAGCATATATTATTTATATTGTATATCCGTGTATATGTTTATTTTATGATGAGCGCCCTGCATGCAGTCAAATGTTAGAAATTTTTTTAATTTATATTTATTATTATACGTTATTTTTTATCTTTTATTTAATGATGAGTGCTTTGCATGCAGTCATGGACTCATGGTGCATAATGTTTTAATTTATATTTATTATTATACATGATTTTTATCCTGTATATACAGTTTATATGTATATTTTATTATGAGCGCCCTGCATGCATTCAACGGTGAGTAGTCAAAGTGAGTATGCATGCAGTTAAAGGTGCACAGTTTTTATTTTATATTGATTATTGTATATTATTTGTATATTTTTATATGTATTTGTACGATGAGCGCCCTAACATAAGTTAAAAGTGCATTTTAGTGTTTATTTATATTTATGATTATATATTATTATATTTTATAAGTTTATTTATGATGAGCGCCCTGCAAGCAGTCATAGGGTGCATAGTTTTTATTGGTATACTTTATGATTACATATTATTATTATATTTTTGTATGTCTATTTTATGACGAGCGCCTTTGCAAGCAGTCGGTGAGTAGTCAAGTGAGTACGCATGCAGTTAAAGGTCCACAGTTTTTATTATATTTTATTATTTATATATTATTATTATATATGATTTCTATTTCCATTTTTTATTTATTGACGAGCGCCCTGCATGCAGTTGAAATGTAGGTTTAGTTTTTATTTGTTTTATGATTAAATATTATTTTATATATTAATTTTATGATGAGTGACCTGCACGCATTCAAAGGTGTGTAGTCAAGTGAGTAGGGGCTGCTGTTTAAAGGTGCGTAGTTTTTATATTTTATTAGTACAGATTTACTTTATATTTTATATGTTTATTTTATTATGAGCGCCCTACATGCATTCAAAAGGTGAGTAGTCAAAGTGAGTATGCATGCAGTTAAAGGTGCATAGTTGTTATTGTATTTTTATTATTTATATGAATATATGATAGTATATTTTATATGTTTTCATTTTTTAAAAATGAAAAAAATGAGCGCTCCCGCATGTAGGCGTAGGTGCATAGTTGTTAATTGGATATTTATTATTATATATTATTATATATTTGTATGTTTATCATATGATGAGCGCCCTGCATGTAGTTAAGGTGAGTTAGCATCAAAGTGAGATGCTTGCAGATAAAATAGGCCGCAGTTTTCTTTTTTGTATTCATTATTATAAATGATTTTTCAATATGTTTATGTTATGATGAGCGCTCCCTTGCAAGCAGTTTACAGGTGAGTATGTAAAAAGTAAGTATGCATGCAGTCAAAATGCATTTTTAATTTATTTGGTATATATTGATTTCATGATGAGCGCCTGCATGCAGTAAAGGTGAGTTAGTCAAAGTGAGAATGCATGGTCAAAAATGCATTTTTAACTTATTTTGTATTTATTATTATATATGAATTTTATGGTTTATATGGTTATGTTATGGTGTGCGCCGTGCAAGCACTTAAAGGTGAGTAGTCAAAGTGAGTGTGCATGCCGTCGGTGATGAATGTTTGATGGTTGGATGATAGTGATATTGATAGGGTGATGATGGTGACGGTAGTAGGGGTGGTTTGTTGGTTGATGATGTTGATGTGTTGGATGATGTTGATGGTGTGGTGTTGATGATGGTGATGGTAGTGGGGGGTGTTGTGGTGATGATTTCAAGTACGTAGTCTTTATTTTCAGCTAGAGAGCAGCTTCTTTGCAGCTCCCTGGGCTTTCTCTTCATCCAAACTAAATCAAACTAGGCAACTGGCAGTCACAGGGAGCTGCCTAGAACCTGATTCTTGGAGCGAAAGAAAAACAGTGCAAAGGTGAATAAGAAAGTGAGAAGGTGTGCAGGCAATGATGATATTGATGGTGGGGTGATCGCTGATGCTGATATGTGTGATGATGGTGATTGGTAGTGGTGTGATATTGACGGTTGTGGTGATGGTGTTTGTGATGATAAGGTGGTGGTTGTGTGATGATGTTCAGGTGCATATTTAAGCTACGGGCAGCAGCTTCTCAGCAGCTCCTGCTCTCTCTCTCTTCATCCAAACCTATCGTCATCTCAGCTTTCCTGTGCTCCTGGAATCTTTGGGTTCGGCTAAGGGCAGTCTCAGGAGCTGCCTAGAAATGGTGTGAAATATCAAAGCTCCTAAACAAGTAAATATAAAATAAGCCTACATCAGCACGTTCCCCTCTCATAAACTGCACAAGCTCTCCTAAGAGAGCGGGCACCGCTACGCATGGGTCTGGCTAAACTAATCAGAAAACCCCCACAAAACCCCTACCTCAGTAAATCCATCTGGTCCTCATCCACGCTACCGCAACACACGGAGCTTTCACAAGAGAGAAGCAAGGCTACGCATGGGGCCTGGCTAAACTAATCAGAAATGCCCCCAGAACCCCCCCGGGCTCTGAGCATTGCGCTCTGCCTGGATCAGGGGCAGCGCGTCGCACTGGGTTTATCTCAATTTCAACGCGCTCGCGCACAAAAAAAGCCTACCTCAGCGAACCCATCCTGCTCTGCGAGCTGGTGGACAGACGCGATAACACTGGGGTAGCTCAGCTTCAACGCGTCGCACACAAAAAAAGCGCTACCGTCAGCACATCATCCTGTCCTCATTCACCGCACGAAACACAGAGCTTTCCCAGAGAGGTGGCAGACTGGTGGACAGGGTGCTGATCTCCTCAGTGATACGCTTGAGGCGCGCCGCATGATATCCCCCGGCTGCAGCAGCCACTGGGCTCGACTTGAGTCTGATCCCTGCGGGGTGATGATAAATGCTAGGTGAAAGATGGTAGGCGATGGGTTGATGGTATGATATGTGAGGAGTGTGGATAGTAATGGCCTGATCTCCTCTGTGAGCGCTTCAGGCGCGCCGCATGATATTCCCCCTGGCTGCAGCAGCCACTGGGCTGCCTGATCTGATCGCCTAAGGGGGCGAATGATAAATGCTCGGGTGAACAGAAAACGGTTAAAGGTGAATGATGGTAGTGAATGCGCTTTCGGCGTGGGAGCATGAATTCCCCAGGTGCACGCATGGGCTGCCTTGATCTAATACCTGCGGGGTTGATGATAAATGCTAGATGAAACTTATGGTAGGTGATGGTTGATGTTGATAGGTGCCGGCATCATTATACCACCCACCAACAGCATCATCCACAGGGGCTGCTAGATTGTGCCCTTGATGATGGATATGCTAGGTGCAATACATGTTAGGTGATGGTTGATAGGGGCTGGCATCATACCCCTGAGTTCCCCCCCCCGCCCAACACACACACACACACAACACAACGCGACACACCAACACGCACACTCAAGACCAAGCAGTATAAAGGCTGGCCTTGATCTGCGCCTAAAGAGGTGACGATATATGCTAGGTTGGCAAGATGGTAGGTGATGGTGATGGGGTGATAGCAGCGCCGCATCAATATCCACCTGCAGCAGCCACAGGGATCGACTTGACCTGTTCGCTGCGGGGTGATGAATGAATGTAGGTGAAGATTGTATAGGGGTGATGGGTGAGGGGTGATAGTTGATCTAATCATGTGCCTTAGGGGCGCTCATGATATCCCCCGGTGCAGCGGGCCACAGGCTCACCTTGATTGATCCTGGCGGGGGTGATACTGAAGGTGCCTGAGAGCAGCCTGAGCATGTATCACCCCAGTAAGCATATGAAGCATATGATTGTAATGGGTGAGGTTTTTATTTTTTAAGACTTGACTCCCCACGCCCCATCCCCATTCCCATAACTGAATGCGTGCCCTGAGAGTAGCTGAGCTCCTGGAGTAAGTAGGGCCTGCATCACCACTCCCCACATAGGCGTCTGCGCCTTGCTGCTGCTGAGCAAGGGAGAGGTCGAGGAGGAGCCTACTAGCTCACCACAGCCACACCAATCACCCACACTACATACCACTACACAAAGTTCAAAGGTTAAGTCTATGAATGCGTGCCTGAGAGCAGCTGAGCTCCTGGAGCAGTGTGGGGCTGCATCACCCACATAGGCATCCTGCTGGCTTTTTCTGCTGCTGCTGCTGCTGGAGCAAGGAGAGCGTTGAGGAGGAGCCACTAGCTCACAACACCACACCACACACCACATCACCCGCACACTACATAACCTAAAGTTCATAAGGTTAAGTCGTTCCTGAATGCGTGCCCTGGAGTAGCTGAACGCTCTGGGAGCAGTAGTGGCTGCATTCACCCCCAATAGGCGTCCTGCGGCTTTGCTGGCTGCTGTCTCGCTGCTGCTGAGCAAGGGGCAGAGCGTGACGGAGGAGCACTAGCTCACACACGATTACAATGCACGTTCTAACTACATACACTACTACTCAAAGTTAAAGTAAGTCCATACTGAATGCGTGCTGAGAGCAGGACTGAGCCTCCTTGGAGGCAGTAGTGGCTGCATGCACCTCCATAGGCGTCTGCGCTTTTCTGCTGCTGTGTGATGAGCAAGGGAAGAGCGTGAGGAGGAGCACTAGCTCACACCACACAGACCATCCACCCCAACTAATACCACTAACCAAGTTTCAAGGTAATCCATACTTGAATGGTGCCTGAGAGGCAGCTGAGCTCTGGAGCAGTAGTGGTGCATCCCCGCAATAGGCGTCACTGCTGCTTTTCTGCTGCTGCTGTGCTAGAGCAGGGCAGAAGCGTGAGGAGGAGCCTAGCTCCACCCACCACCACCATCACTCACATAGGACTAAATACA
This sequence comes from Microglena sp. YARC, assembly GCA_022414725.1. Lineage (NCBI taxonomy): Eukaryota > Viridiplantae > Chlorophyta > Chlorophyceae > Chlamydomonadales > Chlamydomonadaceae > Microglena > Microglena sp. YARC. The sequence goes on from CM039465.1 coordinate 12,117,562, forward strand.
CCTACAAGACAAAGTTAAAAGGTAGTCCATACCATGAATGCGTGCCCTGGGAGAGCAGCTGAGCCTCCTGGAAGCAGTAGTGGCTGCATACCCCCATCTAGGCGTCCTGCGCTTTTGCTGCTGCTTTGCTGCTGCTGCTGAGCAAGGGCAGAGCGTGAGGAGGAGCCAACTAGGTCTCCACCACCACCACCCACCATACCCCCACACTACGTAGCACACTACACAAAGTTCAACAGTAGTCAAACTGAATGCGTGCCCTGAGATGCAGCTGAGGCTCTCTGGAGCAGTAGTGGGTATCACCCACATAGGCGTCCTGTCGCTTTTTCTGCTGCTGCTGCTGCTGAGCAAGGGCAGAGCGTGAAGGAGGCGACTAGCTCCACCCACCGACGCAATCACCAATAAATACACTACACAAGTTTCAAAGGTAAGTATACTGAAATGCGTGCCTAGAGAGCTGGGCTCTGAGGCAGTAGTGGTGGATACTCCCACATAGGGTCTGCTGCATTTTTCTGAGCTGCTGCTGCTGCTGAGGCCCAAGGGCAGAGCGTGAGGAGAGCAACTAGTCCCACCAACTACTACACAAACACATCATCCACACTACATAACTACACAAGTTCAAAGGTAAGTCAGTACTGAATGCGTTCATGAGAGAGCTGAGCCTCTGAGAGCAGTAGTGGTGCATCACCACCACATAGGAGTCCTGCGATTTGATGCTGCTGCTGCTGACAAGGGAGGAGGTGAGAGGAGCCACTAGCTGCACCCAACACACAGCTTCTCCGCTTTGTACCGTTTGGTATTTGCACTTTTTGCCTCCTCGGTCCATGTGCATCCAGCACATGCCCTCCTTGCTGCTTTGTGATTTACCATGCAGCCTTCCGCAGCCTCTGCTTTTTTGTCCATGCCCATTCAGCTCGCAGCATGCGTCTTCATCAAGCTTGCGAGAGTTAGCCGTACAAGTGAACGTCATAGTCTTCAGACAGGCTTCGACAGGCTATGGTGGAATGCGCAGAACTCTCTCTCGTCCTCA
>CM039465.1:12119588-12179588 GCA_022414725.1 Microglena sp. YARC
GGATGAGGTGAAGCATCTGGTAATTTTTTGGTGGCGGTTTGCTGACATTGGAGCTCAATTGTGGCTGGCGTTGCGTCTCAGACATACTTCTGGGACTTGAGTTTAATGCACTCCTTCCTTGGCCCTGAGATCGATGCATGGATGATTCTTGAAAGTGTCCCAGCCTGAAGCATGGCAGCAAGCGAATGATGATGGTGCTGATGAGGTTGTGGATGGTGAGGATGATATGGATTTATGATGATGGATGGATGATGATGAATGATGATGAACGAATGATAGAGCGGATGGTATCAGATAGATGGAAGAAGATCGGAAGGAGAGATGATGATGATGATGATGTTGTGGTGATGAATGATGGATGATGGTGATTATAATGGTGTGGTGATGATTATGTTGATGATGATGGATGAATGATGAGATGATGATGATGATGAGATGGATGATATGATGGTTAGATGGTGAGATATGATTGAGATGAATGTATTTAGTGGAAAGGTATGATGATTATGATGATTATGATTATGAAAATTTGGATATATGAATTAATGATATGAGATGAAGTACAGATCATGGATTTTGATCAGGGGGGTTACTAGAGAAAATCGTGTGCTAACATGCTAGTAACAGGGTAAATACAAAAGCGCGCGCGGCAGCGGCGATTCGCGCACTGGATTCGTGAGCACCATGCGTATTCGTCGCGAAGTTTTAAACCTGTGAAAGTGCAGCAGTGCAGTATTGTGGCGTTTTTTGCACTTAGAGAGCGCTGGCAACAATTTTGGACGTTTGTGGGGCGGCTTAGGAAGGTGTGCACAAGTTCGACAAAATGTAGTGCCTGATGATGCTGGCTGAAGGTTGACATCTCGGATGGTTAGTTTTAAATTAATGCTATTTATTTAGGACGTACACCTCCCTACGCAGATTTTGGATCCAAGCAGGGATTACACATTGGGTCCATTTACGCAGCTGCAGATTTTAGCGGCTGTTGCTGGCACTGACTCCTCGGCGGGATTCTCATTCTGGAGGAGATTGGCACACACTCTATATTAGTCACAGCATCTGAGCGAGCCGTCGAAGCTGGCATCGCATCCGTCCCTTGACGCATTTGATTCTGGAAGGCTTTACAATACTGAATTTTAGTAGCAGCAGCTTATTAGCAGCCGTTAGTGGCTTGGCAGCAGTGGGCATGCTAGCATGCCCGACAGTCCCACCTCCTCGCTTTTTTCATCAGTGCACGTAAGGACACCCCTCTCCGCCACTTTAATTCTGGCAAGGTGTACCACTTGGCTAATTTAGATAGCAGGCTAGAGCTTTAGATCTCATCTCGAGCATTACCTCCAAGGACACTTGTCTCATCGGGATCTTCCTTCAGCGAGCACAATTCAGGGACCTCCTCCGCCTTGCTTCGCTGACCACCACTGATGAAGACCTACCGGCGACATTCAATTCTAGGAAGGGTAATACCAACTGGAATTTAGTAGCAAAGCTTTAGGATGTCTTAGCATTAGCGACTAGCTGCAACCCTCCCTCACGACTCTTCTCTTCAGACGGCACCTCAGGCCCCTCGCTGGCGCCTCCTTCGCATCAAACACTCACCTCTGGCACCGCTCCTGACGCAGATTTCAATTCTTAGGAAGGGTTACCGCACGCTGGAATTGTAGTAGGATAGGGTTTAGCATTTTAGCAATTAGGCCTCTGGGCAGACTCTCTTGATCTGTCTTCACTCCAGGCGGATCATGCACGGCGTGTTCAGGGCACGCTCTCTGGCTCCTTTCAGGATCAAAACCACATCTGGACGAAACTCCTCCGCCGGCATTTCAATTCTAGCAAGGGTTAACCACGCACCTGGAATTTTTAGTAGCAACAGCTTTAAGCATTCGCTTAGCATTAGCTCGCTGGATCCACGCTCTTCCTTCGCAGCGGCTCTCAGGAACGCCTCCCTCCGCTTGTTCGATCAAAAGACTCATGGCACACCGTACTCCGACATTAAATGTTCTAGGCAAGGGTTAGAGTACCGGGCAATTTAGTAGCAAGCTTAGCATTCTAGGCATTAAGCCTCCTGGCACCGTCTTCTGCTTCCTTTCTTCAGCGCACCATTACAGCATCACCGCCCCCTGTCATGGGCCGATCCTTCCGGCATCAACGACATCTGGCACCGGCCTCCCTCCGCCACAACATTTCAGATTCAGCAAGGGTGACGCACATGGCAATTTAGTAGCAACAGCTTTAGCATTCTTAGCATTAGCCTGGCGACCTCCTCTCTCGCTCCTTCTTCACCGGCACCAATCGACCCTCCCTGCTCCTTCGCGGATCACTCTACGAAACCTTCTGGGGCACCCTGCTACCGCAACATTTCAATTCTTAGCAAGGGTTACCTGCACTGGCAAGTTAGTTAGAGAGCAGCTTTGCAATTCTTAGGATTAGCCTTGGCACACTCCCTGGCTCCTTCCTTCAAGCCGGGACACGCCGCTCCGCCTCTCCTTCAGCCGGCACCAGCACCCTCCTCCTCGCCCTTGTTTCGCATCAACACCAGCTCTGGACCCCTCCTCCGCACATTTCGTCCTGGCCAAGGCTTACCACCTGGCAATTAGTAGGCAACAGCTTCTAGCAGCCTTATTAGCAGCCTTCCTGGCAGGCAGCCTAGAGGCAGCCCCTTGTTGCCTGTGTTAGCAGCCTTAGCATTAGCCGGAGCCCTAATCAGCTGCAATTTAAGACATACCTCTCGAAGAATTTCAATTCTGCAAAGGCTTACGCGCACCTGCAAGGCTTACCCACTGGCGAAGGCTTACCATCTGGCAAGGCTACCCACTGGCAATTCCCGTAGTAGCAACAGCTTTTAGCAGCCTTATCAGCAGCCTCCGTGGGGCAGCAAGGCCTTAGCAGCCTTGCGGTTGCCGCCTTAGCAGCTTAGCATTAGCCCCAAAACAGCTGCCACCTAAGACATCCTCCCTTCCGAAGAATTTCAATTCTGGCAAGGGTGCAACACCGTGGCAATTTAGTAGCCAACAGCCTTAGCAGCATAATTAGCAGTCTTAGTGGGCAGGAGACTTAGCAGCCTTTGGCAGCCTTATCAGCCTTAGCATCAGCCCCGCTGTCACGCCCTCCCTCCGCGCTCCTTCCCATCAGCTGCCACCTAAGACACCCCTCCTTCCGAAGAATTTCAATTCTGGCAAGGGGTACCCCACCTGGCAATTTAGTAGCAACAGCCTTAGCAGCCTTATTAGGCAAGCCTATGGGCAGCAGACTTAGCAGCCTTTGGCAGCCTTGACAGTCTTAGCATCAGCTCTCGGGCACTTTTCCCTCCGCCTCCTTCACATCAGCCGCCACCTCTGACACCCCTTCCTCTCCGCCGCATTTGCCTTGGCAGCTGCCAGCTGTACTGCATTTGCCTCGGCAGCTGCCAGCTGTACTGCTGTCACCAAGCACTTGCAAGGTGTCTGCCCGCACTTGCTCGTTGTACTGCTGGAAGCTGCTTGCCCATGCGGTGGCCATGCTAACGCTCGCAGCCCGGCTCGTTTGAAGTATGGGTCGGGAACCAGGATCATGGCTGATATGCTGACAAAGGACCTGAAGCAGGGTGAGAGAGGTGGCAGGGCTGCCAGGAGGGTGGGGTGGTGGGGGGGGTAAGTTAGGGTGGGGGGAAGTTGGTGGGGGAAATCAGGTGGGGGGGAAGTCAGGATCAGGGTTGTACAGCCTGGAAGCCGCCTTGCCCGCTGCGGTGGCCATGCTACGCTCGCAGCCCGGCGGTCGTTGAAGTATGGGTGGGGAACCAGGATCATGGCGGAAAATACTGAGGAGGACCTGAAGCAGCGGTAGAGGTGGCAGGCTGTCCAGGAGGTTGGTGTGTGTGTGTGGGGGGGGGGGGGGGGGTTAGGGGGGAGTTGGTGGTGGGGCAGTGGGTGGTGGGGAGTTATGGTGGGGGAGGTCAGGTAGACGTGGAAGCTGCCAGGTAGGGTGGGGTGGGTGGGTGGGGGGGTGGGAGGGGGGTGGGGGGGAGTTAGGGGTGAAGGTGGCATGCTGGAAGTTGGGGTGGTGGTGGTGGGAGTTATGGTGAAGGTGGATGCTGGGAAGTGTGGGGTGTGTGGGGGGGGGAAGTTACGATGGGGGGGAAAGTCAGGGTGGGAGGTGGCAGGCTGCCAGGAGGGTCGGGTGAAGTTGTTGGTGGGGAGTGGGGTGAGGGAAGTTGTTGGTGGTGGGAATTTTGTAGGTGGTGGGAAGTTGGTTCTGGTGGGAAGTCAGGGTGGAGGTTGGCAGGCTGCCAGGAGGATTGGGTGAAGTTCGTGGTGGGCAGTGGGTGGTGGGTAAGTTGTTGGTGGTGAAGTCAGGGGTGGAGGTGGCAGGCTGAGAAGGAGGGTGGGGGGAAGTTGGTGGTGGGGATGGGTGTGGGGGGAAGTCAGGGAGGGGGAAAGTCAGGGTGCAGGGTTGTACTGCCTGGAAGCCCCCTTGCCCACTGCAAGTGGCCATGCTGTGCTCCGCAGCCAGGCCAGTTGACAGTAGGGGTCGGAATTCAGAACCAGGATCACGGCAAGATATGCTGACAAGGACCTGAAGCAGGGGAGAGGTGGCTGGCTTCCAGGAGGGTGAGGTGGATGGGTGGGTGGGGAGTTTGGTGGTGTGCAGTGGGTGGTGGGGAGTTAGGGGGGGGGTAGGTCAGGGTAAGAGGTGGCAGGCTGCCAGGATAGTTTTTGTGTTGTGTGTGTGTGTGGTGTGTGTGTGTGTGGTGTGTGTGTGTGTGTGTGTGTGGTGTGGTGTGTGTGGTGTGGTGTGGTGTGGTGGTGGTGGTGGTGGTGGTGGGGGTAAGGGTGGAGTTGGCAGGCTGGTAAGTTAGGGTGTGGGGCAGTTTGGTGTGGGGAGTTAGGGCCGGGGAAAGTTGATGGTGGTGGGAATTTAGGGTGGGGGGAAAGTTGGTCGGGTGGGGGGGGGGAGTTGTGGTGGGGAGTTAGGGTGAGGGAAAGTTGTTGTTGGTTAGAAGTTGTTAGGGCGGGGAAGTTTGGTGGTGGTGAAAAGTGAGGGTGGGGGGAAGTCAGGGTAGAGGTGGCAGGCAGCCAGGAGGGTGGGGTGGGTTGGGGTGGAGGGAGGGGGGTGGGGATTTTAGGGTGGAGTTGGCAGGCTTATAAGTTAGGGTGGGGGAAAGTTGGTTGTGGGGAGTGGGTGGTGGTGGGAAGTCAGGGTGGAGGTGGCAGGCTGCCAGAGAGGGTTGGGTGAAGTTGGTGGTGGGAGCTGACGAGCACTTGAAGCAGAGGTAGAGGTTGCGGTGGTTTGCGGGTCAAGGAGTGGGTGAGGTTAGGGTGGCAGTTGGCAGGCTTGGGGATAGGTTTGGTGCGGGGAAGTTGGTGGGGGGGAGTTAGGGTGGGGGAAAGTTGTTGTTGTTGGTGGGGTGAGTTAGGGTGGGGGAAAGTTGTTGTTGTTGGGTGGGGAGTTAGGGTGGGGGAAAGTTGTTGTTGGTGGGGGGGGGAGTTAGGGTGGGGGAAAAGTTGTTGGTGATGGGAATTCAGGTAGAGAGTGGCAGGCTGCCAGGAAGGTGGGGGAAGTTTGGTGGTGGGGAGTGGGTGGTGGGGAGTTAGGGTGGGGGAAAGTTTAGGGTCTAACCCGCTCCCCTGCCCCCTTGCTCCACCCCCCACTCCCGTACTACTCCCAGGAGGGGCCACTCCATGTACCCCAGCAGCAACAGGCCACACCTGGCCCCCCCGGCCCCCCTGCCCCCCGCTCCCCACCATCCACTCCGGTACCTCCAGGAGGGGTCCACTCCATGTACCCAGCAGCGGGACAGGCACACTTTGCCGTAGTTGTAGAGGTTGGGGCCTCTGCCTCCCCCCCCCCACACAACACACGTCACCCACCCCCCCCCCCAGCTCCGCTCTCCTACCACCTGCTCCCCTATCCCTCCCAGGAGGGGCCACTCCACGTGCCCAGCAGAGACAGGCACACTTGCCGAGTTGTGAGAGGTTGGGGCCTCTGCCCCTTCCCCCCCCCCCATCGCCGCCCCCCCCCAAGCCCCCCTGCCCCCCGCTCCCCACCACCCAACTCACAGACCTCCCAGAGGGGCCACTCCATGTGCCCAGCAGAGACAGGCACACTTCTGCCGCAGTCTTGTGGAGGTTGGGGCCTCCCTCCCGCTGCCCTCCCCCCCCCCCCCCCAGGGCCCCCCACCGCCCCCGGCTCCTACCACACAACTCACATTACCTCCCAAGAGGGGCCACCATGTGGCCCAGCAGAGACAAAGCACACTTTGCCCGCTGTTGTAGAGGTTGGGTTGAAGCGCGCACTCTACCGCCACCTGTGTGTCAGCAGTTTCACCATGGGGGGCGGTTGGGATACTCGGGGGGCAGGTAGATGTCGAACACGAAGAAGCCGTGAGAGTAGGGCGTGTCTGGACAGGGAATGATGAGCGCCCTGCATCCAAGCAGAGGGGAGTAGTGTTTATTTTATTTTATTATATATTATTGCTGATTATTGTCAGGGGAGGGGGGGTGGGGGGGGGGGGGCAAAAAATAATGAAAAACATTATCCAAAAAAGTGCTGAGGCACCCTTCTGCATCCCCCTCCCCCCCCCGGCTCCGGAACCCACTGTACAGCCAGTATTTCAGCCACCACTTAGTGTTATGGTGTCTAATTATGCTCATACTGCAGGGTTTTTAAAGGCCTATCCATTGAGGTTGGTCTCAAGTTCCTTGGGGGTGTTTGAAGCATAGAAAATCATCATCATCAATCTTACATTGGGGGTCAGGGCTCCTTGGCCCCTTATGTGCCCACCTTCAATACTCTCAATAATCAGGTATTCAATAACCACCTCTTCAATCCAAGCTTCAATCGGCATTAAATAATCAGGTATTCAGTAATCAATAATATGTATGGCTGGAAGGGCACAATTTAAGTCCTTTACAACATGTGGTCTAAGTTGGTGAGTCATCGACCACCATTCTCCAGAACAATGCCGACGCGTCTACTAGGGATGCCTCAAGCCGCACTTGAGCTCGCTCCCTTTGCACACACTGCTCACGCCTCTGACATTGACCTCCTTGGCAACCACCCCCTCAAAACTCAGCCACCTTCAGAGAGAATCGATTGATGTTGTCCTCGCTGAGTTTGCTGGCCTGGGTGCACAGACTGCATGTTGGTGGACCCCACCCCCCCCCCCCCCCCCCCCCCCGCCCCACTCACCTCCTCCCCCCCTCTGCCTGGGCATAATGTGTGGTGGATCTCTCCCCCAATAGCATATATAGACTGGTATTTAGTAGAGGAATACCCTAGTTCTACTCCATGTCATTCTGAGGGCTAGAAAAAAAGTGCCTGAAAAGCAGCTGAAAAGTACCTACTGTTTTGAAAATGTCAGATTTTTCTCTCCCCCCCCCCCCCCCCCCCCCCCCCCCGCGGCCCCAAACTTTGGAGGACCAACACTTTTTTTTCTGCTGGGCCAAATTAAGAAATAAAACCTGATTCTTCATCCTCTCTATGATATCTACACAGTTGATGGATGGTGTCATTTTGGTTTGAAGTTACCCCCCCCCTGATTATTGCATATGTTTAATTTATGATGAGTGCCCTACATACACGCAAAGGTGAGTCGTTTTTTAATCTTATATTTATTATTATATATTATTTTATATGTTTATTTTATGATGAGTGCTCTGCATGCAGTCATGGTGCATAATTTGTATTTTATATTTATGAGCATATATTATTTATATTGTATATCCGTGTATATGTTTATTTTATGATGAGCGCCCTGCATGCAGTCAAATGTTAGAAATTTTTTAATTTTATATTTATTATTATACGTTATTTTTTATCTTTATTTAATGATGAGTGCTTTGCATGCAGTCATGGACTCATGGTGCATAATGTTTAATTTATATTTATTATTATACATGATTTTATCCTGTATACAGTTTATATGTATATTTTATTATGAGCGCCCTGCATGCATTCAACGGTGAGTAGTCAAAGTGAGTATGCATGCAGTTAAAGGTGCACAGTTTTTATTTTATATTGATTATTGTATATTATTGTATATTTATATGTATTTGTACGATGAGCGCCCTACATAAAGTTAAAAGTGCATAGTGTTTATTTATATTTATGATTATATATTATTATATATTTTATAAGTTTATTTATGATGAGCGCCCTGCAAGCAGTCATAGGTGCATAGTTTTATTGTATACTTATGATTACATATTATTTTATATTTTGTATGTCTATTTTATGACGAGCGCTCTGCAAGCAGTCAAAGGTGAGTAGTCAAAGTGAGTACGCATGCAGTTAAAGGTCCACAGTTTTTATTATATATTTATTATTATATATTTATTATTATATATGATTTCTATTTCCATTTTTATTTTATGACGAGCGCCCTGCATGCAGTTGAAAGTGTGTAGTTTTATTTGTATTTATGATTAAATATTATTTTATATATTAATTTTATGATGAGTGACCTGCACGCATTCAAAGGTGTGTAGTCAAAGTGAGTACGCATGCTGTTAAAGGTGCGTAGTTTTTATATTTATTAGTACATTTTACTTTATATTTTATATGTTTATTTTATTATGAGCGCCCTACATGCATTCAAAGGTGAGTAGTCAAAGTGAGTATGCATGCAGTTAAAGGTGCATAGTTGTTATTGTATTTTTATTATTATATATGAATATATGATAGTATATTTTATATGTCAATTTTATGATGAGCGCCCCGCATGTAGGCGTAGGTGCATAGTGTTAATTGGATATTTATTATTATATATTATTATATATTTGTATGTTTATCATATGATGAGCGCCCTGCATGTAGTTAAAGGTGAGTAGTCAAAGTGAGAATGCTTGCAGATAAAATGCGCAGTTTTTCTTTTGTATTCATTATTATAAATGATTTTCAATATGTTTATGTTATGATGAGCGCCCTGCAAGCAGTTACAGGTGAGTAGTAAAAAGTAAGTATGCATGCAGTCAAAAATGCATTTTTAATTTATTTGGTATATGTGAATTTCATGATGAGCGCCCCTGCATGCAGTAAAAAGGTGAGTAGTCAAAGTGAGAATGCATGCAGTCAAAAATGCATTTTTTAACTTATTTTGTATTTATTATTATATATGATTTTATGTTTTATATGGTTATGTTATGGTGTGCGCCGTGCAAGCACTTAAAGGTGAGTAGTCAAAGTGAGTGTGCATGCCGTCGGTGATGATGTTGATGGTTGGATGATAGTGATATTGATAGGGTGATGATGGTGACGGTAGTAGGGGTGGTGTTGTGGTGATGATGTTGATGGTTGGATGATGTTGATGGTGATGGTGTGATGATGGTGATGGTAGTGGGGGGGGTGTTGTGGTGATGATGTTCAAGTACGTAGTCTTTATTTTCAGCTATGAGCAGCAGCTTCTTTGCAGCTCCCTGGGCTTTCTCTTCATCCAAACCTAAATCAAACTAGGCACCTGGCAGTCACAGGGAGCTGCCTAGAACCTGATTCTTGGAGCCGAAAAGAAAAACAGTGCAAAGGTGAATAAGAAAGTGAGAAGGTGTGCAGGCAATGATGATATTGATGGTGGGGTGATGCTGATGCTGATTGTGTGATGATGGTGATGGTAGTGGTGTGATATTGACGGTTGTGGTGATGGTGTTGTGATGATGGTGGTGTTGTGGTGATGATGTTCAGGTGCATATTTTAAGCTACGGGCAGCAGCTTCTAGGCAGCTCCCTGGGCTCTCTCTTCATCCAAACCTATCGTCAGCTTTCCTGTGCTCCTGGAATCTTTGGGTTCGGCTAAGGGGCAGTCTCAAGGAGCTGCCTAGAAGATGGTGTGAAAATATCAAAAGCTCCTAAACAAGTAAATATAAAATAAGCCTACATCAGCACGTCCATCCTCTCTTCATAAACTGCCACAAAGCTCTCCTAAGAGAGCGGCACCGCTACGCATGGGTCTGGCTAAACTAATCAGAAATACCCCCACAAACCCCTACCTCAGTAAATCCATCTGGTCCTCATCCACCGCTACCCACACGGAGCTTTCACAAGAGAGCAGCAAGGCTACGCATGGGCCTGGCTAAACTAATCAGAAATGCCCCCAGAACCCCCCCGGGCTCTGAGCATTGCGCTCTGCCTGGATCAGGGGGCAGCGCGTCGCACTGGGTTATCTCAATTTCAACGCGTCGCGCACAAAAAAAGCCTACCTCAGCGAACCCATCCTGCTCTGCGAGCTGGTGGACAGCGAGTAACACTGGGGTAGCTCAGCTTCAACGCGTCGCACACAAAAAAAGCCTACCTCAGCACATCCATCCTGTCCTCATCCACCGCCACGAACACAGAGCTTTCCCAAGAGAGTGGCAGACTGGTGGACAGGGTGCTGATCTCCTCAGTGATACGCTTGAGGCGGCGCCGCATGATATCCCCCCCGGCTGCAGCAGCCACTGGGCTCGACTTGATCTGATCCCTGCGGGGGTGATGATAAATGCTAGGTGAAAGATGGTAGGCGATGGGTGATGGATGATATGTGAGGAGTGATAGGTAATGGCTGATCTCCTCTGTGATGCGCTTCAGGCGGCGCCGCATGATATTCCCCCTGGCTGCAGCAGCCACTGGGCTCGCCTTGATCTGATCCCTAAGGGGGCGATGATAAATGCTAGGTGAACAAAAACGGTTAAAGGTGAATGATGGTAGGTGATGCGCTTCAGGCGGCGACGCATGATATTCCCCCAGGCTGCAGCGGCCACTGGGCTCGCCTTGATCTGATCCCTGCGGGGTTGATGATAAATGCTAGATGAAACATGGTAGGTGATGGTTGATGGTTGATAGGTGCCGCATCATTTACCCCACCCACCCAACAGCATCATCCACGGGGCTCGCCTTGATCTGTGCCCTTGATGATGATAAATGCTAGGTGAAACATGTTAGGTGATGGGTGATAGGGCTGCATCATACCCCCCCCCCCCCCCCCCCCCCCCACACACACACACACACACACACACACACACACCACCACCACACACACACCACACTCACAGCACCACCAGCAGTATCAACAGGGCTGGCCTTGATCTGCGCCCTAAGAGGATGACGATATATGCTAGGTGCAAGATGGTAGGTGATGGGTGATGGGTGATAGCAGCCGCATCATATCCCCACCTGCAGCAGCCACAGGGATCGCCTTGACCTGTTCCCTGCGGGGGTGATGATGAATGCTAGGTGAAAGATTGTAGGTGATGGGTGAGGGGTGATAGTTGATCTACTCAATGATGCCCTTCAGGCGGCGCCTCATGATATCCCACCCGGCTGCAGCGGCCACAGGCCTCACCTTGATCTGATCCCTGCGGGGGTGATACCTGAATGCGTGCCCTGAGAGCAGCTGAGCATGTATCACCCCCACGTAAGCATATGACAGCATATGATTGTATGGGTGAAGGGTTTAGTTTTTAGGACTTAAGACTCCCCCCACCCCCCCTCCCCATCCCATACCTGAATGCGTGCCCTGAGAGTAGCTGAGCCTCCTGGAGTAGTAGTGGCTGCATCACCCCCACATAGGCGTCCTGCCGCCTTTGCTGCTGCTGAGCAAGGGCAGAGCGTGAGGAGGAGCCACTAGCTCCACCACCACCACCACCATCACCCCCACACTACATACACACTACACAAAGTTCAAAGGTAAGTCCATACCTGAATGCGTGCCCTGAGAGCAGCTGAGCCTCCTGGAGCAGTAGTGGCTGCATCACCCCCACATAGGCATCCTGCTGCTTTTCTGCTGCTGCTGCTGCTGAGCAAGGGCAGAGCGTGAGGAGGAGCCACTAGCTCCACCACCACCACCACCACCACCACCATCACCCCCACACTACATACACACTACACAAAGTTCAAAGGTAAGTCCGTACCTGAATGCGTGCCCTGAGAGTAGCTGAGCCTCCTGGAGCAGTAGTGGCTGCATCACCCCCACATAGGCGTCCTGCCGCTTTTGCTGCTGCTGCTGCTGCTGAGCAAGGGCAGAGCGTGAGGAGGAGCCACTAGCTCCACCACCACCACCATCACCCCCACACTACATACACACTACACAAAGTTCAAAGGTAAGTCCATACCTGAATGCGTGCCCTGAGAGCAGCTGAGCCTCCTGGAGCAGTAGTGGCTGCATCACCCCGCCACATAGAGCGTCCTGCTGCTTTTCTGCTGCTGCTGCTGCTGAGCAAGGGCAGAGCGTGAGGAGGAGCCACTAGCTCCACCACCACCACCATCACCCCCACACTACATACACACTACACAAAGTTCAAAGGTAAGTCCATACCTGAATGCGTGCCCTGAGAGCAGCTGAGCCTCCTGGAGCAGTAGTGGCTGCATCACCCCCACATAGGCGTCCTGCCGCTTTTGCTGCTGCTGCTGCTGCTGCTGAGCAAGGGCAGAGCGTGAGGAGGAGCCACTAGCTCCACCACCACCACCACCATCACCCCACACTACATACACACTACACAAAGTTCAAAGGTAAGTCCATACCTGAATGCGTGCCCTGAGAGCAGCTTAGCCTCCTGGAGCAGTAGTGGCTGCATCACCCCCACATAGGCGTCCTGCCGCTTTTGCTGCTGCTGCTGCTGCTGAGCAAGGGCAGAGCGTGAGGAGGAGCCACTAGCTCCACCACCACCACGACCATCACCCCCACACTACATACACACTACACAAAGTTCAAAGGTAAGTCCATACCTGAATGCGTGCCCTGAGAGCAGCTGAGCCTCCTGGAGCAGTAGTGGCTGCATCACCCCCACATAGGCGTCCTGCCGCTTTTCTGCTGCTGCTGCTGCTGAGCAAGGGCAGAGCGTGAGGAGGAGCCACTAGCTCCACCACCACCACCACCACCACCACCATCACCTCCACACTACATACACACTACACAAAGTTCAAAGGTAAGTCCATACCTGAATGCGTTCCCTGAGAGCAGCTGAGCCTCCTGGAGCAGTAGTGGCTGCATCACCCCCACATAGGCGTCCTGCCGCTTTTGCTGCTGCTGCTGCTGAGCAAGGGCAGAGCGTGAGGAGGAGCCACTAGCTCCACCACCACCACCACCAGCTCCTCCCGCCTTTGTACCGTTTCTGCGTACTTGCCCTCCGCTTGCACTCCCCGGTCCACTGCTGCATCCCCCCAGCACATGCCCTCCTTGCTGCTGCTGATTATCACCATGCAGCCTCGCAGCCTCTGCTTGGTCCCTGCCCCCATCAGCCTCCAGCATGCCGTCTTCATCACAGCTCCTGCCGAGAGTTAGCGTCCACAGTGACACCGCCTCACTCACGTCCTCAGACAGGCTCGACAGCTCTAGTGCCATGCCCAGAGCACCCGTCACCTCCTCGTCCTCATCCTGACCCAGCTCTTGTCCACTGCGCTTGTACACCTGAGAAGGGGTGTGAGTAGGGGTGGGTAGGGAGGAAGAGTAGGGGTGGGTGAGAAAAAGCCCCAGCCACGTCCTCTGATAGACTTGACAGCTCTAGTACCATGCTTAGAGCAACCGTCACCTCCTCGGTGTGAGTAGGGGTGTGCGTAGGGGTGTGAGTAGGGGTGTGAGTAGGGGTGTGAGTAGGGGTGTGAGTAGGGGTGCTGTAGGAGTGGGTGAAATGCTCAGAGCACCCGTCACCTCGTCCTCATCTTGTCCCAACTCTTGGCCACTGCGCTTATACACCTGAGAAGGGGGGGGGGGGGGGGGGGGGTAGGGGGGTGAGTAGGGGGGTGAGTAGGGGTGCTGTAGGAGTGGGTGAAATGCTCAGAGCACCCGTCACCTCGTCCTCATCTTTGTCCCAACTCTTGGCCACTGCGCTTATACACCTGAGTAGGGGGGTGGGTAGGGGGGTGAGTAGGGGTGGGTAGCGGGTGCGTAGGGGTGAGCACGAGGGTGGGTAGAGGGTCCTGGCGTGATCATATTGAGCAAGCAGGGCTGTGAAATTGTAGACCTGAGTAGGGGTGAGTAGGGGTGGGTAGGGGGGGGTGTGGGGGTGAGTAGGGGTGGGTGCCATGTTCAGACCACGGTCACCTCCACTTGTTCATCCTGACCCAGCTCCTGGCGCTGCGCTTGTACACCAGAGTAGGTGGGTGGGTGGGTGGGTGGGTAGGTGGGTGAGTAGGAGTGGGTGAGTAGGAGTGGGTGAGGGGTGTTGGTACAGGGGGTGAGAAATAGCCTCATTCACGTCCTCTGATAGGCTTGGCAGCTCCAGTGCCATGCTTAGTAGGGGTGGGTAGGGGGGTGAGTAGGTGTGAGTAGGGGTGGGTAAGGGTGGGTAGGTGTGAGTAGGGATGGGTAGGGGGGTGAATAGGGGGGTCGTGGCAAGATCATAAGTGAACTGGGTTATAAAATTTTATTGTGATGGCTGTGTTGGGCCCCAATTAAGATTAAGGTAGAGCTCGGATAGAAAAGAAATTTGCTGGAAATGGCCTGGACCCCCCCCCCCCCCCCCCCCCAACAACAACAACAACAACAACAACAAAACAAAACAAAACATCCATCCCAAACCCTACCATCCCCACCGTCCCACACACACAGGCACCTGGGAGGCATCCACCACTCCCCCCACACCCCACACCCACAAACACAAACACAGGCCCATTCCCAGCAAAACTTCCAAACCCGACCATCGCACCGGCATCGCACCAAGTCGCTCAATTTACGCCGCGTTGCACACAAAAACTGATACCTGCCTTCCTAGGCAGTGCTCACAGCTTTTCTTTCAGCTACGAGCAGCAGCTTCTAGGCTACTCTGACTGGCTATTCAGCCAAACCTGATGCAACCTAGTGAACCTTGAAGCTGACACAATCAGCTGTACAGAACTGCTAAAACAGTTCAGTGTTACCCAGTGGCTGACTCAGGGAGCTACCTAGAAGAATGAACAAAAAATAAATCTCGCAAATCGTATCACACAGGGCAAATCACTCGGATAAATCACTCAAATCTCTGAAATCAAATCACTCAAATCGAATCACTCAGGGAAAATAACTCAAATAAAATAACTAAAATCTCTAAAAGAAAATCACTCAGATCAAATCATTCAAATCAAATCACTTGAATCGCTCAAATCAAATCACTCAAATCTATCAAATCACTAAAATCAAACCTCTCAGGGAAAATCACTAAAATCTCTAAAATCAAATCATCACTCAGGGCAAATCACTCAAATCAAATCACTCCAATATAATCACTCAGCTCAAATCGCTCAGGGCGCCTACCTTGCACTGTGTGTTGAGTCGCTTGAGGTCAGCCATGAGACTGTTGCTGCTGCTACTGCTGCTGCTAGCGCTTGTGCCAGGTCCAGGACCAGCTGCTGCTGCTGCTGCAACGGTTCCTTGTAATAAAGCGGACTATTTATTTATGTATTGTAACTTGCGCAGCCTTTATGGAAACCTACCTTGCACTGTGTCTTGAGTCGCTTGAGGACAGCCATGAGACTGTTGCTGCTGCTGTTGTGGCTGCTGCTGCTGCTAGCGTTTGTGCCAGGTCCATATGGGTTCAGAATGAACCAAAAATGAATCTCTCAGATCAAATCATTCAGGGCGCCTACCTTGCACTGTGTGTTGAGTCGCTTCAGGACAGCCATGAGACTGTTGCTGCTGCTGCTACTGCTGCTGCTAGCGCTTGTTCTAGGTCGAGGCCCTGCTGTTGCTGCTGCAACGGGTCCTTGTAATAAAGCGTACTTTGTGTGTATGTTTTGTAGCTTGCACAGCCTCAGTGGGCGCCTACCTTTCACTATGTGTTGAGTCGCTTGAGGACAGCCATGAGAGTGTTGCTGCTGCTGCTATGGCTGCTGCTGCTGCTGCTAGCGTTTGTGCCAGGTCCATATGTGTGCAGAATGAACAAGAAACTAATTTATAAAATCAAATCATTCGGGGCGCCTAACTTTCACTGTGTGTCAAGACGCTTGAGGAAAGCCATAAGGCTGTTGCTGCTGCTGCTGCTAGCGCTTGTGCCAGGTTCAGGACCTGCTGTTGCTGCTGCTGCTGCTGCATCGGTTCCTTGTAATAAAGTGTACTATAAAGTGTACTATAAATTATACTACATATAAAGTATATAAAGTATACTATAAGTATATATAAAGTATACAATAATATATAAAGTATAAAGTATATTATAAAGTATAAAGTATAAAGTATAAAGTATAAAGTATACTATATATAAAGTGTATAAAGTAAATAAAGTATACTATAAAGTGTACTATAAAGTATGTTTTGTAACTTGCACAGCCTTTGTGGACGCCTACCTTGCACTGTTTGTTAAGTCGCTTGAGGACAGCAATGATACTGTTGCTGCTGCTGCTGTTGCTAGTGCTTGTGCCAGGTCCAGGACCAGCTGCTGCTGCTGCTGCTGCAACGGTTCCTTGTAATAAAGCGGACTATTTATTTATGTATTGTAACTTGCGCAGCCTTTATGGACACCTACCTTGCACTGTGTGTTCAGTCGCTTAAGGACAGCCATGAGACTGTTGCTGCTGCTGTTGTGGCTGCTGCTGCTGCTGTGGCTGCTGCTGCTGCTGCTAGCGTTTGTGCCAGGTCCATACATGTGCAGCATGAACCAAAAATGAATCTCTCAAATCAAATCATTCAGGGCACCTACCTTGCACTGTGTGTTTAGTCGCTTAAGGACAGCCATGAGACTGTTGCTGCTGCTGTTGCTGCTGCTTGTGCCAGGACCAGGACCTGCTGTTCCTGCTAGCTGTTGCTGCTGTTGCTGCCGGGCGGCTGCTGCTGCCACAGGGTCCTCGTCGGCGCTGATGGTAAAGACTTCCACCAATTCCACGCTTGACGCAAGGAGCCTGTGGTTTGAAGGTTGTTAATGAGTTGAGGGTTGGGTGAGGGTGAGGGTGAGGGTTTGAGGGTTGGGGGAGGGATGTCGCAGTTGGGAGGTTGGGAGGGTTGGGAGGGAGGGTTTGGAGGGAGGGGGGGAGTATGGGGGGGGGGGGGGGGGGGGGGGGGGGGGGGGGGGGGAGTTTGGGTGTGGGAGTTGAGATGAGAATGAGGGAGACTAGTCTGAGGCGCGGCGCAAGTATACTGCTGGTACAGGTGCAACGTAACTAAGCAAGTAAAGTTTAACTTAATAAGAGTCTTGATCCTAGGACTGGCTGCTGTTAAGTAAAGCGCTGATCAGGATAAAGACTGGCAGTCCTGGATTAACTACTTATGGCAGGCAGGAGGACATAATATCTCTCAGCTCACTGTTATCACTGTAGCATGAACTCAGGGACCCTGTCGGTAAAACAATTGTTTGGGGTTCAGTCCATTAGTGTTGTTTTGTTACAGCCCCTCCCTTCATGGTTGGGCAAGTCCCTTTAGCCTATTTGATCTACCCCTAAACTGTAACCAACATACATCATATTCTTATAGGTACAATCACCAACTAGCTAGCTTGGCTGCTCGGGATAGGGACTAGCAGTAGCAGCCCAAAGCAGGGTGATACCATCTTGGAGCAGCAGCAGCCCGTTGTGGTCTTTCAGCAGCAGCAGCAGCAGCAGCAGCAGCAACAGCAACAGCAACAGGAATAGCAATAGCAGCAGCAGCTTCCCATATCATTCTTTCAGCAGTAGCATCAGCAACAACAACAACGATCGCAATAGTGACAGCAACAGGAACAGAAGTAGCAGCAGCAGCAGTAGCAGCAGCAACTATTGCAACAGTGTCATCAACAGCAACAGGAACAGCAATAGCAGCAGCAGCAGCCCATAGCAGTCTTTCAGCTGTAGCATCAGCAACAACAACAACGATTGCAATAGTGACAGCAACAGGAACAGAAGTAGCAGCAGCAGCTGCAGCAGCAGCAGCTATTGCAACAGTGTCACCAACAGCAACAGGAACAGCAGTCTTACAGAAGCAGCAGCAGCAGCAGCAGCAGCAGCAGCAGCAGCAACGATTTCAACATTGACAGCAACAAGAACAGTTATATCAACAGCAGCATCCCATAGCAGTCTTTCAGCAGCAGCAGCAGCAGCGGCAGCAGCAACAACTACAACGATTGCAACAGTGGCAGGAACAGCAGCAGCAGCAGCAGCAGCCATAGCAGCAGCAGCAGCAGCAACGATTGCAACAGTGGCAGGAACAGCAGCAGCAGCAGCCATAGCAGCAGCAGCAGCAACGATTGCAACAGTGGCAGGAACAGCAGCAGCAGCAGCAGCAGCCATAGCAGCAGCAGCAACAACGATTCCAACAGTGACATCAACATGAACAGCAGCAGCAAGAGGAACAGCAATAGCAGCAGTAACACAATTCACCTGAGCAGATCACCTGAGTAGGAACAGCAGTAACACAATTCACCTGAGTAGGAACAGCAGGAACAGCAGTAGGAACAGCAGCAGCAACAGGAACAGCAGCAGCAACAGGAACAGCAGCAGCAGTAGGAACAGCAGCAGCAACAGGAACAGCAGCAGCAGTAGGAACAGCAGCAGCAACAGGAACAGCAGCAGCAGTTGGAACAGCAGCAGCAACAGGAACAGCAGCAGCAGTAGGAACAGCAGCAGCAACAGCAACAGCAGCAGCAACAGGAACAGCAGCAGCAACAGGAACAGCAGCAGCAGTAGGAACAGCAGCAGCAACAGGAACAGCAGCAGCAGTAGGAACAGCAGCAGCAACAGGAACAGCAGCAGCAGTAGGAACAGCAGCAGCAACAGGAACAGCAGCAGCAGTAGGAACAGCAGCAGCAACAGGAACAGCAGCAGCAGTAGGAACAGCAGCAGCAACAGGAACAGCAGCAGCAGTTGGAACAACAGCAGCAACAGGAACAGCAGCAGCAACAGGAACAGCAGTAACACAATTCACCTGAGCAGATCCATCAACGTGCGGTACAGGCCCTGGCGCAAAGCAATGTCCTGCAGTGAGCCATTGTGGAATTTAAATAACGAGATTTAAGATTTCAGTACTTCTGGACAGCAGATTCTGTCAGCTTCCAGATGAACTAGGTTGCCTTTGCTTTGGATGAATAGCCACTCAAGGGAGCTGCAGTGAGCCATTGTGGTACTTCAATACAAGTTACATAAGGACTGTTTTGGGGGCCAGAAAGTTAACCATGTATAGGGTTGGGAAGCAAACGTATATTTTTATTTATATATGCCGTATAAACGCATGAACGTATGAACGTATGCATATAAACTTATGAAAACGTATAAACGCATGCATGTAAACTTATGAAAACGTATAAACGCATGCATATAAACTTATGAAAACGTATAAACGCATGCATATAAACTTATGAAAACGTATACACGCATGCATATAAACTTATGAAAACGTATAAGTATTTGTTGCACTTCAGGGTAAAAGACATTCACATGGCTCTAAAGGTATTGCTACGTTACTAATTTCATTGGCATCACATATCAACTCTCAGAAAAAATATCTGGCAAATTAAGGTTGTCCAATTCTCAGAAAAAGAAATCACGACCAGAAAGAACGTCAACCAAGAAGCGCGGTGCCAATCTAAGGGAGCCATTCAATGCCAATAATATTATAATAGAATGATATAAGTTTATAACTATATTGCAATACTGTCCATGTTCACATTGCACTAGGCTTGCACCATCAATCCTTCTGGCCCACGTAGGAGCACAGCTTGTGGAATGGAAGGTTAGGTGGCGCTTTGATATGTGTGCCATCGTGGCTATATAAATCAAACTTAAGCCACATGTAAAACAAATGGTACATGTGAAAGGTTAATTGGATTGCATAGTGCGATAGAGGAGGTCAATAGCTTGCCGATGAGCTATCTAAATGACAAATTGAATGAAGCCAAGAAAGTTAGTTTCGCGATGCGTGCTGTACTTTTGAAGTACAACTCATACGTTTCTATCCGTTCATACTCTCTCTATATACATATACCTGTAGAGAGTCGTTATGGAGCAGCATGCGCAGTAGGTAAGGCAGCGCGGAGCAAAGCACCAGGGCCACAACGGTACGGTGCAATGCAAAAAGAAATATATACATAGGGTGGTATAAAATATATACAGGGTGGTATCTTGACATATATAGACATATATACATACCTGTAGTGAGTCGTTATGTAGCAGCATGCGCAGTAGGTAAGGCAGCGCGGAGCAAAGCACCAGGGCCACAACAGCAGGCTGGGGCGGCTCCGGCTGCATATGCCTCCGCTGCCCACCCCCAGCCCCGCCGCTTTCTCCCTGCCCTGCTAGCTTCAGCGCTGCAGTGAGCCCCGCTAGCTGCTGCTGCAAAATAGCATCCTGCTGCTTCTGCCTGAGTGAGTGTGGGTGTGTGGGTGAGTCAGTGTGTGGGTCAGTCGGTGCATGGGTGAGTGGGTGGTGGGTGGTGGGTGGTGGGTGGTGGGTGGTGGTGGTGGTGGTGGGGAGTGGGTGAGTGGGGAGGCACGCAGGGTGGGGTGAAGGTAGCCCCCACATAAGTTAGCTCCCACTTCAGTTCAGAGGGGTTAGGGTTTAGGGTTTAATTCAAAAGTTTAGGGTATAGTTGTTTTGACGGTTTAGGGTTTAGGGCCCAGGTGGATATAGGGTATAGGTAAGTGGGGGCTAACTTAAGTGGGGGCTAGCTTCCCCCTATCCATGTGAATGCATGCTGTACTTAGGAATGCGGTGTAGTAGTGTTTTAGTGTTAATTACATAACATTGCAATAGCATTCTGCATTCTGTGCCAGCAGCCCTGGTGGCAGCCCCCCACCCCCACCCCACCCCCCACACACACACTATCTGAGCGCAGCATTCTGCATGCCGGCAGCTGCTCCGCCTTTGCTGCTGCCCAGCCCAGGTGGTAGCCCCCCCCCCCGCCCACCCACCCACACCCACCCACACACAACCACACCAGGCCCCCCCTTGCCTCTGCCCCCCACACCCTACCTGAGCGCAGCCTTCTTCATGCCGGCAGCGGCTTTGTCTTAGCTGCTGCCCACCGCCCGCCATAGCCGGTGCCAAGCAGCCCAGGTGGCAGCCCACACACCCACACACCCACACCCACTATCTAAGCGCAGATTTCTTCATGCCGGCAGCGGCTTTGTATTTGCTGCTGCCACCGCCGCCATAGCCAGTGCCAGCAGCCCAGGTGGTAGCCCCCCCCCCCCCCCCCCCCCCCCCCAGGCCCCCCCTTGCCTCTGCCCGCACGCCCACCAAACCTGAGCGCAGCCTTCTTCATGCCAGCAGTGGCTTTGTCTTTGCTGCTGCCACCGCCGCCATACGCCGGTGCCAGCAGCCAAGGTGGCAGCCCCCTGCCCCCCCCCCCCACACACACACACTCACACACACACACACACCAGGCCCCCCTTGCCTCTACCCCCACCCCACCCTACCTGAGCGCAGCCTTCTTCATGCCAGCAGTGGCTTCGTCTTTGCTGCTGCCACCGCCGCCATAGCCGTACCAGCAGCCCAGGTGGCAGACTCGACCCCTTGCCTCTACCCCCCCCAGGCCCACCGCCTCCTCTGCCTTTCCCTTTGCCTCCTTTGCCTCCTTTGCCTTTTTTGCCTTTTTTTGCCTCCTTTGCCTCCTCTTCCTCCCCCTTGTACTTGTGACTCTTCTTCCTCCCTCTGCAGTTCCCCTGCCCCGGCTGCCCCTCCTGTAGACTCTTGCTTCTGCTGCTGCTCCTGCCCCACCAGCGAGTCATACAAGCCAGAAATGAACGAAGCAGGGGTGCCAGGGCAGCAGGCGCGCTGGTGACTCAAATGGACAGAGGCACGAGCCTCGCACCCACCAGACGATCCGGCCGCCGCCGCGGCCGCCGCCGCTGCTGCTACCGCTGCTGCTCTGAAGTGCGCTGCCGCAACCAGATCTACGTCCTGCTGCCCCACCTGGGTGGACGGCGTATCCAAGAGGTACATGGCAATACAGGTGTACAACCGATGAGTGATGGAAGGCCCCAAGAGCTGCCGGAGGTCACGGTGACTGAGGGGGTCATCGCAGGATGGGCAGGTGCAGCAGCTAGCAGGGCTGGGCTAGGGGAGGCTGCTGCTGCTGCTTCTCCTGCTGCTGCTGGTTCTGGTTCTGGTCTTGCCTCTGGGTTCTGGTTCTGCCTCTGGGTCCTGTTTTTGACTCTTGGTTCTGAGGTGGAGGCGGCGGTGTGGTTGGTGGTGGTGGTGGCTGCAAGATCGTCCCAGCAGCTTGGGGGACAGATGCGACGGCAGCCCGTAGTCTGGAGCGCAGCTCTGACTCCAGTAGGGTGCAGCTGCAGCTGTCCAGGCAGTATCGGGAGTCAGAGGGGGCTGCTGTTGTTGCTGCTGCTGCTGCTGCTGCGGGTGCTGGTTCTGCTGCTGCTGCATTCATGCGCCCACACTGCTGCCGGCTACCACCCACCGCATCAGGGGGTGCTCTGCACGACGGCCCTGGATTCTCAGTGACCCACATTGGGATATCATCATCGTCATCATCGTCTAGGAGCACCACCACTGGAGACGATAATGATGATGATGGGGGTGCCCCTGCTCCATGTGACTGGCGAGCCCTCTTGCCGCTACCCCGGCTCCCATGTGCCTGTGCTGCTGGTAGTGCGGCCGCATGTGGAGAGCGTTTCTCCCCTGGGCATCCCATGCTACTGCGGCTTGGAGCAGACCTGCTGCAGCTGGCCAGGTCAATCATCTGGATGTCATCCTCGTCGGCATCTTGAAGTGGAGGTCCTCCTGCTGCTGCTGGTGAGGAGACCGGTAACCTAGGCACAGGGTCAGGCTTGTCACGATCGCTAAGGTCAATCACGATAGCCGATTCGCTTTCCATGGCTTAAAGACTCAGTTTTTCTAGATCCTAGCTAAACTGAGAGCAACCAGGGCCATGGCACATGGGGGTAGCTCGCCAAAAACGAACAGCGTGCGCACGACAGATATTTGTACGTAAGTGTACGTAAACCCTCCAAGGTGCCAGTGCAAAACTAGAAAAATAGGTCGACTACAAAAACAGGTCAAGTCCGTTTATCAAGGGGAAATAGCTAGAGAAAACTGGGGCCATATCCCAATGGGGCAACGATGACCATCGCGAAGGGGGCAACGAGAGACATCCGGGGTCCTGAAACCCGACCCCATGTCAAAAGTTCGCGAACGCCCCGATTATTTCAATCTAAGGAGATTCATATATGCGTAAGTATCCCTTAGCGCATTTATTTATTGACTTCTGCCTGTTCGCTGCTACTTTTCCCACTCAGTGAATGGACGTTCTCAGATCCGAAACCTCTCAAAACAGCTTTATCCACGGAGCGCAGCTACTGGCTCAAACTGTCGATTGTCGTCCTAGCGATTTGTTCTAATCGATTTGGATCGTCGTGCATCGACCGGAGACGAAGGTCACGAGGGTTGCGAAAAGCCACAGAAAAACCTCAATCCCCGTGCACAGGGCAGTCGAAGATGCTAGGAGCTTAAAATGGCGCTGCGTATCTTCAAGAGGCCACAAGAGAAGCGCTTGTTGTCTTTCTAGCTCCATTCGTGCAGAGTTAGAATTAGAGTCCTCCTGTAGCTCCTGGTAGACTAGCACAGTTTGCATGCATGTTATATTTAAAAACGATTCAGTGAAGGTTGTTAGGTGGTAATAAACCGGTAACCATATCAGCCATAATGATACCAGCTACCAGGGGGGGTATGTGGGTGAGTTGTGTGTGGGTGTGTGTGTGTGTGTGGGGGGGGGGGGGGGGGGGGGGGGAGGGGGGGGGGGGGGGGTAATAAACCAGTACCCATATCAGCCCTTAGGATACCACCTACCAGGCCCTGGTAGGTGGTTCCCTGAGGGAAGACATGCTGCACATGTGGGGTTACATTACATGGGAGTGGCCTCCATGTTGAGGAAGATAACCTGGGGCGTGGGTATCCCATAAGCTAGGAAGTATATTGGCTTGCTCGTGTTCTGACGCGGATTAAGTAACGTATACCTTGTTTTTTTCATATGATAATTTTGCCATTTGATGATGGAATGCATAAGCTAGGAGTTATATGCAAGAGTCGTCTCAAAATGTTATGTGGCACATATTGGCAAGTGTGTGGCCCATGGTGCACACTTGGCAGCTCTACCTCGCTTGGATGTGTACTCAATGAATACCCAAAACATGACATATGGCCACCCTAACAAAGTTGTTTTTTAAACAATAAGGTGCGGGGTTGGAATCCCTATGGGTCCCTGTCAACCGCCATGGTAGCTTTTTATTGGTAAAGTGCGTATACCTTATTTTTTTCCATGTGATAATTTGGCCATTTGATCATGGAACACATAAGCTAGGAGTTATATCCAAGAGTCAAATCCCCGTTCCGACGAATGGCTCTATTGTTGAGCTCCTAGAAAGAACAAAGAAGTTGCCGGGTTCGAATCCCCACGAGTGCGATTTAGTGTTTGTGGTCGCTGTCAACCGCCATGGTAGCTTTGTCCAAGTAAAGTAGCAGCCCGTTCTCTACCGCCGTAAGTCGGGGCTCCCTTAATACCACGCCCCACCAGGCATTATCATAATTGTTCATGCAAGAGTCGCTTCATAATCACACCAGGCTTTGGTGCTGTCTCGCCAGACTTTGGTATTGTCTTGCTTATTTGAGGTTGGGCAAGTCCCATTAGTCCGACTGTCTAACCTTGGACTGCAACTCTGTAACATGAATATAATGTGTACGTCCTGACATCAGGCTTCCGGATTGCTTGACGACTTAGGCTACCATGAATATGTTGAGTATACTTATAGAACATTTTGAATAAACTTATTGAGTTTTGAATATGCTTATTGAACATTTTGAATATACTTATTGAGTTTTGAATATGCTTATTGAACATTTTGAATGTACTGTTTGCAAGTTTTGAATACCTATACTATACTATATACTTATTGAACGTTTTGACAAGCTCTAAGAGCGTGTCGCAAGCGACACGGGAAAACGCTTTAGCAATAACCGGCAGGGAGTTTCGAATGTAGGGGAGCAAGTAGCTACTCGTAGCCGAATAGAGCTACAAAATTGAACAACTTTTGCGAAGGATCTTGACCGCTGCGATGCTGATAACTCTAGTCATGCGCACTCCAACTATGAGCAAAACGTTTGGGTGCGGAGGTGGTCGGAATAATTCAAACGCCTGGATATCTGTCGGACAGACAGACAGCGGACGGACAGCGGACAGACGGCGGAGAGAGACATGGGGGGAACTTAAGACTTCAGCCCCAGGACCCTGGGGAGTCCAGAGGGGGCTAAAACGAAAACACTTATTGAACATTTTGAATACACTTCTTGAAAGTTTTGAATATACTTATTGACCATTTTTAAATATACTTCTTGAACATTTTGAATACACTTATTGAAAGTTTTGAACGTACTTATTGAATATACTTATTGAACATTTTGAATATACAGTTTGAAAGGTTTGAATATACTTATTGAACATTTGCAATATACTTATAGAACATTTTAAGTAAACCGATTGAAAGTTTTGAGTATACTTACTGAGCATTTTGAATATATTCATTGAAAGTTATTTCTGATCGCCGAAGTCGGCAAGAAGGCAGTGTTTTGGGTGGAGCCATGTAAGTATGTAACTACGGTAAGTTCAAATTCGAATTTCACTTCCACTGGCAGTTTCGTTTATAATGTGTTCACAAATGAAGCAATTTGTATTGTGTGTTGCTTTGCTTTGATTTTTCTGTGCTACTGCGTAAGAAAGCGAGCAGCCAAATTGCTGTTTGGAGCCGTGCAGAACATATCCCCCCAGCCCCCCCCCCCCCCCCCCCCCCCCCCCAGGTTAGACCCAGCCCCCCCCCCAGGCCCAAGCTCTCCCACAGGAGCCAGATTGCTGTTTGGAGACATGCAGAACGTATCCCCCCAGCCCCCCCCCCCCCAGGTTAGACCCAGCCCCCCCCCCCCCCCAGGCCCAATCTCTCCCACAGGAGACAGACTGCTGTTTGGAGACATGGAGAACGTATCCCCCCAGCCCCCCCCCCCCAGGTTAGACCCAGGCCCCCCCCCCCGGCCCAAGCTCTCCCACAGGAGCCAGATTGCTGTTTGGAGATATGCAGAACATATCCCCCCAGCCACCTCCCCCCCCAGGCTAGGCCCAGCCACACCCAGACCACCACACCCAGGAGCCAGATTGCTGTTTGGAGACATGCAGAACATATCCCCCCCCACCCCCCACCCCTCAGGCTAGGCCCAGCCACCCCCACGCCCCCAAAGGAGCCAGATTGCTGTTTGGAGACATGCAACCAAGTTCAAGTAGTCTTGAAAAAGTGTGAGAAGGTGGTGGAGGGGGTGGTAGTGGGGGTGGGCTGTTAGTGATGAGATGTGGTGTGGGAGGTGGGGGAGGTGGGGTGGTGGTAGTAGTGGGGGGGGGGGGGCTGTGGAGGGAGGGCTGTTAAGAATATGATGTGGTGTGAGAGGTGGAGATGGGTGAGCAGCCAGATTGCTGTTTGGAGCCATGCAACCAAGTTCAAGTAGTCTTGAAAGAGGCCGAGAACTTTCGTCCCTGCTGTGTGTGGAAATCCGAGCTCAGGCGCAGTAGCGGGCTGCTAAAGCAAAACCCATAGTAACCTTCCGCGGTGTAAGCAAACGGGAAGGTTCCTTCGACCTCACGCCTCGTGGCAAAGGCGGGGCTGCTTCCAAGTTCAAATGATGTTTTTACAGTCTTCACATCACACGATGTTTTAAGTATAATATTGTACATCCAATCCAACCTAATCCAATCAAACTCAATATAGTTCAATCTATGCAGCACACATAAGCATATACTACTCAGGCTAAAGTATGTAGAGGCATACCATACTTCAGCTGCAGGCGGTACCTCAGCTGCCTCAGCTACCTCAGCTAGTTCTGCCTCAGTTGCCTCAGCTACCTCAGGTGCAGGAGGTACCTCAGCTGCCTCAGCTACATGAGGTACCTCAGCTACATCAGCTACATCAGCTGCAGGTGGTACCTCAGCTACCTCCGCTACATCAGCTGCAGGTGGTATCCCAGCTGCCTTAGCTACCTCAGCTACCTCAGCTGCCTCAGCTACATCAGCTGCAGGTGGTACCTCAGCTACCTTGGCTACATCAGCTGCAGGTGGTACCTCAGCTACATCAGCTGCAGGAGGTACCTCAGCTGCCTCAGCTACATCAGCTGCAGGTGGTACCTCAGCTACCTCAGCTACATCAGCTGCAGGTGGTATCCCAGCTGCCTCAGCTACATCAGCTACCTCAGCTGCCTCAGCTACCTCAGGTGCAGGAGGTGCCTCAGCTACCTCAGCTACCTCAGGTGCAGGAGGTAAATCAGCTGCCTCAGCTACCTCAGGTGCAGAATGTGCATTTTTTGTGTGAAAGGTCTCTCACCCCAGGAGGTGGGTCTCTCGACACAAACCAGCGACCCGTAGGATTCAGTTTGAATGGCTTTGCCAATCCTCAAAATAGTAGGCGCACTTGGGGTGGGAGATACCGACACTCGACCAAATGAACATTCACCACCACCCCTCTTGCTTAATGCATTATGCACTCAATTCACTCAATTCTACAAAATGCTCACTCTACAAAATGTATTATGCACTCATCTTCTTCTTTACATGCGTTAATCACTTACCAATTGCTTCACTGTTTACCGCCATCCTACTAACATTACTTGCTTCGACATCTACCGCCACTCAACTGATCACCATGTCTCATCCTTGAGCTAATCACCAGTGCTTCCAGGTTGGGAAGGTCACTTTAGCCTATTCAGCTACCCTTGGACTGTTACATGCATGCATGCATACACACATACATACATACATACATACATACATACATACATACATACATACATACATACATGCATGCATGCATGCATGCATGCATACATACATCACTGCTCCCATGAAAAGAAGAACAAAGGAAGGAACCCCTGGAAAAGGGCATTTCGATGAATGCCGTGAGGAATGTCACAAGTATAAGCATATCTCCAACTATAACATAGGAATCCTCTGCAGCAACTTGACTGCCTCAGGCTCAGATGGCTTGGCTTGAAAAGCAGGGAAGGTAGAGCCTATGTAGCCTCAGGCTCTGGCACAAGTGCCCGGCCAGGTACCCATCACAAGGTGGCGTGGCTTAATACGCAGGTAAGGCAGAGCCTATGCAGCCTCAGGCTCAGGCTCAGGCTCCTCTCCAGGTTTCAGCTTTGCCGCCATCCTAGCCGTTGCCTCCTCCGCCTCCCCCTTCAGCTTCTCATCACGGATGTCGCCCAGGTCGATGCCACGGGGCAGGTCTGCTACTGTGAGGGGGGTGTTAGCCAGGTGGGCCCATGCCTCATGCACCTGGTGGGGGATGGTGGGAGGGTGGTGGGAGATCGTTGGTGGTGGGTGGGTGGTGGGTGGGTGGTGGTTTGTAGGTGGGTGGGGCAGGTCTGCTATCGTGAGGGGGGTTGTTAGCCAGGTGGGCCCATGCCTCATGCACCTGGTGGGAGATGGACAGATGGAGGGTGGGTGGTGGTGGTGGTGGTGGTGGGTGGGTGACAGCCAGGTAGGCCCATGCATCATGCACCTGGTGGGAGATGGACAGATGGAGGGTGGGTGAATGGTGGTGGTGGTGGTGGTGGTGGTGGTGGTGGTGGTGGGTGGGTGACAGCCAGGTAGGCCCATGCCTCATGCACTTGGTGTAAGGTGGTGGGTGGTTGGCAGCCAGGTAGGCCCATGCCTTATGCACTTGGTGGAAGGTGGTAGGTGGGTGGTGATGGGTGTGGGTGGTTGGCAGCCAGGTAGGCTCATCCCTCATGCACCTGGTGGTAGATTGTGGACTGGTGGTGGGAGATGGTGTGTGAGTGGTTGTGGTTTGTGGGTGGGTGGTGGGTGGGTGGGTGGTGATGTGCTGTGTTTTTGGTTTGCTGTGGTGGTGGTATTGGTGATGGTGTGCTGTGTTGAGTTGAGTTGTGCTATGTTGAGGTGGTTTGTTGTGCTATGCTGTGTTGTTTTGTATAGTGATAGTACGATATGATGTTACATTACGACATCACGTTATAATGGTAGCTTACTATGTTCCATTCAGTTCCAATAATACGTGATGATGTTACGTGATGTTTCAATATTACGGTACAATGATATATTGCCATGTTACGTTATGTTATGATATTCCATTGAAGAGTTGCATACCTGTTTGTTGTTCTTCAGTGCTTTCCACACGTTACATCCAGCCTTGACACCGCCTCCCACACCAATTTGGAGGACAATGTCTCCCTTCTTCACGTCCCCGCATGTCTCCATGTAAGCCAGAGAGTACCTGCAATATCAGGGGGCAATGATTTATAAACATACCGGTATATATGGGGTATACCGGTATATGTTTAAAAAAAACTTGCATATGCATTCTGTGACAAATTCAGAACATTCTAAATGTTGAAGAGTTGGTATTATTTATGAAGATATCTGACATATTTATTAATGTATTTGTAATATTACTGATTTGTCCTTAAATTGAAGGTACATCATCTGCATAGCATGAACTCTGGGCCCCCATCTATTTGTTGGGGTTGGGGTTGGGAAGTTAACCAGAGCTTGCACAACCCTTCTCTTGATTAAGGGTGGGCAAGTCTCTATAGCATATTTGGCTGCGCCTTAACCGTCTAGATTTTAAACCACACACATCAGGGGACAAGTGTGTGTTGTCAAAATCATTGCTCCGGGCCACCCTCCCTGACCACCTCACCACCCACCCACCCACAAGATCGCGCCATAAGATAGTGACTTCAATCGCTCTAGGCTATCCCCCCTGATCACCTCACCCACCCACCCGCCCACCCATAAGATCGCGGCATCGGCCACACTCACATCAGTGGGAAGGGTATGATCATCGTTCCAGGCCATCCCCCCCCGACCACCTCACCCACCCTAAACCCTACTTACCACGTGGCAACCCTAAACCCTACTTACCACGTGGTTGAAAGTTTGTGTTGCATACTCTTCCAGGGTGGCAACCCTAAACCCTAAGCCCTACACACCATGTGGTCGGGTAGCTTGTATTGCACACTCTTCCAGGGTGGCAATCCTAAACCCTAAGCCCTACACACCACGTGGTCAGGGCTTGTGTTGCATACTCTTCTAGGGTGGCAACCCTAAACCCTAAGCCATACACACCACGTGGTCGGGAAGCTTGTGTTGCATACTCTTCCAGGGTGGCAACCCTAAACCCTAAGCCCTACACACCACGTGGTCGGGTAGCTTGTGTTGCATACTCTTCCAGGGTGGCAACCCTAAACCCTAAGCCCTACACACCACGTGGTTGAGCAGCTTGTGTTGTCATACTCTGCCAGGTTGGCAACCCTTACCCCTAAACCCTAAATCCTGCTCACCAGGTGGTTGAGCAGCTTGTGTTGCCGTACTCCTTGAGACCAGCGAAGGAGGGAAGCATTGTCTCGGCTGGTAGGTTCATCGCCTCCTGGATCCCCTTCAACACAGCATAACCACCTGAGGTAGTTGGTTAGGTGTTTTAGTTTGGCAAGTGTGGCTGGGTAGGTTGGTGGATAGGTGGTTAGGTGTTTTACTTGAGGTGTGTGGCTGGTTGGGTAGGAAGGTTCATGACCTCCTGGATCCCCTTCCACACAGCATAAACACCTGAGTTAGGTGGTTAGGTGTTTTAGTTTAGCAGGTGTGTGGCTGGCTGGGTGGGTTGGTGGATAGGTGGGTAGCTGTTTTAGTTAGCAGGTGGGTGGGTGGCTTGGTATGTAGGTATGTAGGCATGTTGGTAGGTAGGTAGGTACGTAGCTGGGTAGGTAGGTAGGTAGGTAGCTGGGTAGGTAGCTAGGTGGGTAGGTAGGTGTGTGGGTAGGTGGGTGTGGAGGTAGGTAGGTTGCTCTCTGGGTAGGTAGGTAGCTAGGAAGGCAGGAAGAATGATCCATGTGTGACCTACCAGCATGGATAGCGAAGTGATCAACACACTTGGTGAAGTCTGGCCTGTAGGCAGGCTGGCAGGCAGGCAGGCAGGCAGGCAGGCAGGCGGTCAAGTATAATGAACCATGTATTACCTACCAGCATGGATAGAGAAGTGATCAACACACTTGGTGAAGTCTGGCCTGTAGGCAGGCAGGCAGGCAGGCAGGCAGGCAGGCAGGCAGGCAGGCAGGCAGGCAGGCAGGTAGGCAGGCGGGCAAGTATAATGAACCATGTATTACCTACCAGCATGGATAGCGAAGTGATCAACACACTTGGTGAAGTCCGGCCTGTAGGACGGAGCGGATTCAGGCCCAAACAAGGAGCGCTGGGCCATGTTCAGGCCAGCCTCCCTGTACTGCTGCCAGGTCATGATCTTCGGGGTGATCTGGATGCGTGGGGATGAGGGATGAGGGATACTGAGGAGAGATATAAATATATAGAAAGTAAAAAAATAAGAGAAGGATATAAAAAATATAAAGAAATACAAAGAAAAGAGAAGGATTTGGGCGGAGAAAAAGAAAGCATACGACGCATATAGCGTACGACAACTGGAAAAGGCAAACCCAAGATCCTACAATTACTGTCCTTTGGTGGTTGGCCCCAGTTCAAGCAAACGGGCCGGCCCCCTCAATCTCCAACCTTGGACACAGCATCCTCAATGGCAGCACCCGCACAGTCAATCACGTCTTTGCTGTAGTGTTTAGGGCTACATTAAATATTTGTTTTCCTACCTTTGTCACAGCTTCCTCGATGGCAGCACCGGCACAGTCAATCACGTCTTTGCCGAGGTAAACCCCGTTAACACCAGATGTGTCCGGGCCCCAGCTCATGCACCTGCAGGGTTTAGGGTTTGGGGGTTAGGGTTTGGGGTTTAGGGTTTAGGGTTTGCTACAGTCAGTCACATCTTTTCCTGATAAACCCGTTTCACACCAGATGTGTCCGGGCTCCATCTCAATTCACCTGCAGGATTGGCAGCGATGCATATCAGCACTGAGATCTGTGTGCTTAACATTATTATATTAATTAATGCAGATCAGGACTGAGTGCTCAGTGTTCTTTAAAGTTATTATATGAATTAATGCAGATCAGCACTGCATGCTCAGTGTGCTTAACAATTATTATATTAATTAATTCAGATCAGCACTTAGTGCTCAGTGTGCTTGATAATTATTATACTACTTGATGCAGATCAGCACTGAGTGCTCAGTGTGCTTTCCAAGTATTACATAGATTAATGCAGATCAGCACTGAGTGCTAAGTTTACTGTATAATTATTCTATTAATTAATGCAGATCATCACTGAGTGCTCAGTGTGCTTTCCAACTATTATATTAATTAATGCAGATCAGCACCGAGTGCCAAGTTTGCTTGGTGTATGTAATTGGTCAGCACTAACGTGTGCTTCATGGCATTTCTTTTTGGCTACCAGCAGCAGATTCTAGGCAGATCCCTGAGACTGGCGAATCCCTGAGAATCACGAACCCAAAAATTCTAGAAGCACTGGAAAGCTGACGGTATCAGCTTCCAGGTGCACTAGGTTGCTTGAGGTTTAGATGACAAGAGATCCCAAGGATCTGCCTAGAGGCTGCTGCTTGTAGCTGTACAAACAAGTTGTGTGTGCTTGTAGCTGTACATAATGTGTGTGATTTTTTTATCTAATTGATAAGCACTAAGAGCGCTTAGTCTATTGGAAAGGATAAGCACTGGGGTTGCATAATATAAATATCTGTTCATCATATTACAATTCCGCGTATACAACTGTACTATTTACCCCTCCCTGGACCCGATCTGATCTTCCTCTGCTAGGTCTGATCGCCCCTGCTAGATCTGATCTTCTTCCACCAGGTATGATCTCCCACTTCCAGATCTGATCTCCCTCTGCCATAGTATAGAAAATAGTCAATGAAAAACAAGAGCAGTCAACTGAGCGATAAGCAGTGTTTTCATTTTCAGATACGAGCAGCAGCTTCTAGGCAGCTCCCTGAATCATCTACTGGGCTTCGTGCCGAGAGTTCAACAGGTGTAGAATACCGATGAGGTCAGCGCCCAGGTGCACTGGACTCAAGATCAAGATCAAGATCAAGATCAAGATCAAAAATATTATCACTCGATTTAACACATGAGGAAACAGTAATTTACTTGGCATTGTATGGGCCCTTGTGCGAGCCTCTCAGCGAAAAACAACTGGGTACTGTTAAATAAAAGCCAAGGAAATGTGCCTAAAACAATTATCGCCAGGTTGATTGAATACATTTTGAATCTTTTGATTTAAGTTTAATACACCTTAAATATCCTTACTTGTGAGAGGTGTTGTCTGAGCCCTTGCACACTCTCTCAACGAAAAACAACTGGGTACTAAAAAGAAAAAAGCCAAGGAAGTGTGCCTAAAACAATTATCGCCAGATTAAGTTTAATACATTTTTAATATTTTGATTTATTTTAATACATTTTAAATACTTCCTTGTAAGAGGCGTTGTCTGAGCCCTGGTGCACCCACTCAGCGATAAGCAACTGGGTATTAATTAGAAAAAAGTAAAGAAAAATGTGTTTCAAGAAGATCAAGTATTAAATTATCGTCCACTTAAGCAGAGCTTAGTTTAAATTTAAATTTGAATTTGAATTATCCTTACTTGTAAGAGGCGTTGTCTGCGCCCTTGTGCACCCTCTCAGCATGCTGCAAGACATACTTGGATCGGCTCCTGAAGGAGGGCCTGTTTGAGTACATGGTCGCAGCTCCTCCCATCCTGTTGTACGGTGTGTTGTTATGTTGTGTTTGGCTATGTTATGTTTTGTGGGGTGCTGTTGTGTTGTATGTGTTTCATAAAAAGAGAAGCATTGGTGATTTAGAAAAACAGCAATTACATGACATTACAATGCCATCGGCAGACCATTGTTGGCCCAAGAAAAGCCCGCTCCGCAACATCCAGGAGAGGTCATCTAACAAATCCTCATAATTAGATAGCCAATATTGCAGCAATCTTGCAATAGCAAACAATTAGAGAAGCTATATTGCAGCAAGCGATATTGTAGCAATCAAGCAATAGCAAACAATTGGATAGGCAATATTGCAGCAAGCAAGCAAAAAAAACTTGAAGATGACGTTGGAGACCATCCTGATATTCCTCACCCCTGGATCTACTCAGTAGAGTTGATCTCTGCTGACAATATCCTATACCCTATACCCTAGAGTTGATCTCTGCTGATAATATCCTATACCCTATACCCTAGAGTTGATCTCTGCTGACAATATCCTATATCCTATACCCTAGAGTTGATCTCTACTGAAAATATCCTACACGAACTCCCACAAACCAACACACACTACACTGTGCGGCAACAGACCTGCCCGATGCTTCTTCTAATTAGCCCTTCTTGTCCGGGTTGGGCGATTCCCTTTAGCCTACCTCTGGACTGTATCATACTTACTTACATACAGGGCGTAGTGGCGGAGGTTTGGAATTCAGTTCAAAGCTTTTTCTTGCTAGCCCGTCCTGTCACGGTTGGGCAAGTCCCTCAAGCTTATTTGGCCTACCTCTGGACTGTACCATACATACAGGGCGTTGTGCAGCGAAGGTTTGGGGTTTAGTTCAGCATTACGGCACAACAATTGTTTGGGATTCAGTTTAGCAATGCTTTTTCTTGTTAGCCCTTCCTGTCAAGGTTGGGCAAGTCCCTTAAGCCTATTTGGCCTATCTGGCCAACTCATTAAACCTGTATTTATGCATGTCACAGTCCAGGGGTAGGCAAAATAGGCTGAAGGGACTTGCCCAACTGTATAGGAAGGGCTTTACAAGAAAAAGCATTGATGAACTGAACTCCAAACAATCGTTGAACCGACGGGGGCCCTAAGTTCGTGCTACAGTGATAATTTAATTCTACAATATAATAGCCTATTCAGCCTACACACCTGAAGATGACGTTGGAGACCATCCTGTTCTTCTCCACCCCAGGGTAGAAGCAGTAGGACGTGATCTCTGCTGGAACGAAGACAGCAATCGAACCGGGGCGGGCCTGCGAGTACCAAGGGCATGCGAGGTGGGGTGGGGTGGGGTGTACAGGAATGTGTGTGTGTATGTGTGTGTGTGTAACAGCAGTAGGATGTGATCTATGCTGGAACAAAGACAGCAATCGAACCGGGGCGGGCCTGCAAGCACCATGGGCATGGGTGGGGTGGGTTGGATGGGGTGGGGTGGGGTGGGGTGTTGGGTGTCGGGTGTCGGGTGTCGGGTGTCGGGTGTTGGGTGTCGGGTGTTGGGTGTTGGGTGTTGGGTGTCGGGTGTCAGGTGTTGGGTGTTGGGTGTTGGGTGTTGGGGTGGTGGGGTGGGGGTGGGGATACAGGAAGGTGTGTGTGTGTGTAACAGCAGTAGGATGAAGTAGCACAATGGAAGACAGCAATTGAACCTGGGCGGGCCTGCGAGCACCATGGGCAAGCGAGTGGGTGGTGGCGGTGGCGGGTGGCGGTGGTGGTGGTGGTGGTGGGTTGGTGGTAAGTGAGTGGGGTGGGGTGTGTGAGGGTGTGGGTGGGTGTGTGTGGGGGTGGGTGGGGGGGGGGGTAAAAGAATGTGTGTGTGTGTGTGTGTGTAACAGCAGTAGGATGTGATGTCTGCTGGAACCAAGACAGCAATTGGACCTGGGCGGGCCTGCGAGCACCATGGGCAAGCGAGTGGGTGGTGGCGGTGGTGGTGGTGGCGGTGGTGGTGGTAGTGGTGGGTTGGTGGTAAGTGTGTGGGGTGGGGGGTGTGGGGGGGGGAGGGGGGGGGGGGGGGGGGGGGTACAAGAATGTGTGTGTGTGTGTGTAACAGCAGTAGGATGTGATTTCTGCTGGAATAAAGACAGAAATTGAACCTGGGCGGGCCTGCGATCACCATGGATATGCGAGTGGGTGGTGGTGGTGGTGGTGGTGGTGGTGGTGGTGGGTTGGTGGTAAGTGGTTAGGGGGTGGGGGGGGAGGGTTACAGGAATGTGTGTGTAACAAAAAGGTGTGAGCGTTTGATTACAAGTATGTCCCTATCCAGTGTAAAGCATTTTAATAAATGAGATATATTTACGTCCTACATATATGGTCATATTGACCCCTGGGTTAAAAGTAAATAAAATTAAATGAATATAATACATTCAATAAAATAAATATAAATAAAAATAAATACAATTAAATACAATTAAATGAAACTCGGATTCCAGGCAGATTCGATTATTTTTAAGCAGCTCTTTATATTTGTACGGAGGACTTTTTAGCCCTTCCTATTTGGTTGGACAAGTCCCTCCAGTAACAACATACACAGACACCAAAACAGACTATTTAGACAAACAGACTATCAAGAAGGCTCACCTTCAGCAAGTCTCGAATAAGGTTGACGCCAACCACTCCTGTACCACAACCCATTCCTGCGGTGTTGGTAGTGGTGGTGGTGGTGTTGGTAGTGGTGGTGGTGTTGGTGGTGGTGGTGGTGGTGGTGGTGTGGTCGTAGTTGTGGTGTTTAACGCCAACCACTCCGGTACCACAACCCATTCCTGGACTGCTTTTTGGCAGTGGCAGAGAGTTTAATGGTGGTGGCAAAGGCAGCGTTGATTGTGGATGTAGTGGTAGTGATGGCGGTTATACTTCCATAACCAATTGCGTATTAGTTTATTAGCCACTCCATAAAAGGGTAGGTGAGCAGAAAATAACACTTATATGCAAAAAAAGTAATGATAACGCCTGGTGGTGCATGGTGTTAAGTGAACCCATCGTACGCGGGTAGGGAGCGGTCTTCTACCTCAGCTGGACAAGCTTCCATCGTGGTTGACAACGACCTGCAACGCCAAGAGCGACCGAAGGGGGTATCAAACCCCCGACTCTTCATCCTCATAGTGATTTGGTCTACCACTGGACCAATGTATATCACTGAAAGGGGCTACTTGTATGCAGCTTGTAAGAGAGTTTATGTCCATGTAGCAGTTACATCATAGCTAGGCAGTTACATCATAGCTAGGCAGTTACATCATAGCTAGGCAGTTAAATCAAAAATCCCGGCTGTGTCCATGTCCATGTACCAGTTAAATCATATGCATAGCACAAACTCTGGGACTCCGGCCTCTGTCGTATAAATTTAGTTGTGCTGCTTGAATGCAGCTTGTAAGATCTGTGTCAATTGCCATGTACCAGTTAAATCATATGCATAGCACAAACTCCGGTCCTCTGTCGTATAAATTTAGTTGTGCTGCTTGAATGCAGCTTGTAAGATCTGTGTCAATTGCCATGTACCAGTTAAATCATATGCATAGCACAAACTCCGGGCCTCTGTCCTATAAATTTAGTTGTGCTGCTTGAATGCAGCTTGTAAGAGCTGTGTCCATTATCATGTACCAGTTTAATCATAGCATGAACTCCAGCCCCCCATTGATATTTTTTTGTGCTGCTTGTTTTGCATACAGCCCTTCTCAGTATTGAGGTTGGGCATGACTATTTAGCCTATCTGGCTATGCCTTAACTAAACCAAACCAAACCAAATCAAACCAACCCTCAATGATGGAGCAGAATTCAGGTTTCAAAACAGGAACAACAGCGTACCTCCAAGGTGGTAAGACTGTACATCAGACCGCATGCTGAACCTGGTAAGTGGGGAGGAGTTGGAGGGGGGATTACAAAATTGTAGCGCAGGGTGAAGTGTCAAATGAAACTCTGGCTGTGTTGCTTCTTCGCCTAATTGCCTAATTGCCTTATTGCTTTCTTGCTTGCGCCCCATGATTTACTATCAAATAATGGTTGGAAGACACCACTGCACACTTTACCTACCGTATTATGAATAAATAATACAACTACATAATAATAGATAATACAACTACATACCGGTAATAATAGATAATACAACTGCATAATAGTAAATATAAGAAAGAAGCAGAATCAAAATATGTTTTCTACTCATCAACTATATCCTGTCGATGACAATATAAGATACCCGGCGAGCTTGGTTCAGGCGCTCGGAAGACAGGGAGGGAGTAGGGTAGAATGATATCAATCGTTTTATTGAGGAGGGCCCTGACTTTGTGCTACAGTGATGATTTAATTTTACGAGTCAGGGTACTTCCATTGCCAAATTGACCAGCGCTTTATAGCAATTT
This sequence comes from Microglena sp. YARC, assembly GCA_022414725.1. NCBI lineage: Eukaryota > Viridiplantae > Chlorophyta > Chlorophyceae > Chlamydomonadales > Chlamydomonadaceae > Microglena > Microglena sp. YARC. Next base: position 12,157,425 of record CM039465.1, read on the forward strand.
AAAACAAACTGCCAGTTGTAGTGCAAGACGCGCAAAAATCGCTTGCTGCGCCCGCAGGGGTTGCAAAAAACTGCGCAAAACGTGCAGTGGGGCTCAAAAAGGCAGCGCGCGCTTGGAAGTACCCTGCTAGGATTATGGATGCTGAACTTACTTGTTCACCAGCATCGAGGCCAGGGAGGGAGTGGGGCAAAAGATGGAGCAGCATGTGACGAGGATGTCAATTTCAGAAGGCTTGATGCCTGTTCGCTGCAAGAGCTTGTCCAGTGCTCCACCCCTGATACAATTTAGATGGTGTGAGGAGACTGGTGCTGTGATACATTGTTAATGATGTGATACAATTAAGATGGTGTGAGACAACTGATGTTGTAATGTTGATGTATATGTTGATGTGCACTGTTGGTGATGTGTGACTTGTAAGCGGCTTGATGCCTGTTCGCTGCAGGATCTTGTCCATGCTCCACCGCTGATACAATTAAGATGGTGTGAGACAACTGATGTTGTAATACAATGTTATTGGTGTGAGACTGCTGATGTTGATGTATATGGTGATGTTGTGGTACAGTGTTGGTGATGTGTGACTTGCGATGTGTAGGCTTGATTCCTGTTCACAGCAGAAACTTGTCCAATTCGCCGTCTCTGATAAAATTGCAATAGTGTGAGATGACTGATGTTGTGATACAATGCTTGCGGTGTGAGACGACTAATGTTGATGTATATGGTGATTTTGTGGTACATTGTTGGTGATGTGTGACTTGTGAGCGCGAGCTTGATGCCTGTTCACAGCAGGAGCTTGTCCAATTTGCTGTCCCTGATAAAATTGCAATAGTGCGAGATGACTGATGTTGTGATACAATGCTTGCGGTGTGAGACGACTAATGTTGATGTACATGGTAATGTTGTGGTATACTGTTGGTGATGTGTGACGTGTGATGTGTGACTTTTTTGCGTGGGCTTGAAACCTGTTTGCTGCAGGAGATTGTGCAGTGCGCCACCCCTCATACGAGTGAGATGGTGTGAGACTGCTGATGTTGATGTGTGACGTGTAATGTGTGTCTTTCTATGTGTGGGCTTGATGCCTGTTCTATGTTGATGTGTGACTTTCTATGTGTGGGCTTGATGCCTGTTTGCTAAAGGAGCCTGTCCAGTGCTCCACCCCTGATATAAGTCCAGTGCTCCGCCCCTGATATAATTTAGATGGTGTGAGACAACTGATATTTTGATGATGCTGACAGGAAACATGTAATCATCATCATCATCATCATCATCATCATCATCATCATCATCATCATCATCATTATCATCATCATCATCATCATCATCATCATCATCACCATCACCATCATCATCACCACCATCATGACAATACAAATTATATTACCTCGTTGACCAACATCAACACTTCATCAGGGGGGACATTGATTCCGTTGTTCAGGTCCTTGGCTCACGATCAAGGAATACGGAGACAGATGAATTCAGGAGACAGAATATAATGTGCAGGATAAAGAACATACAATTCATGTCACAGGTACAATTATATAAAAACCTACATCACCATCTCTGCCTCCAGCAGAGCGACGTCAATCCCATTGGTTGGGTCCTTCCCTCACAATAATAGAACACATGAACAGATGAATTAAGGAGACAGAATGTGATGTTAAGATACAGAACATACACAGAACCGGACATACACATAACATACGCAGAACATATACAGACGGAAGACACACAGAACAGAACACACATAACAGAACAGTGTATATCACTTCCAATTTATACAAACCTACATCACCATCTCTGCCTCCAGCAGGGCAACGTCAATCGCATTGGTCGGATCCTTGGCTCATGATTAGGGATCGGCTATGTTAATATAATATTAGTGAATAAATGAAATTAAATAATATTAGTCGGGCGAGCCGTCTCACCAGAAAAACAAATATCATTGTGACACTTTAATAATATTAGTTGACATTAGTTTTTCAAGCACTAATATTAGTTGCCGTTCCCTACTCATGATCAAGGAATACGTAAAAAGAATACGTAAAAAGAATACGTAAAAAGAAGCCCTTTTCCTACTTCCTACACGGTTGGGCAAGTCCCTTTAGCCTATTTGGCTTACCCCTCAACTGTAACAACATGCAAATAGACACACATAGAACAATACAATATATTGTATATGTCAGACCTACATCACCATCTCCGCCTCCAGTAGAGCGACGTCAATCCCATTGGTTGGGTCCTTAGTGAAGCGAGGGTGGACGGATGGGTGCAAGTAGGTAGAGTGGGGAGAGAGTCCACTCTTGACGAAAATGCGCATCATGAAGTCGCGCATCTCCTCTGAGTACATCTGTATGTGGGTAGTACGTGTGTTGGATAAAAAATGAATACACAAACAAATGGTGTTGGAATGTGCCAGTGTGGATTGTATGTGGGTTCAGGTGCGTTTGGTTTTGATGGTGTGCGTGTTCAGGTGTGCTTGTTGTATTGAGGGTGGCAGCTGGGTGCAAGAAGGTAAAGTGGGAAGAGAGACCACTCTTGGCGAAAATGTGCATCACAAAAATGTAACATCATATACAGTAGTGTAAACAGCACCACACACAAGCATCAAGAGCATCACCAGCAGCAGCATAGACAACATCATATACAGTAGTGTAAACAGCACCACACACAAGCATCAAGAGCATCACCAGCAGCAGCATAGACAACATCATATACAGTAGTGTAAACAGCACCACACACAAGCATCAAGAGCATCACCAGCAGCAGCATAGACAACATCATATACAGTAGTGTAAACAGCACCACACACAAGCATCAAGAGCATCACCAGCAGCAGCATAGACAACATCATATACAGTAGTGTAAACAGCACCACACACAAGCATCAAGAGCATCACCAGCAGCAGCATAGACAACATCATATACAGTAGTGTAAACAGCACCACACACAAGCATCAAGAGCATCACACAGCATCAGCATAGACAACATCATATACAGTAGTGTAAACAGCACCACACACAAGCATCAAGAGCAGTATCACCAGCAGCAGCATAGACAACATCATATACAGTAGTGTAAACAGCACCACACACAAGCATCAAGAGCATCACCAGCAAGCAGCATAGACAACATCATATACAGTAGTGTAAACAGCACCACACACAAGCATCAAGAGCATCACCAGCAGCAGCATAGACAACATCATATACAGTAGTGTAAACAGCACCACACACAAGCATCAAGAGCATCACCAGCAGCAGCATAGACAACATCATATACAGTAGTGTAAACAGCACCACACACAAGCATCAAGAGCATCACCAGCAGCAGCATAGACAACATCATATACAGTAGTGTAAACAGCACCACACACAAGCATCAAGAGCATCACCAGCAGCAGCATAGACAACATCATATACAGTAGTGTAAACAGCACCACACACAAGCATCAAGAGCATCACCAGCAGCAGCATAGACAACATCATATACAGTAGTGTAAACAGCACCACACACAAGCATCAAGAGCATCACCAGCAGCAGCATAGACAACATCATATACAGTAGTGTAAACAGCACACACACACAAGCATCAAGAGCATCACCAGCAGCAGCATAGACAACATCATATACAGTAGTGTAAACAGCACCACACACAAGCATCAAGAGCATCACCAGCAGCAGCATAGACAACATCATATACAGTAGTGTAAACAGCACCACACACAAGCATCAAGAGCATCACCAGCAGCAGCATAGACAACATCATATACAGTAGTGTAAACAGCACCACACACAAGCATCAAGAGCATCACCAGCAGCAGCATAGACAACATCATATACAGTAGTGTAAACAGCACCACACACAAGCATCAAGAGCATCACCAGCAGCAGCATAGACAACATCATATACAGTAGTGTAAACAGCACCACACACAAGCATCAAGAGCATCACCAGCAGCAGCATAGACAACATCATATACAGTAGTGTAAACAGCACCACACACAAGCATCAAGAGCATCACCAGCAGCAGCATAGACAACATCATATACAGTAGTGTAAACAGCACCACACACAAGCATCAAGAGCATCACCAGCAGCAGCATAGACAACATCATATACAGTAGTGTAAACAGCACCACACACAAGCATCAAGAGCATCGGCATACATAGACAACATCATATACAGTAGTGTAAACAGCACCACACACAAGCATCAAGAGCATCACCAGCAGCAGCATAGACAACATCGTATACAGTAGTGTAAACAGCACCACACACAAGCATCAAGAGCATCACCAGCAGCAGCATAGACAGCATCATGTATAGCAGTATCTATAGCACCACACACAAGCATCAATATACAGCATCTCCTCATCTGTATGTGAACCAAGGATGGTGTCTAAATGTTTGTGTGTGTCTGGCTGACTGTATGTCAATGGTGTTTCATTGCATTGCATTGTCATCGACAGGCCATTGTTGGCCCAAGACAAGCCCACTCCACAACATCAGGGAGGGCTCTTCCGAAAACTCATCCGAAAAAGAAAGGCAATATTGCAGCAAGAAAAAAGATTGTAGCAATTAAGCATTATTATCAGCACTAATTCCTGTTGCATACATTTACTAACGGCGATCCGGTTTTGAAGAATGGCTCAATTAGAGCTCAAAGAAACAAGAAGGTGCGGGGTTCGAATCCCTTATATGCGCTTTGGTGTTCGCGGTCGCTGTCTACCGCCATGTTAGTTAAGCCCAGGTAAAGTAGCAGCACGTTCTCAACCTCTGTAAGACGGGGCTCCCTTAATACCACGCCCCACCAGGCGTTCTCATTACTTAGCTTAAGGAGAATTCAGAGAGAAAGGCATCCCTCTGTCAGACTGTGCTTACTAGGGAAGTTTGTGGTCAGAGAAGTTCAAGGAACATTATACACATGTACATATAACGGTTTAAGATTATATTGATTGGAGTTGTAAGCAGAGGAGGAGAGGAATAAAATATCACAATATCGTAATATTGTAAAAGAGTACCCGGGCATATACACAGGCAAATATAACGGTGTTTTAACCTACTGATTAGAGCTGTAAGGAGGTGAGAAATTGAGGAGAGGAATAAAATATCAGAATATCCTAATATTGTAATAGTACCCGGGCATATACACAGGCAAATACAACGGTTTGAGAACCTATTGATTGGGTTTGTAAGGAGATGAGGAGAGATATAAAAAATCTTAATATCTTAATATTGTAATTAAGTACCTGGTCATAAACACAGGCAAATATAACGGTTTATGAGCCTATCGATTGGATTTGTAAGGAGAGAAGGAGAGGTAACATAATTGTAATATTGTAATGGAGTACCCGGGCATATACACAGGCATATACACAGGCAAATATTACAGACACACTTACAGGCCAATGCTTGCCATGCTCCTTTGCTTCTTCCACAATGACCTTGAACTCATCAGGGGGCTTGTAGACCTACATGCAGGTGTTAGATTTTATTTAGTTCAAAATAAAAATACTAATGTATGTATAGGGTTTAGGGTTTAGGGTTTAGGGTTTAGTAAACCCTACATTTATACATACACACTTTGCCCTTGAACTCATCAGGGGGCTTGTAGGCCTGTACGCAGGCATAATAATCTTTTACTTAGTTCCAATCTCAATTATATTTTTAGTACTGATTTCAGGACCCTCATCAGTTCTCGTGATTCTCTGGGGACCAGGTCTTAGAGAGTGATCATACAGGTATGTATCAGGTATGGACCAGGTAAGTATGGATAGGTAGGTACGGACCAGGTCTTAGTATGTGCTAGAGTAAGTATTAGAGTGCTTGTTATAGGCCCTCTTTAAAGCCCATCATTTCCAGGTTATTTAGGTTGGGAAAGTCCCTAGAGCCAAATTAGCTACCCCCTGGACTGCAACATAAAATATTTGGTCCGCCTGAACAGTAGTTTAACTCGGGACCTCAGTCTCTTAATGTAGCACTGCAGTCCTTGTATTTTATTAAGGTCAGTTCATGAACAGTTAATAACTTGTGACCACAGCCCCTGTGTCGTGAGGAAATAACTTTTGTATATAGTCCGGTCTGCTTGAAACATTAATATAATTTGGGACCACATTCCCTTGTCCATGGCATGTTGCACAGCATGCAGAAGTTGGTTTTTATTTAGTCATGTCTGCCTTTGCAGTCGAATAAATGCGTACCACTGTGGTCAGCGAGTGTTTTTCTTTTCACCTAAAATCAGCAGCTTCTAGGCAGCTGAAAACTATGGTACCACAGCCCTATAATTATGACCAGGTGTTATTTAAGAAGCGCCATTGAGGTCCACACGCTTGGGTTGAGGTTACCCCGGTTTACCCCTTCAGGCGCATTTCCTCCGAACGACTTGGCTTGAGTTCAGGCATCTACTACGTTCTACGTTCTTAGGACAGCTAAATCTCTAGGATTACTTCCGGTATACCCCGCTAGCCGAGATCGTGACAAAAGAGTAAAAGCGACTTGGATTTTAATCAATTAAAGTCTAGTTAATTTAATTCAAGTTGTTCGAAGGGAACGCTCAGTTAGCTGTACTGCTATTGCTAATCAATATAGCAGGCGCAGACAGCCTGGGTGGTCAGTCCTGAAGTGCTACAATGCAATACGCGCGCCATTATATCTGTGCATGTCAAAAGTCCATGGGATGCCAAATTGGCTAAAAGGACTCCCAACCTCGTAATGAAAAATATCAGAAAAGGCTACTACTAACAGAAACCCAATAACTGGCGCAAGCACGCGACGTAGGACCTGAGTTTAAGGGCTTTTCAGATAATTTATTTTGAAATTGTAGCTACGCAGATAGGTGAGGCAATATGCGGGGGGGGGGGGGGGGGGGGGGGGGCAGCAGCGCGGCACCCACCTGAAAGTCTACGAGATACATTGGCTGGTCAAACATGGTGGTGAGGCTGTTGTTGCGGGGGGGAGGAAAATATGCAGTTGATCCTGACAGCAGACGCAGGTGTTCTGCAGGATACTGTTTCCTAAATCTTCCGCTGTTGCTGGTTTTGAGGTCTTCTCTGATGTGAGATTCTTGTCGCTGCCGATAAAAAGCACCGAGGCACGAGCATGCAAGCGCACGGGAATCGTCCCAGGCGCCCGTTGTAAGATTTGCTCAGAGCCGGCCGATTCGAGGGGAAACGTCATCGTATAGGAATGGACAAGGTTGTGACGCGCGTCGATCTTATTGTCCGGTGGTTACATGATCGTGATTTCGGGCCACTGAATCATCATTTTAGGTATGACATGCCATTGATGGGGGTCCTCCAAGTCCCAACTGTCCGATCAGGAGCTAAGTGTAGTAAAGCTGTGAAGCAAACCGCACAAGATTCGATAACGCATTTTGGTGACATTGTATGTGAAGCACTGCAGCGAGCGCACGGGTCTGGCCCTAATCTTGCTCGACACTATCATAGGCAGGCTGATGCTGATCCAATAAAATCTTTCACCACATTTTGGGCACTCGGGCAGGGATAGAAACAGCTTGAAGTGCTAGGAAAAAGACAATGCTTTAATGATTTAATAAGCTAGAAAACGAACAATGATTTAAACCAGGAGCATCTCCTGCCTTTGTTTTTTTTAATAAACATACACATACATGTAAAGTGTTTGTTTGTGCAGTCTAGCGAGTTAAGGCGTAGCCGAACGGTCTAAGTGTACTTGCCCAACCTCAATATTTGGAAGGTCTGGATACAAAACAAGCACTGGTGAATTGAACCCCAACAAATTGTAGACGACGGGGGCTATGCATACGATTTACATTATATTCAAAAGACAAAAATCGGTATTTATCTAAAACTATTAATGAATATGTCAGATAACTCCATCAGACAAAAATTTCAACATTTAACATTGTCTGAAATTGTTAAAGTACATCATATGGCATCACTACCCCTACAACTGTCTCTAATTACCAACTCGATTTCCCAAACAGTGGCGTCTCCAAAAGTTCAGAAATATTTTGATCATCTTGATCATTAAGCATTAAGCATTATATCTATTATTATATATGTTATATCTATTATTAAGCATTAAGCATTAAGCATTAAGCATTAAGCATTAAGCATTAAGCATTATATCTTGATCATTAAGCATTAAGCATTGCCAACATCAATTTCAATTTATTCTCATCACGTGTTGTTCATGGACGGCATGGGGAATAATGCAATGATGCGTAAACAATGCTGTAAATTATTAGGCTGAATAATTGAAGGGGAAAACAAAACTGATGTAATTAATGAATCAAGTACCTTTCTTCTTGTGCTCCGTAGTTTGACGCATCCCATGATGACTTTGTGGGACTTGCTCACATATGGGTGAAATAAAACTAAAACTCCCATAACCTGGAAGCTATTTGTTATGATTCACCAGGTCACTTTCGTAAGTGAGATTTTTGTATGTAAGGATCATAGGGTGATAAGCGAAGCCAATCACCATGCTACACACCGTGTACATTTTACGACCAGCACGATTTTAAGTGATGGTGCTGCGATTTTTCGAACCTCTGGAGCCATGTTACCAAGCCATGTTATGGCAGATTTCTAAATTAAAAGGCGTCGTAGCCTGGTAGCACCGGATCCGACCAGGCATTCCTCCCATCGGCTTAACCCGGCGACAGCCTAGGCAGAGGCCGGGCAGAGTTCAATTATTCAAATATGGACGAGCTGGATCCGGTTGGATGAGGTCCGATCAGGTCCGATCAGGTCACCCTGGGTCACCTGCTAGATCTTCTGCATGTGTCCTAGATTTCGGTCGATGAACGGAGTAGCGGAAATTGTAGCGGAAAGTCGTGGGCACTCTGAAATGGTAGCATGCATTGCGCTGCAGTAAAATGACCCCCGCAGTTAATCCCATAAGCTACGCGTCCAGCTTAAACAATTTTTGTGATGTCTGCCCAGTGAATGGTCTGCATGCATGAGCACGTTCGTTGACGCTGGCAAAGCTTATTATGAAACGCGCCAAGGATGACGAAACCGACGTAATAGATCTTGCAGATGATTCTAGCGACGACGAGCATCTATCAGCTATCAAGCGTGCCAAGCCAAACAGGCAGCACAGCGTCCTGGGATCTCAGGGAAGCCAGGGAAGTCAGGCCTTGGGATTTATCAGAAGGCTAGTAGATGGGCCAAGCAAGTCTGAGGATAATGATTTGCCTCCAGTGGCGAAGACATCTGGTAGAGCTAGTAACCGCCTTCCCCCTAAGCAACAGGCTACTCGCCAGAAAACACCCCCAAAAGGAGCAGGCAGCAGGAAAAAGGGGAATACACAGGTGTGCTTGGTTAGTTGACTGCCCTATTGTGACCGTGGCTGGACAATGTTTCTTCATTCGAGCACATTTCGGCTGCATCTTCAGATGCATGAGAATGAGGAAGAACTCACGACCAAATAACTGTGCATTGCCTTTACTTGACTTAGCTTGACTCATGTCAACCAGGCTTGCCTTGAGTATTCTCATGATTTGAATTGAAGCAACTCAAGTCAAATGGGGTAAAGGATAAAGGGCACTGCATGGTCTACCAGTTGAATATATGCTGGCTTGGCCTGGCTTGGCTTATTCAGCGGAATATTTCATGGAGGCTGGTTGTGAGACCCACCCAATACTCACACTTGTCGTTTGGGCATGGCCTGGATCAAATCACTGGCCTTCCTAGGACTGCATAATGAAACAGAAATTGTCGAGCCTTCTTCAATCCGTACTGCTTTTAAAGGATTCTCTCATTAGCTTCTTGTCTTTTCCAGACTCTTTCTTTTTCAAAAGTGTCTGGACAAACAGCAAGCAAGAATCCTACCCTTGTACTTGTACCCTTGTCTGCCCGCCCGACAGAAGCAATTTCAGTTCTCCTAGTTCAAGCTTTCCCTGGCAACTCCAAAAAACATTTGGAGCTAGAGGGCGGAAAAGAAACCAAACAAGAACCTAATCTTGTACTTGTACCCCTGCCTGACTGCAGAAGCCCACCTGGTAGAAGCCATGTCAGTTCTCCCTGTTCAAGCTTTTCCTGGCAACTCAACACAAATGTGGAGCTAGAGGGCGGAAAAGAAGCAAAAAAGACCCTAATCTTGTACTTGTACCCTTGCCTGGCTGCAGAAGCCCACCCGGCAGTTGCAACTTCAGTTCTCCCTGTCCCAAGGTTCTCCTGGAAATTCCACAAAGAGCGTGGAGCTAGTGGGCAGCCAACACCAACCTATCTCCCAGCCCACATCTCAGCCCACATCTCAGCCTCCGTCTCCCAGCAACGTCACAGAGCAAATACCCTCTGGGGACTCAATCCCAGAGAAAGCTGAATCCCCAGTCGAATGCTTCTCAGACGATTGCTTCGATCAACGCCCACCATCAGCGGCATTCACCTCCCACGATCATCCCCCACCATCAACCCAAGGCTTGGGCGCATCCCAGCAGGCTCAATTTACGCAGGGGGGGGCCGGGGCCCGTTCTGTGTCCCAGGCTGTTGCAAGAGGGAGGACTCCTAATCAGGACACTGAGATTAATGTAGGTGGAAAGACCATGCGGGTTGAGGCTCAGGATGGTGAGGATATCTCGTGGACTGACAAGCACGCACCCAACAGTGAAGCTGACCTCCTGCTTGCCATGCATCGGAAGAAAGTGACAGATGTGCGTGGGTGGTTGGAGTACCAGTTGTCCGGAAAGCGTAGCAGCTTGGGAAAGCTCCTCTTCATCTCGGGTAGGGATCCACTTGATGACATTCTGTACTCAAGAGTGTGGTGTGGCAGTGTATATACCACCCATGTTTGTACTCAGGAGTGTGTGTAGTAGTGTTTATACCACCCAGCTGTGTACTTAAGAGTGTGTTGTAGTGTTTATATCACCCAGGTGTGTAGTTAGGAGTGTGTGTAGTAGTGTTTATACCACCCAGGTGTGTACTTAAGAGTGTGTTGTAGTGTTTATACCACCCAGGTGTGTACTTAGGAGTGTGTGTAGTAGTGTTTATACCACCCAGGTTTGTACTTAGGAGTTTGTGTAGTAGTGTTTATACCACCCATGTAGGGTAAGGGGAAGCTACTCCGGGGGTAGCCACTCCAGGGGTGGGGGGGTAGGGGTTTAGGGTTTAGGGCTTAGGGTAAACCGGTCACCCCCGGAGTGGCTACCCCCTATCCCCATGTAGTGTTTGTACTACCTATGCCTATGTTGTTTGTGCTGTGTGGTAAGCCGACCTCCTGCTGGTCGTGCATCGGATCAAAGTGTCGGTGGTTGGAGTACCAGTTGTTCGGAAAGCGTAACAGCTTGGGAAAGCTCCTCTTCAGCTGTAAGAGCTCTTGCATGTTGCCCCTGGAAGTGCGGTGTAGCATGACATAAACACATCAGATAAACTGTATAAAGCATTGCGATTGCATTTTGCTCTCAGAAGTTTGAGGGGTAGCAGGGGTAGCCACTGTTTCTCTCTTGGGCTACGCGTAGCAGCTTCCACCCAGCTTCAGTAGCCAGTAACTGAGTTGAGCCCAAAGATTACAGCTGCATTTGAATGCCTGTCATATTGGCTTTCAGACCCACAAGCAAGCTTCAGGTTCAGCCCACGGACAGGGAAAGGGAGCTACCTAGAAACTGCTATGCATAGTCCCAAAAAGAAACAGTGGGGGTACCAGTGTCTGCATTACCTTTTTTTACACCCACCCCAACCTCACCGTCTCCAGGTCCGCCTGGGAGCTGTAAGAGCTCTTGCATCCAGGTCATGGCACGGGAGCTTGGTCTTGAAATCGTCGAATGGACTCCTCCCACACCAACACTGTGGTCTGAGCACTTGCATATGGTGGGTCTGGGTGCTAGCTATAATTATCCCTTTCTAATAATCTGACATTAATCTTGCTAGTTCAAGGTGTTTCAAGTCCTTCCTCCCACACCAGCACTGTTGTCTGAACACTTGCATATGGTGAGTCTGGGTGCAAGCTATAATCATCAATGTTTGATAATCTTACCTTAATCTTGCTAGTTCAAGGTTTCCCAAGTCCCTTCACCCACACCAACACTGTGGTCTGAGCACTTGCATATGGTGGGTCTGGGTGCTAGCTATAATTATCCCTTTCTGATAATCTGACATTCATCTTGCTAGTTCAAGGTTTTCAAGTCCCTTCTCCTACACCACCACTGTGGTATGAACACTTGCGTATGGTGAGCCTGGGTGCTAGCTATAGTCATCCCTTTCTGATAATCTGACATTAATCTTGCTAGTTCCAATTTGTACGAGTCTCTTCTCCCACATCAACTTTATGGTATGAACACATGCGTATGGCCAGTCTGGGTGTTTGCAGTAAACATCCCCAGCTGAGCATCCAGACATAATCTTGGTTGTTCCAGCTTGTATCAGTAGCTGGAACAACCAAGATTATAAGCTGTGTACTTGTTCCAGCTAAGATTGTATCAGCTTCCAGATGCACCACTTGACTTAAAGTTTGGCTGGTTAGCAAGCTAGGGGAGCTGCCTAGAAGCTGCCGCTCGTAGCTGAAAATAAAAGCTATGGAGCACAACCAGCTGGTGCATAGCAACCCATGTCTCTAATTCGTAATGCTATGTTGGCAACGACCTGCAATACCTGCTCTTTGTTTTTGTGCAACGCGTCGCAAATTAAGCGACTTGGTGCAACCCCAGTGCGACGCACTGCCCCCCGAGCCCCAGGGCCTGTTGGCAAAGCTCGAAGCTTGTTTTGTTTTGCCCTAAATGGCCCTGAAAAGCTGTAAAGGCTATAAAAGCTTTGAAAAGCTATAAAAGCACTAAGATGCTGGCCCTGGAGGAGCCCTAAACCGTTAAGCTAGAAAAAAAACCATTCGGATTTGAAAAAAAAACTGCCGGAGCCCGGGCGTTCGGGGGGGCATTTCTGACTAGTTTAGCCAGACCCATGCGTCGCCATGCAGCGACAGGATGGTGATGGAATGGCGACGCGTCGCCGAAAATAAAAGTGTCAATACAGCTCAAAAATCGACCACTTGGTGATAGGGAACAGCAATCATCTGATATCATGTCATCATCTAATATCAAATGATGCTGGCCCTCCCTCGTACCCACATTCAACCATCCCCACCCCCGCCCCCTACATATAGCACCCATCCCCCCCCCCCACACACACAGACACACAAACACCTCCCTACCCCCCTAATGTGTGAATTTAAATTTTCACTGTAGCACAAACTCAGGGCCCCCGTCGGTAAAAAGTTTGTTCAGTGTACAGTTCATCAGTGCTTTTTCGTTAAAGCCCCTCCTGTCATGGTGGGGCAAGTCCCTTTGGCCTATTTAGTCTACCCCTGGACTGTAACAACTAACTAATTAACTAACCCTGTGCTCCACCTACCCTCACCAGCTGATACCTACCAACCCATGCCTCTATGTTGCGCATAGTGCTGGCGAAGACCTTCAGTACAGCTCAAAACTTGACCACTTCGAGAGCTTTGTGAGCCGAGCCAAGTACCCTGCGTTCAACCTAGCCTGACCAGCTGATAACACCAACCCATGCCTCTATTCTGCACAGGGTGCTGGCGAAGACCTTCAATACAGCTCAAAACTTGACCACTTCGAGAGCTTTGTGAGCCGAGCCAAGTACCCTGCGTTCAACCTAGCCTGACCAGCTGATAACACCAACCCATGCCTCTATTCTGCACAGGGTGCTGGCGAAGACCTTCAATACAGCTCAAAACTTGACCACTTCGAGAGCTTTGTGAGCCGAGCCAAGTACCCTGCGCTAAACCTGTCTAGCCTGAAACAAGTACACACTGCCAAGGCGAACACCGGTTCGCAACGCCCCTCCAATGCGCCATCAAAGCTGATGCTTGTGGACGACCTCCCCCACGTGCATGACCTGGAAAGCCGGAAACGCCTGTGTTTGGCTTTGCAAAACCTAGCCACCACCGCTCGCTGCCCTGTGGTGTTGATTGCTACGGAAAGCTCCTCGCAATCAGGCAGTAGCTCATCACGAGCGGATGACTCCACCACGGCTGGTGTGAAGGGCCTGCACAAGGTAATGCACAACTGCATGAGCAGTAGCACCAGCACCAGCACTAGCGCTAGCACCAGCACTAGCACCAGCACCAGCACAGCACATGCACATGCACCAGCACCTGCACCAGCACCTGCACCAGCACCAGCATGAGCATTAGGTAATGCACCACTGCACATGCAGTCGCAGTAGCACGAGCCAGGTAGGTTGGTTGGTAGGTAGGTAGGTAGGTAGGTAGGTAGGTAGGTAGGTAGGTAGGTAGGTAGGAAGGCAGGTAGGTAGGTAGGTATATAGATATGTAGGTAGGTAGGTAGGTAGGTAGGTAGGTAGGTAGATAGGTAGGTAGGTAGGTAGGTAGGTAGGTAGGTAGGTGTCCAAGCAGGTAGATAGGTAGGTAGGTAGTCGGGTAGGTTGGTAGGTAGGTAGGTTGGTAGGTAGGTATGCAGGTAGGTAGGTAGGTAGGTAGGTAGGTAGGTAGGCAGGCAGGTAGGTAGGTAGATAGATATGTAGGTAAGTAGGTAGGTAGGTAGGTAGGTAGGTAGGTAGGTAGGTAGTTAGGTAGGTAGGAAGGCAGGTAGGTAGGTAGGTATATAGATACGTAGGTAGGTAGGTAGGTTGGTAGGTAGGTAGGTAGGTAGGTAGGTAGGTAGGTAGGTGCCCAAGCAGGTAGATAGGTAGGTAGGTAGTCGGGTAGGTTGGTAGGTAGGTAGGTATGCAGGTAGGTAGGTAGGTAGGTAGGTAGGCAGGCAGGTAGGTAGGTAGATAGATATGTAGGTAAGTAGGTAGGTAGGTAGGTAGGTAGGTAGGTAGGTAGGTAGGTAGGCAGGCAGGCAGGTAGGTAGCTAGGTAGTCAGGTAGGTAGGTAGCTATTGTCAGGTAGCTAGGTAGGTAGGAATGTAGATATTCGCTTGCTGAAAGTCGTCCTGTGGTGAACTAACGAATCTCTCCTGCACCCTGACCTTGCAGGATGTCCTAGCTGCATTGCAGTCTGTAGGAGCAGCCACCATGTCCTTCAATCCCATCACTGCTGCCAACGTAACCAAGGTGGGTCATGCTGTTGTTGTCTTGGCGTGCACGCCAATGCAAATAACCCGCACAAAATTATGTCCTTTTCTTTTCGTGCACGCCAATTCACATACCCCCCCCCCAAATGATGTCCTTTTCTTGGCGTGCACGCCGATGCACGTAACCCAACAAAATTCTGTCCTTTTCTTGGCGTGCAAACCAATGCACATAACACAAAAATGCAACCGTTTTCTTAGCGTGCACACCAATGCACATATCACAAAAACGCACTGTTTATTTTGGGGGCTATGCGTAGCAGCTTCTTCACCCACCCTCAGGCTAAACCTGAAGCTAGCTTGTGCTTCTGAATGCTGGCGTGACAGGAATTTCAATGCACCTGGTATCTCCGGACTCAACTCAGTCTCTGGCTAATGGAGCTGGGTGGAAGCTGGTATGTGTAGCCCTAGAAAGAAACAGTTATATCGTGAGCCAAGGAGCACACACATGCATTGCGTATGTATGTGTGTGTATGTGTGTGTGAGTGTGTGCTACTATGGTAACCTACGTCTGCAGACAACACTACCAGGCCTTATTGATACGAGCACCTTGGGCGCATACCAGATTTGTTCATTCTGCTTGTTGACCTGCCTTATCTTGCTTGCAACCTGCCACCTAAATGTATGCGTGTGTCGTCTTTTTGCCAGGGCTTGTTTAATCTTTGTCTGTTTCCTTCCTACCTGTCCCCCTGTTGTTACCTCTGTCATATCATCATGTGCATGTGTATGCGTATGTATGGGTGTGTCGTCTTTTTGCCAGGGCTTGCTCAACCTTTTCTGTTTTCTTTCTACCTGTCCCCCTGTTGTTATGTCTGTCATGTCATCATGTGCATGTGTATGCGTATGTATGGGTGTGTCGTCTCTTTGCCAGGGCTTGTTTAATCTTTTCTGTTTCCTTTCTACCTGCCCCCCTGTTGTTATCTCTGTCATATCATCATATGCATGTGTATGCGTATGTATGGGTGTGTCGTCTTTTTGCCAGGGCTTGCTCAACCTTTTCTGTTTCCTTTCTACCTGCCCCCCTGTTGTTATGTCTGTCATGTGCATGTGCATGCGTATGTATGGGTGTGTCGTCTCTTTGCCAGGGCTTGTTTAATCTTTTCTGTTTCCTTTCTACCTGCCCCCCTGTTGTTATCTCTGTCATATCATCATGTGCATGTGTATGCGTATGTATGGGTGTGTCGTCTCTTTGCCAGGGCTTGTTTAATCTTTTCTGTTTCCTTTCTACCTGCCCCCTGTTGTTATGTCTGTCATGTGCATGTGCATGCGTATGTATGGGTGTGTCGTCTCTTTGCCAGGGCTTGTTTAATCTTTTCTGTTTCCTTTCTACCTGCCCCCCTGTTGTTATCTCTGGCATGTGAATGTATGTGTATGTGAGTACGTATGCGTATGTTTGGATGTGTCGTCGTTTTTCCAGAGTGTGTTCTTCCTCTTCTGTTTCCTTTCTTCCTGTCCCTCTGTTGTTATCTATGACATGTGTTTGTGTTTGTGTATGTGTATGTGTGTATGTGTGTGTGTATGTGTGTGTGTTTATATGTATGTGTATGTGTATGTGTATGTCGAAGATGAGCACCACTCACTCGAGCACCTTTTGGGTTGCATCTTTGCATAGGCCTATGCATTTGCATTTGCATCCTGTCTGTTATTGTTCAGTGATTTTTTGCGGAGCCCTCTTTTTAAGGGGGTGGGAGCCCCCAGGGTTACCCTTGTTCGTTTGTGCGACCGACCGACCGACCGACTGATCGATCGACCGACCGACCAAACAACAAAAAAAATTGAAGCATGACACGTCAGCCAACTGTCTTATAACTAACTGGCTTACGTTGCCAACACACTCCGCCAATTTTCAGCGTTGCAAGCGACTGCACAGGACTTGTCCTAAGGATGTTGGCCTACACTGTAATTGGTCTAGTGGTACACCAAATTGCTTAAACGAAGAAGGGTCAAGGGTTCGATTCCCCCTACGGTCGCCTTCGGCATTGCAGGTCGCTGTCAACCGCGATGGTAGCTTGTCCAGTTGAGGTGGTAGACCGTTCTCTGCCCGCGTACGACGGGTTCCCTTAACACCACGCCCCACCAGGCGCTCTCATGACTTGTCCTAAGGATTTTGGCCTACACTGTAGTTATCGACAGTTCTCGATGCCCAGGTCTGGGTTGATCCTCCAGGTTCTTCTATGGATAGCAGAGAAACACACACACCATGCCCAGACCTAGACCCAGAACCAGAACCAGAACCAGAACCAGAACCAGAACCAGACCCAGACCCATGCCCAACCCAGGTTTTTCTATCTATTGTGGAAAAAGAATGCATTCAGCAGCGGTGTCCAGTGTCTTGTTGACGGCCCCAGATAGACCATGCAATTATATGATCAATCAAACAAGCCCTTCTGTCATTCACCATTGCCCATTTTCAGGTTGTTCTATATATCTTGGAGAAGAACGTGATTCAGCTTTCAGCTGCAGCCCTCTGCCATTCACCATTGCCCATTTTCAGGTCGTTCTATATATCTTGGAGAAGAACGTGATTCAGCTTTCAGTTGCCGTCCTCTGCCATTCACCATTGCCCATTTTCAGGTCGTTCTATATCTTGGAGAAGAACGTGATTCAGCTTTCAGCTGCAGTCCTCAGCCATTCACCATTGCCCATTTTCAGGTCGTTCTACATATCTTGGAGAAGAACGTGATTCAGCTTTCAGCTGCAGTCCTCAGCCATTCACCATTGCCCATTTTCAGGTCGTTCTACATATCTTGGAGAAGAACGTGATTCAGCTTTCAGCTGCAGTCCTCAGCCATTCACCATTGCCCATTTTCAGGTCGTTCTACATATCTTGGAGAAGAACGTGATTCAGCTTTCTGATACAGCGGCGGTCATTATCTCATTGACAGCCCCAGATAGACCATGCATATATATAATCGATCAAACAAACCCTTATGCCGTTAACCATTGCCCATCTACAGGTCGTTCTGTCTATAGCGGAGAAGGAAGGCATTCAGCTGTCAGCTGCAGCCGCCTCCAGTATTGCATCAGTGTCCGACGGGGACCTTCGCAACGCCGTTCAGACTCTACAAATGTTGTATGCACAGAAGTCCCACCACTTGGAGGACCCAAAGGTATGCCAATTATTTCTACGCATTGTTTGCAGGTTGTTTGTATCTTGATTATATATTTTTCCGCCGCGTACAGTAGCTTGTTTGTGTCAGAGTAAAAATTATCTTTCTACCCCCAGAAGAAAAAAAACGCCTGGAGGGGCGTGGTGTTAAGGGGGCCCTCCTGTACGCCGCAGCTGGGGAAAGTCACCATGGCAGACATAGTAAGTGTCACCCTCCAGGCGGGAGGGACTCCTTCATGCGACGTGTGGCAAGAATGCTGGTACAGGAGGCGATAGATTCTCTGTGCAGCTCCACCCCCAGACACTACCATATTCACAGATATCCAAGCGAAACTTGGAGGATCCAAAGGTAGGCCAATTATTTCTTCACATCGTTTGCAGGTTGTTTGCAGGTTGCATGACTGGGAGGATGCAAAAGCAGGCCAATTCTTTCTTCATATCTTTTCCAGGTTGTTTGCAGGGTGTTTGTGTCTTATACATCTTTGTAGCCGCCTCCAGTATCGCATCAGCGTCCGCCGAGGACCTTCGCAACTCGGTTCAGACACTACAGATGTTGTATGCACAGAAATGCCACCATAACTCTGATGATCCACACACATACACACATACTCACACAGACATAACACACATACACATACACATACGCATACATATACACATACACATACACATACACATACACATACACATACACATACACATACACATACATATACACATACACATACACAAACACATACACATACACATACACATACACATACACATACACATACACATACACATACACATACACATACACATACACGTACACATACACATACACACACACAGACACAGACACAGACACAGACACATACACACACACATACACATACACATACACATACATGCACACACATACACACACATACACTCACTCACTCTCACACATACGCGCACACACACACACACACACACACACACACACATACACATACACAAACACATAAATACAGGCACACACACACACACACGCACACACATACACACACACACTCCCACCATGCGCAGCAACTCCGTGCGCTCATGCAAGGCGGCAAGGCAAAGAAGAGTGCCACTGGTCGAAAGAAGGCCGCTACCAATCGCTCCCTGCACTCTTCCGAGTTACTTGGCATTTCCCACTCTGGCAGAGATGTGGGCCTTTCCCTCATGCATGCCTTGGGCAAGATCTTGTACAACAAGCGGGAGGCAGAGGAGGGTACGGAGTAAACCATGTAACACCCATGTATATTTCTTACACCTTTTATCCATGCACACACAGAACACACCCTGCCATATCCCACTCTGTTAGAGATGTGGGCCTGTCCCTCATGCATGCCTTGGGCAAGATCTTGTACAACAAGCGGGAGGCAGAGGAGGGTACAGAGTAAACCATGTAACACCCATGTACATTTCTTACACCTTTTATCCATGCACAAACAGAACAAACCTTGCCATATCCCACTCTGTTAGAGATGTGGGCCTGTCCCTCATGCATGCCTTGGGCAAGATTTTGTATAGCAAGCAGGAGGCAGAGGAGGGTACGGAGTTAAGCATGTAACACCCATGTATATTTCTTACACCTTTTATCCATGCACACACAGAACACACCTTGCCATATCCCACTCAGCTAAAAATGGTAGGTAGTCAGTCAGGTAGGTAGGTAGATAGGAAGGTAGGTAGTCAGTTAGGTAGGTAGGTATGCAGGCAGGGGGGCTTTCCCTTATGCATGCGTTGGTCAAGATCTTGGACAGCAAGCGAGAGCCAGATGATTGAGAGGGGGCTGAGGAGGCTGAGGAGCGTGAGGAGGGTGGAGAGGGTGGGCTCGGAGAGGAGGGTTAGGAGTAAACCATGTATATTTCTTACACCTTTTACCCTTGCACACACAGAACTCGCCTTGACATATCCCACTCTGTATGTATGTATGTTACAGTCCAGGGGTAGGCCAAATAGGCTGAAGGGACTTGCCCAACCGTATAGGAAGGGCTTAAAAAGAAAATGCACTGATGAACTGAGCCCCAAACAATGGTTTAACCGACGGGTTCCCTGAGTTCGTGCTACAGTGATAATTTAATTATACAATATTATTAAATCATCATCTCAGCTGGGATGATAATTTAATTGTGCGATTATTATCGCATTTTTTATAAATTGAATTTAGTATTTCCATCCTTCAAAGGAATCAGGATTCATGACCAGCTTCATACTGGAGTTTTTTATCCACCAATTCAGGTTCAATGTTCATTTTCTCAAAAATCATTTTTCTATCCTCAGCGTATAATGGACATTCTAATATAAAATGCATTTCATCTTCGACTACTCTTCTACCGTCAACCACCATATCGCAGCACCTGCAAATTTTACCAGAACGAGAGGTACTCCTTTCTGATTGGACATTGAAGGTGTGGGCTCGAAGACGTAGTCTTGCTATGCATTTAATATCATCCCTATTGTTTAATAAGTTAGTGCACGTTGAACTATGGTTTCTATCCTCTGACATCATCCAATTCGCATACGTAATAGTTTTGATACCAATTCCTTGGTTATCACCAAGATTCCTGTGGTTCAATGTACTCAGGGATTGCCAGTCAATGTCTGTTATTTTATAGATGCCTTCATCAATTTGTCCGAAATCAATATTGCTCAGTGATGTCTGATTATCTTGAATAATATCAGAGGAATGTTCTTTAACACCTAATCTCTGAATGCATCGTAGTAATCCATGAGACCAGCATTGTGTATTGCTATCTCTGGTTGCCTTTAGAACATTCTCTAGCAAGGCTATTTCCACAAAATCATCGTCCTTACGGTCGACGATTGTATTCCAAAAGCCAATACATTGTCTCAACCATTGAGCCCATGTAGGTGACCTACCGAGTTCAATGAGGACCAAGTTGGTAGAGGTGTTCTCTCTAACGCAAAGAGCCCTTTTCATAAACTTTTTCTGAATAGTTCCACATTTTCCTTCAAGAACGTAAGAAGTATTAATATTACCCAGACGGTCTGGACCCCACACTTCACACTCTGCTAGAGATGGTAGGTAGTCAGGTTGGTAGGTAGGTAGGTAGGTAGGTATGCAGGCAGGGGGCCTTTCCCTTATGCATGCCCTGGGCAAGATCTTGTTCAATAAGCGGGAGCCAGAGGATTGTGAGGAGGCTGAGGAGGCTGGGGAGCGTGAGGAGGGTTGGCTTTCAGAGGAAGGCTACGCTTTAACTAAGTGTTAAAGTACATCCATGTTTACTCCCCCTTCGGTCGCTCTTGATGTTGCAGGTCGTCGTCAACCGCGATGGTAGCTTGTCCAGTTGAGGTAGGAGACCTACCCGCGTACGACGGGCTCCCTTAACACCACGCCCCACCAGGCGTTATCATTACCTTATTACATCGATGTAACACCCATGCACACACAGAACACACCTTGAGTCAGAGGAGGGCAAGGTAAGGGAGATCCATGAGCAGCAGCACTCCACCTAAGAGTAGAACACCCCTGTAGCAGCTTTTTTGGTGGGAGCCCCCATGTTTACCCATTTGTCCGTTTGTCCGACCAGAAATGTTTTTGAAGCCTGACACGTCAGGCAACGGTCGCGTAACTAAATCGCTTCGGTCAGCTCCATCGTTGCCGCCTTTCGTTCCGTTGCCAACACACTTCGCCGATTTTCCGCGTCGCTTGCGACGCTGCATAGGACTTGTTTTGTTTGTACTTCAAATTTTCTGTCCCAAACATTATGTCTCACTTTTTTATTGTTGGGGTTTGGGTCCCCTTTCTGTTACATCCCCCATTTTCCCATGCCCTGTGTTTTTGCGAGGCAGGAATCTCACTCTCTCACACACACGCACACATACACACAAATATACTCACAAAGGACACACACACTCACACACCCTGCAACACACACTTAGGCAAGGCCCAAGAGGAGGGCAGCCCTCCATTACAAAGCAAGAGAGGGAAGACAACGGCAGCTGCCCTCATCTTTCTCTCAACACACACACGCACACATACACACATACAC
>CM039465.1:12182088-12270842 GCA_022414725.1 Microglena sp. YARC
AGCTGAGGCAGCAATGTATCTGAGTGACGCTGGTAAGCCGCACCTCTTGTGTGTATACACGTATATAATTAAGTTGTGTTTATTCATTGAGGTTGGGCGAGCTTCTTTGGCCTAGTTAGCTGCCCCTGCAAGAGCACTTCCTCACGCTCATTGAAGAGAATGATGTGACCGAGGGTGCAGCCGAGGCAGCAATGTATCTGAGTGACGCTGGTAGGCCTTGCCTTTTGTGTGTGCATATAACTGATTTTGTTTATTTTTTTAGGTTGGGCGAGCTTATTTAGCCTAGTTAGCTGCTCCTGCAAGAGCACTACCTCACGTTCATTGAACAGGATGATGCGATCGAGGATGCAGCCGAGGCAGCAATGTATCTGAGTGACGCTGGTAGGCCTCTTATATAGGTTGTCAAATGTTATGGATACGTGCGTACCCTACTTAGTGAGTATCTTGATTATTCGAGGGTAGGCAGGCCTTGTTAGGGTACCGTACTGGCAACCTCATGTTTACAAGACAAAACTTCCTGCAAGAGCACGACCTCAGGTTCATTGAAGAGAATGATGCAATCGAGGATGTGGCCGAGGCAGCAATGTATCTGAGTGACGCTGGAAGGCCGTACCTCTTGTGTGTATACCCTTATATAATTAAGTTGTGTTTATTCGATGAGGTTGGGTGAGTTTCTTTAACCTAGTTAGCTGCCCCTGCAAGAGCGATACCTCACGTTCATTGAAGAGAATGATGCGATCGAGGATGCGGCCGAGGCAGCGATGTATCTGAGTGATGCTGGTAGGCCACACCTCTTGTATGTATACCCGTATATAATACAATTGTGTCAAGAGCACTGCCCCATGTGCATTGAACAAGATGATGCGATCGGGGATGCGGCCAAGGCAGCAATGTATCTGAGTGACGCTGGTAGGCCACACTTCTTGTGTGTATACCCGTGTATAATTAAGTTGACTTTATTCATTAAGGTTGGGCAGCTTCTTTAACCTAGTTAGCTGCCCCTGTAAGAGCACTACCTCACGTTCATTGAACAGAATGATGCAATCGGGGATGCGGCTGAGGCGTCAATGATCCTGAGTGCGGTCATCATCATCATCATCATCATCATCATCATCATCATCATCATCACTACCACCACCACCACGCACCATGCAGTGCACATGACCAGCCGCTCTGTGACATCTAACCGGCAGGGTGCAGAGGGCTAGTGCTGTAGCTAGTGCTGTAGCTAGTGCTGTAGCTAGTGCTGTAGCTAGTGCTGCAGCTAGTGATGTAGCTTATGATGTAGCTAGTGATGTAGCTAGTGATGTAGCTAGTGATGTAGCTGCAAAGGGGGTCACCCACCATATATGCATACATTATCAACATTATTCCCCATCTCACCACCACTGCTCACCGCGACACCGCCCACCACTCCCCACGAACCACCACCACACACCACCAACACCACTCACCCACCACCACCACCACCACACACAAACACACACACCACACACACACACACACACCACCACTACCACCACACGCCACCACACACCACCACACACTACACACCACCACCACCACCACCACCACCACACACCACCACCACCATCACGAACCATGCAGTGCACATGACCAGCGGCTCTGCGATATCTAGTCGGCAGGGTGTGGAGGGCTAGTGCTGTAGCTGCAAAGGGGGTCATCCACCATATATGCATACATGATCATCATCATTCCCCATCTCACCACCACTGCTCACCACCACACAGCCCACCACTCCCCACTCCCCACACACCACCACCACCACCACACACCACCACTCACCACACACCACCACCACCACCACACACCATGCAGTGTGCATGACCAGCCGCTCTGCCATTTCTAGTCGGCAGGGTGCGGAGGGTCTTTGGGAGGCTGATGGAGGCAGCTCCTCTGTGGTGGATGCATGTGCCAGTGCTGTTGCTGCGAGAGGAGTTATGTTTTCGAACACCCATCCAGCTCCTTCCAGGTAAGAACTCTGTGGTGGATGCATGAGCTAGTGCTGCAGGGGCGAGAGGAGTGATGTTTTCGAACACACACCCAGCTCCTACCAAGCATGGACAAAGCTAGTGCTGTTGCTGTGAGAGGAGTGATGTTTTCAAACACCCACCCAGCTCCTAGCCCGGTAAGAACGCTGTGGTGGATGCATGTGCTAGAGCTGTAGCTGTGAGAGGAGTGATGTTTTCAAACACCCACCCAGCTCCTAGCCCGGTAAGAACAATATGGTGGATGCGTGTGCTAGCGCTGTAGCTGTGAGAGGAGTGATGTTTTCAAACACCCACCCAGCTCCTAGCCCGGTAAGAACAATGTGTTGGATGCGTGTGCTAGCGCTGTAGCTGTGAGAGGAGTGATGTTTTCAAACACCCACCCAGCTCCTAGCCTGGTAAGAACAATGTGTTGGATGTGTGTGCAAGAGCTGTAGCTGTGAGAGGAGTGATGTTTTCAAACACCCACCCAGCTCCTAGCCCGGTAAGAACAATGTGTTGGATGCGTGTGCTAGTGCTGTAGCTGTGAGAGGAGTGATGTTTTCAAACACCCACCCAGCTCCTAGCCCGGTAAGAACAATGTGTTGGATGCGTGTGCTAGCGCTGTAGCTGTGAGAGGAGTGATGTTTTCAAGCACCCACCCAGCTCCTAGCCCGGTAAGCACAATGTGGTGGATGCGTGTGCTAGCGCTGTAGCTGTGAGAGGAGTGATGTTTTCAAACACCCACCCAGCTCCTAGCCCGGTAAGAACAATGTGTTGGATGCGTGTGCTAGCGCTGTAGCTGTGAGAGGAGTGATTTTTTCAAACACCCACCCAGCTCCTAGCCCGGTAAGAACAATGTGTTGGATGCGTGTGCTAGCGCTGTAGCTGTGAGAGGAGTGATGTTTTCAAACACCCACCCAGCTCCTAGCCCGGTAAGAACTCTGTGGTGGATGCGTGTGCTAGTGCTGTAGCTGTGAGAGGAGTGATATTTTCAAACACCCACCCAGCTCCTAGCCCGGTAAGAACAATGTGGTGGATGCGTGTGCTAGCGCTGTAGCTGTGAGAGGAGTGATGTTTTCAAACACCCACCCAGCTGCTTCTAGGTAAGAACAATGTGTTGGATGCGTGTGCTAGCGCTGTAGCTGTGAGAGGAGTGATGTTTTCAAACTCCCACCCAGCTCCTAGCCCGGTAAGCACAATATGGTGGATGCGTGTGCTAGCGCTGTAGCTGTGAGAGGAGTGATGTTTTCAAACTCCCACCCAGCTCCTAGCCCGGTAAGAACAATGTGGTGGATGCGTGTGCTAGTGCTGTAGCTGTGAGAGGAGTGATGTTTTCAAACACCCACCCAGCTCCAAGCCCGGTAAGAACAATGTGTTGGATGCGAGTGCTAGCGCTGTAGCTGTGAGAGGAGTGATGTTTTCAAACACCCACCCAGCTCCTAGCCCGGTAAGAACAATGTGGTGGATGCGTGTGCTAGTGCTGTAGCTGTGAGAGGAGTGATGTTTTCAAACACCCACCCAGCTCCTAGCCCGGTAAGAACAATGTGGTGGATGCGTGTGCTAGCGCTGTAGCTGTGAGAGGAGTGATGTTTTCAAACACCCACCCAGCTCCTAGCCCGGTAAGAACAATGTGGTGGATGCGTGTGCTAGCGCTGTAGCTGTGAGAGGAGTGATGTTTTCAAACTCCCACCCAGCTCCTAGCCCGGTAAGAACAATGTGTTGGATGCGTGTGCTAGCGCTGTAGCTGTGAGAGGAGTGATGTTTTCAAACTCCCACCCAGCTCCTAGCCCGGTAAGAACAATGTGTTGGATGCGTGTGCTAGTGCTGTAGCTGTGAGAGGAGTGATGTTTTCAAACACCCACCCAGCTCCTAGCCCGGTAAGAACAATATGGTGGATGCGTGTGCTAGCGCTGTAGCTGTGAGAGGAGTGATGTTTTCAAACACCCACCCAGCTCCTAGCCCGGTAAGAACAATGTGTTGGATGCGTGTGCTAGTGCTGTAGCTGTGAGAGGAGTGATGTTTTCAAACACCCACCCAGCTGCTTCTAGGTAAGAACAATGTGGTGGATGCATGCGCTAGTGCTGTAGCTGGTATAGGAGTTGTGTTTTCAAACACCCACTTAGCTGCTTCTAGGTAAGAACAATGTGGTGGATGTGTGTGCTAGTGCTGTAGCTGTGAGAGGAGTGATGTTTTCAAACACCCACCCAGCTTCTAGCCCGGTAAGAACTCTGTGGTGGATGCATGCGCTAGTGCTGTAGCTGATATAGGAGTTGTGTTTTCAAACACCCACTTAGCTCCCACCAGGTAAGGACTCTGTGGTTTATGTGCTCACGTTCACATTTTTCTTGGTCAATATTTGTGTAATGCCGAAATGGTGAGCAGCCAAATTGCTGGCTGGAGCCATGTAGCCAAGTTCAAGGTCGAGCAAAAAAGTGCTTTGAATGGAATCTGCTAAAGACAGCGAGCAACCTCATGGCTTCTGGAGCCAGGTAAACAAGTTTGTGTATCAGATTCCAAGTCCCAGTTGATTGTTGTTGTTACTGCCAGAGACAACCAGCAACCAGGGAAATTGCTTGCTGGAGCCATGTAACCAAGTTCAAGTTCATTATTGTTGTTACTGCCAAGGACAACCAGCAAAATTGCTTGCTGGAGCCATGTAACCAAGTTCAAGTTCAAGTTGTACGGTATAGGTGCTCATGTTCAGGTCCTCTGCCGTGGTGATGTGTATGTTGTTTATGCTGATACAGTTCAGGGGTAGGCCAAAAATGCATAAGGAACGTGTAGGAAGGGCTTCAAAAGAAAAAGCACTGATGAACTGAACATCCAGACAACCCCGCCCCACAAAATGCTTTTAACCAACCGTGGTAAACATGCTTGCTGTTTTGGTGTTTTTCTTTTCAGCTACGAGCAGCAGCTTCTAGGCAGCTCCCTGAATCATCCACTGGGCTATGCGCTGAGAGTTCAACAAACAGGTGAAGAATACCGATGAGGTCAGCGCCCAGGTGTAGTAGACTGCGTTAGGTTTGGCTGGATAGGCAGGCAGGGGAGCAGCCTAGAAGCTGCTGCACGTAGCTGAAAATAAACACACTGCTAACAGGGAGCCATCAAGAAGTATTTTGTCGACACCCATGCTATTTTTGTTTTGCATCCCCCCCCCCCCCCCCCCCCCCCCCCCCCCTCACCTCCCCTTATTACCGCCCCTCCATGGGTAGCGACTTTGGTACAACAGCCGTACTGCCGGACAAGCAAAACGGGCGAGCAAAACGGAGGCGCCAAACGGGTGCGCTGGGGAACCGAAGGGTTCGCCTGCAAAGTTTCATTTGGACCGCACCAACTGACGTTTGCAAACGATAGGCAGCTCAGTAAACTCGCAAAGGCAGTCACCTCTTCTCGGACTCGAACCAAATTTCAGACAAGTTGTATTTTAGTCACGTCACCTCATCTTCCAGGTAGATTTAAGTCAAACTCCGCCCCAAATCACTTCACGTTAGGATTCAGCAGTCAAGTCATCCCGAAGGAGACTGCCTAGTCACAGTCGGAGGGTGCACAGCCCCAGTTTATGAGGCAAGGCCCAACTGTGTACCAAAGTGCGGTATACGAGACACACTTTTTGCAGGATCAGCCACGAGGGCAGCAACAAGGTTCGCGAGGGCAGCAACAAGGTTAGACACACCGCACACCTCACACCGCACACAAACCAACCCTAGTTACAGCGGGGCTACCCGTCCCCATCCCCCTCCCCATCCCCAGTGGATCCCTTGGTCCAATTGGTCCAATCCAACACAAGGGCGGTCACGCCCTTGTTAGCTTAAAGGGCCAATATCTTCCTCACCGACTGCTCACAATTTGTTGGGGACCAGTTCACCCATTGTTCTCTACAACTAGCCCCTCCTAAAAATAGGCGGAGGCCTCCCCTCTACAGCCTTGCACATCTGTCACAAACTCACAACAGCCTGGCAGAAAGAGGATTAGGGTTTTTTGATTGGGGGTTGGCCAGGATGAGGACTGGGGTTGGGTGGGAATAGGTTTGGGGACCAGTTCACCCATTGTTCTATTCAAAAAGCCCCTCCTAAAAATCTAGAGTTGATCTTGGTTGTTTGAAGTTGGACAAGTCCCTTCAGTCAAAGTGGCAACCCCTGGACCACTGTCTTGTTTTTCGATGACTCTTCGCCACTGCGTTGCCATTCCGTCGTTGACCCCCTGAACCCCCCAGGTTCCGCGCTCCGCCATGCAATGGCGATGCAGCAATCCTGAAATCAGGCTTGAGTAGCCCAAGTAAACACTGCCCTGGGCTGTAACGTGCCTGCATACAAACTCATGTCTAAGCTGCACGGATAATATATTGCCTCCTGTACCAGCATTCTCGCCACACGTCGCATGTAGGAGTCCTTACCGCCTGGAGGGTGATACGTACTATGTCTGCCAGGGTTACTTTCCCCAGCTGGGGCGTACGGGAGGGTCCCCTTAACACCACGCCCCTCCAGGCGGTACCTTTTTGGCGGAGCCCCCATGTGTACCCATTTGTCCGTTTGACCGGAGAAAAAAAAAACTTGAAGCCTGACACGACAGGCAACGGTCGCGTAACTAACTCGCTTCGGTCAGCTCCATCGTTGCCACGTTTCGTTCTGTTGCCAACACATTCCGCCAATTATCCGCGTCGCTTGCGACGCTGCATAGGACTTGTTTTATTTTACCTGCATACATCGCATTATGCATTATTCATTATTCTCATGCTTCTCAAGCTTACTAAGAAAACACTGCCCTGGGCTGTAACGTTCCTGCATACATACATACCACTACTCATGCTACCCAAGCTTACTAATCCAGCAAAAACAACTGGACTGCATTTAACAATGGGTCTCAAATTACATAACAATTTAAGCTATATATACCCGATTGAACTATATTTTAACTAACTATACCCAATTCAAGTACAGTTTGATCTCGACTATTCTTATGCGACTAAAATTCATTTTACAGCAGGTCTCAAATTTGCACTTGTGCTTGTTGCAGATTCTTGCCCCTTGGCGCTCCCCTTGTATCAACTTAAGCCTGCGCCTGTTTAATTGTCATGTTTGCACGTTTGCTCACGTCAAATTGTCACTTTTGCACTTTTGCACTTGTCAGATTGTCACTTTCGCACTTGTGCACTCGTCAAATTCACTTTCTCACTTTTGCACTTGCGCTTGTTGCAGATTCTTGCCCCTTGGAGCTCCTGCGCTTGTCAAATTCTCACTTTTGCCTTTTTGCACTTGTGCTTGTTGCAGATTCTTGCCACTAGGAGCTCCTGCATTATATCAGGTAAGCTTCCGATTGTTTTCACTGCTCACTGCTTTCACTGATCAATTGAATCTGCCCTTGAGTCTGCCCTTGAGCAGAGTGAAAACAAGCATGCATCTCCATACCAGCGATGAAGACATATACAGATATACTGCCGAACTGCTGCTGGTCACTGAGATCATCTGCCCTTGAGCAAGTTACCAGCAATGATGATCTATACTGCCAAACTGCTGCTGGTCGCTTGAATCGTTTGCCCATGAGCAAGTTTAAAAAGGCATGCATCCCCATACCAGCAATGATGATATATACTGCCAAACTGCTGCTGGTCGCCCAAATCATGTGCCCATGAGCAAGTTAAAACAAGCAAGCAACCCCCGTACACCAAGTGCACCTGCCTGCCACTTGGAGCTCCTGTGTTATATCAGGTAAGCTTCCGATTGTATTCACTGCTGCTGATTACTCGAATCATCTGCCCATGAGCAGAGTGAAAAAAGCATGCATCCCCATACCAGCGATGATGATGTATTCTACCAAACGGCTGCTGGTTGCCCAAATCATCTGCCCATGAGCAGAGTGAAAACAAGCATGCATCCCCATACCAGCAATGATGATGTATACTTCCAAACGGCTGCTGGTTGCCCAAATCATCTGCCAAAGCGCAAGTGAAAACAAGCATGCATCCCCATTCCAGCGATGGGCCCTACCAGCGGTGATGATATATACTACCAAACTGCCGCTGAGCAATCGAATCATCTGCACATGAGCAAGTAAAAAACAAGCATGCATCCCCATCCCAGCGATGAACACTACCAGCAATGATGATATATACTGCCAAACTGCTGCTGGTCGCCCAGTCACACAGACAGACAAATGGGTAACCCTGGGGGCTCCTGCCCCCATGAAGAGGGGGCTCCGCCAAATACAAGCATGCATCCCCATACCAGCGATGATGAAATATACTGCCAAACTGCTGCTGGGTGCCCAAATCATTTGCACATGAGCAAGTTAAAACAAGCATGCAAATTCGTACACCAAGTGCAGATTCTTACCCCTTGGAGCTCCTGCATTATGTCAGGTAAGCTTCCCATTATTTTCATTGCCGCTGATCAATTGAATCATTTGCCCAAGAGCAAGTGAATACAAGCATGCATCCCCATACCGATAATGATATATTGTATGTACTACCAAACTGCCGCTGGTCGCCCAAATCATTTGCACAAGTGCAAGTTAATGAAGCATGCATCCCCATACTGATGATGATATATACTGCCAACCTGCCGCTGATCACTTGAATCATTTGCCCAAGAGCAAGTGAAAACAAGCATGCAACCCCATACCAGTGATAGGCCCAACCAGAGATGATGATATATACTGCCAACCTGCCGCTGATCACTCGAATCATTTGCCCATGAGCAAGTGAAAACAAGCATGCAACCCCATACACCATCTGCACCTGCTCACAACTATCTGTTACTACCCTGTAGCGATTGTTTGGGGTTCAGTTCATCAATGCTTTTTCTTTTATAGCCCTTCCTGCCATGGTTGGGCAAATCCCTTTAGCCTATTTGGCCTACCCCTGTACTATAACATACATACTTACCCAGCTACATGCCCTAGCCTCACATTGCATGCCATCGTTGTGTGTCAAGAAACACTCGTGCCTGGGATGTTTTCTTTCTCTTCGCCTGACAGTCTGCTGTTATTTTGTTCCGCACCACAGGTTGAGAGGGCACGTGCTGGTAACGCTACTTGCATCCATACCCAGCTACATGCTCTAGCCTTGCATGGAATGCTATCACTGGCAACACTGTCTGCGTCCTCCTTCGTCAGCGAGGTGAGTGTCTAGAATCACTGTTACCTTTTTGACCTACGTGTAGCAGCTTCTAGGCAGCGTGTAGCAGCTTCTAGGCAGGTGAGTGTCAAGAATCACTGTTACCTTTTTGACCTACGTGTAGCAGCTTCTAGGCAGCGTGTAGCAGCTTCTAGGCAGGTGAGTGCCAAGAATCACTGTTACCTTTTAGACCTACGAGGAGCAGCTTCTAGGCAGCTCCCTTTATTGATTACCCAGCTCCCTGTCCTTGATCCAAACCTGAAGCTAGCTAGCGCGTCTAAAAGCTGATCTGGCGGGCATCCAAATGGAGCTGGAAGCTTTAGGATTGCCTTTGTGGCTGTTAAATTGAGCTGGTGGGGAGCTACCTTGCTCTAGCCTCACATGGTATGCTATCATTGGTAGGTTTGGGAAGCAAACGTATATTTTTATTTGTATAAGCCGTATACGTATAATAACGTATTCGATTTTGTGTACTTATAGAGAATATACTTTTACATGGGATTAAAGGTATTTCCTCGTTGTTAATTTCATCGGCAACACTGACTGCGCCCTACTCTATAGCATGGTGAGTGTCTAGGATCCTCTGATAATGATGGTGGTGGTGGTGGTGGTGATGATGGTGGTGATGATGGTGGTGGTGGAGATGATGGTGGTGGTGGTGGTGGTGATGATGGTGGTGGTGATGATGATAATGATGATGGTAATGATGGTGGTGGTGGTGATGATGATGGTGATGATGGTGGTGGTGATGATGATAATGATGATGGTGATGATGGTGGTGGTGATTATGATAATGATGATGGTGATGATGGTGGTGGTGATTATGATAATGATGATGGTGATGATGGTGGTGGTGATGATGATAATGATGATGGTGATGATGGTGGTGGTGATGATGATAATGATGATGGTGATGATGGTGGTGATGATGATAATGATGATGGTGATGATGGTGGTGGTGATGATGATAATGATGATGGTGATGATGGTGATGATGGTGGTGGTGATGATGATAATGATGATGGTGATGATGGTGGTGGTGATGATGATAATGATGATGGTGATGATGGACTGAACTTGTTCTCGCCCATCCTACTCAGGGCCTTGCTTGCCTGAGGATGCTGACAAGGACTACTACTGGATAGTTTAACTGATATAGATAGTTTAACTTTGAGCTAGACGGAAACATAGATCTATTTTTACTAAGCTGAGCTAGACTGAACAAGACAAAGAATTAAACTTTATTGTATACATGATTTCACCTTGTCCTCAGCCATCCTACTCAGGGCCTTCCTTGTCTGAGCGTGTTAACATTGTTGGTGGTGGGAGAGGGGCGGGGGGGGGGGGGGGGGGGGGGGTATGTGCGTGTAATGGTAGTCGTCATGATGCTGAACTGAACTTTTTCTCGCCCATCCTACTCAGGGCCTTCCTTGTCTGAGCGTGTTAACATTGGTGGTGGTGGGAGAGGGGGGGGGGGGGGGGGGGGGGTATGTGCGTGTAGTGGTGGTGGTGTGTGGTGGTCATGATGCTGAACTGAACTTTTTCTCGCCCATCTTACTCAGGGCCTTCCTTGTCTGAGGATGCTGGCATGCTACTGTATCCAGCCCGCACTTATTCCTTCTCACTGTGAACTGATTTGAACAACGCGTCTCACGCTTAACTGACCTTGTTCTTGCCCATCCTACTCAGGGCCTTCCTTGTCTGAGAATGCTGACATGCTCGCCCTACTACTTCTGGATCCAACCCACACTTCCTTCAAAGTGGCTCTTCATCTCTGGAGGCAAGCTGGTGGACAGGCAATATTCAGCGCATGCCACCTCTCAGTTGCCTGTGGGTACTTCTGATCGCACTGGAATTGAGATAGACCTTGGACAACTGAGTCCCGGGGGTGGGCAAGCGGTGCAAAAGGAGGAAGACGACGACCCCATAGATGATGCTTAGATGATTGCGGCAGTGTTTTTCTTTTCAGCTACGATCAGCAGCTTCTAGGCAGCTCCTTAGAAACTCTGGCCGCCAATTTACATGGAGGTTTGGGACCTTTGAAACTTAAACCAGTTAACTGGGACAGAGTGCAGAAGGTCCTGTTCTCCAATTACCTTGCTCGTATTACAGCACCTAATCATCAAGTACGCGCCCTATGTCTAAGTATGTTACAGTCCAGGGGTAGGCCCAATAGGCTAAATGGACTTGCCCAGCCGTATAGGAAGGGCTTTAAAAGAAAAAGCACTGATGAAATGAACCCCAAACAATCGTTTAACCGACGGGGGCCCTGAGTTCGTGCTACAGTGATAATTTGATTATACAATATAATTAAATCATCATCTCAGCTGGGATGATAGTTTAAGATTTTAAGCCCTAGAGATGAAAGCTCTGGATCACAAGGACAGCAGAATACTGTGTACAATTCAATGTCCTCATCATGGGAATATGGGATGAGTGTGGTAAACCTGAGATGCCTACTTATCTCATCAGGGACCTTCCTCACAAAGTGGTTCATAATATGGCTAGATCGGAACTTCCTCCCACCACCTGGAGGTGGAAATTGATAGGTAGAGGCGACACATTGTCCCTTGGAATGATCGAGTATGTCCTATATGTGATTCTGGAACCTTTCAAGATGAATGTCATGTGTAGGGCTGTCAATATCGTACTATATTTTCAAATATCGTATAGCCCTCTCCTTTTCTTTGAGAATCAGTACAAGACCATGGAAATTACAGGAGATACCAGTTAAACGTCCATACAATTAAAATCATGTCAAATAAACCAATCCTGAAGAAGATAGAAAATACGATAATATCGTGCTCTATTATTGTATTAGGCTTTAAACGCCTACGATACCAAAAATGGTTCGCAGCCAACAGCAATGATGAGAATGGCTTGATTCCCTTTACATCCGCCTTACATAAGCAGGATCAGATTCGTTCTATAGCACAGTTTAGAATGGGTTCCCATTGGCTGAACACAGAAAGAATGAGGGTGGTGGATAGAGCACACATCCCTCGCTCAATGAGACACTGTCAAATGTGTGGGTTCCAAAAACCTGAGGATGAAATGCATATGTTTGAGTGCCCTTTTTATAATGATATTCGCTTTCGCTACCAGAAGCTGTTTACAGATATTTATAGGCATGTCCATGAGGATACCGACTTAACCGTATGGAATGTGGGATTCTGCGATTCCACATTCAGAACCTTTATGAATGGAAATGGCACTAAGTCTTTTTGGAGCAACCTAGCCGACTATCTTTCTAGTTGTAGAAGAGCAAGACAGGAAGCCCTGGACTGCTTAGTGGCACCGTAATTTATTATCCCTTTTTTTTCTTCTTGTGACTTCTCATTTGTTAGCTTCTTACCTCCGCCACTGTAAGTGGTTGAGATCTGGGTCCTGCTCTAGGGGGTTTAATACCTACGCCACCAAAACGGTGGTTGGGAGTTTGGTTTGTTTGTCCTCGACACACCCCTGATGTAATGGGGTTTTTTGCTTTGTGGGTGCTTTTTCTTTTTGTTTAAAGCACAGAGTCTTATACACCCTCGCGGTGTCAAGTAGACTTTAACATGTAATGTAATGTATGATATAACGTACAATATCACGATAAATCGTACGATATCTCGATGTTTATCACTATTTTATTTATATTTGTATATTTAATATGTAATCATATGTGTATAAACTTTTTCTTCTGTACTATACGGGAGTATAAAAAAAGGGGACACCTATCCCTAAAAAACCTGAGGGGGCTCCCCCCCCCCCCCCCCCCATTTAAATCGAAATACCCCCTTTTTGAAAAACTTACATATGGATTGTGGGGGGTTACGGTATGGCGCACATAATAGCATCCCCGGAATTCCGACACAGAGATTGTCTGATAGTCAAAATTCAGTTTTTCAACCCCATTCACCCAACAACCCACCCACCCAGCCAACCACCCAAGGGGTAGATACTTATTGCACAAGGTCCAAAGTGGTGCCAATGGACTGCTCTTGCCAAGGCCTACTCATGGGTGGTCTCAGAATGTCATTTGGAGGTCTGAGTAAAAAGTTAGAAAAAACTGAGGAAGGCTGTCCCCATTCACCCACCCACGCAAGGGTAGATACTTATTGCATTCACCCACCTAAGGGGTAGATACTTATTGCAAAAGGTCCAAAGTGGTGCCAATGGACTGCCCTTACCAAGGCCTACTCAAGGGTCGTCTCAATAGTCATTTGGAGGTCTGAGTAAAAAGTTAGAAAAAAACCTGAGGAGGGCTGACCCCCCCCCCCCCCCCCCCCCCCCTAAATGAGGTGCTCAGAATGACCTGAAACATGTCCCATAATATTGCAATGATACATGCGATTACAGCCCCATTATCAGAAAAAAACAATCGGGAGACAGCGGAAGAAGTAAATTTGTTGAGGCCTTGACACCTCCTCCTGTTGATACCTCCTGTAGTACAGGACCTGTACTATATAATGTAATACTGTACTATTTAATTGTAGCTACTAGGCTCCCAGGCCCCGTTGTATTGAGGTAATGTTAACAAGGAGGAGCTACCACTAGATCTACAGGTCCACGGCCAGCATGCCGCCATGTTAAAAAGGAAGATCTGCCACGAGATGTATAGGTCCTGAAGCCTCAAACTACACTTCCACTTGTAGCACCAACTGGAATCCAATGTCCGTCTTTGAATGAAAGACGGCGAGCAGCAAAATTTCTGGCTGGAGCCATGTAACCAAGCTCAAGTTATACTAGCCTGGCAGTTGGGTGGCGTGGCTTGGATGGGAGCCGGCTGCCGGCTGTACCCTGGAAACATATTGACCGCCCGCCCGTTCTGATATATTTTGATTGGATTTGATAACGCTCCTCCTATGTTTGACCCGAATTAGAAGCAAGCATTATTCGATGTAGCTTGTCACGAGTAGTAGTAGTAATTCCTCCCCCATTCTAAAGCTTTCTGAGCCTAAGCCCATGATAAGTAACGTGACAACGTCTCAACTCTCTCAATTCCTTGCAGGAAGATTAATTGCACCATACCCCCAACAACAATACTGAGGGCTGCAAAGTTACACTCGACTCTGGGGGCCAAGCAATGAAACCCACCATGATTCTTGATAATCCTTTTCCCCTGCCGAAGACGGCGAGCAGGCAAATTGCTGGCTGGAGCCATGTATCCAAGCTCCACCCACCCACATCCCACCACCAACCACAACTGGAGTCGGTACATGACCATGACTCAGCTCCACCCACCCACACCCCAGCCCACTAACCCCCTCCCCCTCCCTACACACACATCATCCTAGGTGACCATACACCCATACATGAACCACACCCATATATAAAACACACACACATCAACCCCCACCCCACCAACCACAACTGGATAAATAACCATGACTCAGCTCCACTCACCCACACTCTTTCCCACCAACCATCACTCAGCTCCACCCACTACAGCCAAGACAAGCCTTATCGCAGTCAGTACAAATCATCCTGTGTCTCACAATTGCTACCGTAGTTGAAGGCAACAGTTGATTCTGATGGGTCCTCAGCATGGGTTCCACAAGTTCCCTTGAACAGTCAAGTGGATTAAAACGGCCGTGTATTACATGGGTTACATAAGTTCCCTTGAACAGTCAAGGTTATAGGTTTAGTCTTATAATAACCGGAGCCCACTTGCAGTGGTAAGGCATTGACAAACGAGCGGACAAATGGGAAAGGCATTGAGAAAAGTGTAAGGCATTGACAAACGAGCAAACAAATGGGAAATAACTAATTGTCAAAACAATCTACCAAGACAAGAAATGCTACCGCCAATAACGTAATGAGTTGCACCGAACATATTGAGGTTGAACCCGAAACGATGCCAGCAAGCCATTAGATAGGAGTTGCCAAGGCCTTGCCGCCAACGATGACAGCAGGCAACCAGGCAGGTATTGCCTAGGCCTTGCTATCAACGATGCAAGAAAGCAACTATAGAGGCATTGCCGCGGCGGTGCTTTTGACCTCAACAACGCCAGCTTCCTTGTTAGCCTTCTCGAGGGCCTTCTGTGCCTTCTCGGCGGACTTTTGTGACTCCTTGGCCTCCTTTGCAGCCTTCTTAGCCTCCTTAGCATCAGCACCACCACTACGGCCGCAGCATCCGCAAGCCAGCTGAGATGACAGTAAGATAGAGGATATATATTACCGGTAGGCAACGGTACCTTTTAAAAACATAAAAAATATATTTCAATTAAACTCAACTATTTTGTATGCACCCTGCCAGGTGGGTGGGTGAGGGGAGCTCGATTTCAAACTCGGCAGAAAAAACGAAACATGGCTCTTTAAATCATAAATATTATTCTGTACTTACACCCTCATGGCAAACACCCTCAAAAATGTTTACAAGCATCACAAGGAAAATTTACAGTTCCAGTTAAGGCACACCAGTTCCAGAGGCAAATTTACAGTACAAGTAGAAATGTACAGTACAAACTTTTAATACAAGAAGAAATTTACAGTATCTCCATAGGTGCCTAAGTCCGAAAACGCCCTAAGTTGATACAAGAATGTGATACAGAGCCGTACATGGCCCAAACTGCTCAGAATCCAATTCTGTCAGGCTCATATTGTTCGCAACGGTGTCAGCTATGCGCGCAGCTACTTTTTGTGCGCGTTCGCATCTGGTCGTGAGCAGCCTTGTTTGGCAGGCCGGTGGCAGTACATCAGATATGCGATAATTAGTGATACAAATCCAGATCGCTTCAGATACGAGGCTGCGCGAGCTATTCTGAAGAAAGGTACCTCGGGACGAAAGGCTTATCGAAACCCTATTACAAGGTACAAGGGAGGCTGCGCTTCAGCCTTGGCCTCGGAATCTACTGAAATAGCTGTACCTCTCAAGATTTCACCTCCCTGTGGCCTACCACACCAAGGCTCAGGATTAGGGTGTGTTTTCAATGATCTACCCCAAATCAAAAACTGAGTTCAGATGTGGATCTTTGAAGACAAATTAAAAAAAAGTTTGTTTTTTGAATTTACTTTCATAACATACTTGAAATTTGAATTTTGGATTTCCGAAAAAAAAGAAAAAGTTGTTCTGCACGCTATATCTTGAGATAGAGCAAAAACGAGACCCAAAATGTTTCAATTGAGGCTGTGCAACTCTGACCTACTGGTAGGGAAAGACGTCACACAACATTTGTACCCAGTGTTCTTTTTAAATGGCTTGTTTCGGTCGCGATAGGCTCCGTATCATTTCCTACGTAAAACCCGTATCGACTTAGGGAACCCCATAGTAACAAATTAGCATGTTTCACTTGACCTGGTCCCCACCATTTGAGAAAAACCAAATCCGAGTATTTGTGTGTTGAACTGATGTGGTTGGGCAACTTATTAGCAAAAAAACTTTGTTTTTGAACTTGAGGGCATAGGCTCAATCCATCCGTATCACTCAGGGTCTGACTTAGGCACCTATGGAGATACAAACTTTTTATACAAGTAGAAATTTACAGTGCAGTAAGGAAAAATTACAGTTCCAGAGATATAGTTCCAGGCAACACTACGGCAGCCTACCTGAGTGACGCAGATCAAGAAAGTAAGGAAGAAGCAGACACACGCAATCCATGCCAGAATAGGGATGGAGGTCCTCCAGTTATCTTGCGTCATCTCCCAGCTGAACAGGTTGTCGAAGGCGTTGCTTACGTCCTCCCAGCTCTGACCCCAGTCGTTAGCTTTTGAAACAGCGCTGCAGTCAGATGAAGAGGTGCAAGGTGAGGTAGGTCCAAAGGATTCAAGGTGGGACAGGTATTTTTCTTTCTCGAAAGCAGAGGACTGCAGCAACAGCAATCAGGGGATGCGAAATAGCAAGGACGGGGAGGCATGTAGGAGGAGAGAGAGAGAGCTTGTGTCAGAGCGCGGCAGTCAGATGTAGGGGTGCGCGGTGAGGTAGATCCGAGGGATCCAAGGTAAAAACTGGCAGTTTTTTTCTTCATGCGGCGAGACTCATATTTGGGCGACTCAGTGGAACCCGAGTGTGACGCGCTGCCCCCCCAACCCCGTAAAGCGCGGTGCTCGGGGGGCAGTTCTGACTAGTTTAGCCAGGCCATGCAGCGACGGTATGGCCACGTGTCACTGGAAACAAAAACATTGGAGACAGCTGCAAGGGATGGAGGCTTATCTTGGGTTGGAGGCTGCAGGTAGAATTTTAGGCAAAGGCTCCCCTCCTGGGGAGCGGGAGCCCCAAGATTCGCCCCGTTGTCTGTTTGTCCGACTGTCAGACCAAAAACTTGAAGCCTGACACGTCAGCCAACTGTCGCTAACTAACAGGCTTTGGTCAGCTCCAGCCCGTTGCCACCTGTCGTTCGGTTGCCAACACACTCTGCAAATTTCTGCTTGCGACGCTGCATAGGACTTATCTGTTGAAAGGATTGTCACTACAAGAAATGGGACCCCGTGCGTAAACCAGCACCCACCAAGGAGTCAGAATGAAATACGGAGAAATTTCTACTAAGTAGGCACCCGATGGAAAGAATATCGCCATGGTACGGAAAGCGAATACATCAACACTCACTTGTATGATGTATGATTATATGCAAATCATGGATCAAGAATATTTTGGTAATCATGTTTTATATTTGAATTGATTATGCTACTGCCTAAGACGGCGAGCAACCATAAAGGCTGGGGACATGTAACCAAGTTCAAGATCAACAATCACTTGGACAAGACGATACCATGCTACTGCCGACGATAGCGTGCAGCCATAAAGGCTGGTGACATGTAACCAAGTTCAAGATCAGCACTCACTTGGACAAGACGATACCAGCGGCCATCCACCAGAGGGCCAAGCACAGGGCAAGAATCAGCTCGAAGACAAGGCCACAACCACAGAGGTCGCAAGTAAGGCAGAGGAGGATGGACATGACCAGAGAGGCTGCTAATGAGATCCCAGCGACTGCGTCAAGTAATAATTGGATTAGGCTGGGTGTACTCCATGGAACACAAGTATAAGTATTACGTAAGGGGAGAGGAGGATGGACATGGCCAGAGAGGCTGCTAATGAGATTCCAGCAACTGTGTTGAGACATAATTGGATTAGGCTGGGTGTACTAATTGAAACAGAAGTATGAGTATGACGTACGAAAGCAAAAAGTACATGGACGGCAAGTGCGTGGAATATTAGTACAGTCTACGCACCCGTTTGTAAAACAGGATTGCCATCCTAGTCATGTCA
Organism: Microglena sp. YARC; assembly: GCA_022414725.1. NCBI lineage: Eukaryota > Viridiplantae > Chlorophyta > Chlorophyceae > Chlamydomonadales > Chlamydomonadaceae > Microglena > Microglena sp. YARC. The sequence continues at coordinate 12,200,381 of CM039465.1, forward strand.
AACCCAGCCAACATCAACAGAGCTGAGTTTGTTCAGTATCAGAGGAATCCTTGGAGTCCAGTATGGCACCAGGAAAATGTAATCATCATCATCATCATTACAGCAAAACCACATAGGATACCTCCCTAGTTCTTCTTGAGCAGGGTTGCATACAATGGGAATTGTTGACAGAATCAAACCTATGGCTGGTGTACACATTACAACGATATTGCTGGTGAATGATTGCAATAGATGAACAAGTGTTTGATGGAGATTATATCTAGATATATCTGACGTTACCCTGGAAATCCTAACCTTCTGTTCATATGCAAGCGTATCTACACCCATGTGGTAGTTTAAATCAATGGTGATGCAACAGATTGATCACATCATACTAGAGATTTTCGTGACCTCGATTAGTTTCCCAAATTTGTTTGAGATTGAGACACACCTATGAAATTGGCAGCATAGTAATTGATGGCTTCCAATACAACACTTGTTCATTCCTCCACAAGTGGGATGAGAACTTATGTACAGCTTATGGTCTCCTACTTGTGTGCAGTAGGGTAGATGCTTGAGAAGATAATTGGGCCAGCGCTGGAAGGTAGGGACACAATGGATATCAGAATTTAGGTCACTGCTATTTAGCTCACCTGAGTAGGCGTAGGCGCAATAGTTGGTGGCACTGGTGCCAAAGAATTGATCATTCAAGTTACCCAGGGCGCAGGTGAACTTGTACTCAGGAAAGCCATCGGTCAGTATGTTCTCGCCGCCAGGTGTGACCTTAACATCTTGGAGATGAATGGCAATAATGATGATGATGGCAATAGCGCATCCAACCTGCATGTCAAGCCAAAGCAAGGAAGCAGTCAAGATGAATACCAATCTGATATATTGCCCCCCATGCATATCTCATAAATGTAGTAACTTCCATCATCTCTAGCACAGTTTTTCAGCTATCAGCTGCAGCTTCTACGCAGCTCCCTGAGCCAGCCACTGGGGCAAGCACCAAGATGACAACAGTACAGGAAAGCTGGTTGTATCAGCTTCAAGGTGCACTAGGTTGCATCAGGTTTGGCTGACTAGCCACATAGGGGAGCTGCCTAGAAGCTGCTGCTGATAGCTGAAAAGAAAAAACTGTGATCCATTAGGCCCGAGGCGGTAAGCTGGGCGCGAAAGGGATGTCTCACGATGTAGGGGACGGCCAGAACTCGTGCGCAGAGCCTTGCAAAACGAAGGAAAAGCCAGAGTAGATGGCCGAAATGGGTTGTTCGATCGGCAGAGATTACATGAAGGCCGCTACCAGTATCTCAAACCCGAAATCCTTCAAAAGAACTGCCAACTGCTACCGTTGGTTACCCTCACCCCCCCCCACCCCCCCACCCTCCTTCGTCAGTGACGATCGGAAGAACGAATGGGCGCGCAACGGTTGGAAAGATGAGTCTATTCAGATATAGTGGACTGTCTGCTTCATGCAGCGGTAGGCTACCAGCGCCGAAGCAACTACCCAGCCAATCTAGTACGAAGGGCGTGGGAAGGCCCGCGTCATAGAATACCAGGCTCTCTGCGGGGAGCACATCGAAAACAGGCATCTGGTGCTCGGGCTTAAGTAGAAAGAGGCGCGGCAAGCTTCGTTTCCACATCGCCACTCACCTCAATCAGTTTAATGAGAAACTTGAAGATCTTCAAGAGGAATTCCCCGCAGCAGCCCATGATGACTAGTCTTTGGCGTTACGAAATATTTGACCTGCCAGGCAAACAGTGTAGGTAAAAGATAGCCCGTTTGACACCGGTAAGCGATAAAGCCGTGGCGATGGGTTCAACATCGTTTGGCGACAGTCCGCTTGAGTCAGCCGCTTCTGCCAACGCATTGACTGCCCACCCCCACGTCAGACGCATGCCAGCCTTCAGATCAAACTAACCTGTTATTGACGGAACTCTGCAAAATGGCAGATGGGAGTTCTGAAACTGTTACTAGGATGGTTACCAACCTATTTATTGTAGCGCGGGAGAGAAGCTTCTTGTTTACAGGGGAGCTGACTACGAGCCGTGGCAGAAAGTCGCACTACAGTGATATATTTTTGAAAACCCGCTCGGGGTTTCGGCTTGCCGCCGCTTTCGATTTTTCAAACAGTCTGATGTACAGCGCTCTCGCCGTGCCGTGGCTGAAGTTGACAGTTCGAAGATCGCTAAGCTTGGCCAGGTACATGTAAAAGCTGTACCGCTGCGCGCGCTACATAGACCAGCATAAAGGGAACATAGCAAGCAAGGGAAGCACCACGCCTGCGGCTTCAACTGACCCCGCCCCGGGTGGTGGATTCCCCGCAAGGGGGTCGAAGATGCTGAAGATCTGGAGGCCCCCCTGTATCTTGATCTCAGGAAGCCAGGTCTAGTCAGCCCACGACTGATTCGATGATGATGGTGGTGGTTACATTGTCGTGGTGTCGCTGTTTTGCGTTGTGTTGCCAGAATAAAGGGGACGATTTCAGGAAGCCAGGTCATCATACTGTTATAAATGGGACAACTGCAATGTTAGCTCCGCGGCGGCCGTTAGGTGCGCGGGGAGTTGAATCGGTTTTGTCGGTTGTCGGGGGCGCGTGTGCCAGGTGGCTGTTAGCAGGGCTGTAAAGCTCCTAATAAAAGTGGCTGCTATGCAGTGGTTTTCTTGTAAGCCACGAGCAGCATCTCCTATGCAAGTCCTCTAGCTGGCTACTCAGCCTAACCTGACGCAGCCTACCGCACGTTGAAGCTGTCCTGAAGTGCTGAAAAAATGCGGCGGAGCCCAGCGCCTGACTCAGGGAGCTGCCTCGAAGCTGCTAAGAAAAACCCTGGGGGGTCCAGATGAGAGGGGGCTAAATCCTAATCCTAATCCTAATCCTAATCCTAATCCTTATCTTATCCTGAGTTCCCTGCCTTGATGGACAGGGAAATGAAAGTCGGTTATTATTTTCCTATGTCTCAGTCTCCGTGAAGACTAAAAGCAAACGCGAAGGTTTCCGAGGTATGCATTGTAGTCTCGCCTTCTGCCATGGCTTGTGTCGAAAGCTGCCCGAAAGAACCGAGGGCAAACAAGTGACTGCCGCGAGCTTCACAGAGCCTAGATCGAGTTAAGGAATCAATCAAACGCCATCAAATTGTTACATTCATTGCATTGCCTCGAGTTAAATTGTCTCAGCGATTCCGCCCCTCATTCCGACCGCTGCGGCTGCGCTGCGGATCGGTAAGCCAGTCTGGAAGGGCTGGGAATGGCCTGGTTTGGTACTTGGTACCTGGCACAGGTCAAATATTCCATTTTTGACGACTTCAAAACAAATGTACCTAGTTACTGTTTGCTGGGACGGTTGTAAGCAAATGCCTTTTTCGATGACTCGTGACGTTCAAAAACACTGGGCTTGACAGGGCTCGAAATAAAATAAATCAATGCATGGTTTGTGGAGTTTGAAGGGGAAAAGAGGCCTGGCTGGATTCCCGTATTTGGTTTATATATGTATACGGTATGCCTGCGGTATGCAGTGAATTGCATGAACTTTCCTTGTCAGAACGAGGGAGTAAGTTACTTAACCCAGTATGCTACGGTACTATACTCTTTTACTTCGCATGTTAGAGCATGGTGCGATGTTTTTTGTTGCAGTGTAATGGCCGGCCACATATAGGTTGAAAGTGACTGCTTGACTACCCGTAGTCAACCAAACCCGACCAGTGGGATTCTGGAACCGTTCAAGGTGAACATCCTGTGGTTTTCATATGCTGACGAAGCCTTACGGCATTCGAGAAGTAGGAATCAGACCCTGATTTCTCTATCTGAGCAAAATGATTCCTCTAAATAATCTGATATGCAATCCAGAAGTAGAAGGTCGAGCGAAGCTTCCTCTGTTTATTCATGAATGTATGAACCATTGAAGCGATTGGATCAAGTATTATTCGGTAGATATACTTGGTTGTGTGATTGATTTTTGATCGTTTAGAAAGAAAAATAAAATAATTTGTTCATGTTGTCATTTTTTCAGGTAAATTTATTTTCCTGCCGAAGACGGCGATTAGCCAAATTGCTGGTAGAATCTTTGTTACCAACCAAACCTGACCAGTTCTAGCATGAACCATCCAACTCCTCGAGTCCTCGGATTTCCAATCAGCCAGTGAATTGAACCCACGCATCAGCAGATATTGAAGCTTTAAATGTTATTGCTTTTTTTTGAAGCCGTTGAAAGGATTTTCACTCCAGGAGGTAGGCCTCCCAACACAAACAAGCGACACCGCTGTCGTTTATTTCTTCTCGCCCCCAGTTTTGTTATCTCCAGAGACACAGCTCGGTGCTTGGTACGTGTCGTCCTGGAATTAGGCTTAAACATTCCGCCACCAAGATTCGGACTCGGGTAGCTCGGGAACCTGGATACTCCAGGAGGACCCCCGGCTCTGCTGCCTGAGACGCCACCAATTGAATGGCCTGCGCCCTGAACAACCCTGGTGTCGCTTCATCTGCTACTTGCTTGGATGCACCGAGACGCTAGTCCCTTGAGCTCCTTTCAGCTACCGAGATATTACAGCTCTTGATGTAACACACCATGGTTCGACAGCAATCAAGTTCACGCAAAAATGGTAAACTCGTAGGCTATTGCAATCGACTTACACAACGCTGTCAACATGAAAGAAATTGGCACTTCTTCGAACTGTCTACAGCCTTGTGCTTACATTTTGTACTCTGGAGTGTGGTGTGGTAGTGTTTATGCGACCCATATTTTATTCCACCAACATTTTTTTCAACCAGCAGACGGTGAGCGGCCTGAAGGCTGATATGCCATGTAATAAAAACAAAACAAGCTGAGATCAGAGCATGATTCATAGATTCATCACGTTCACAAACACTAGCTTGGGCTGAACATGAAACTTATAATAACTCATGATTCGATGAGTCATGCGGATGACAAACATAAGGCTCAACATAAATGGAATAGAACTTCGGACCGCACGACTGATTGTTTTTAGACTCGAGCTGTAAATCTCTCATGCATATCATCAAATGAATAGCACTCGTGGTATCACATTACTAGCAGGGATGATCAAAACACTGCGTCGTGAGGAATTCCAAGGCAAAAATATTTGAGAACAAAACACTTCACTTGTCTACTAGTAGGCCTCTGATGGTGAATAACATGCAGGGAGACTGTAAGTGTTTTTCTGTTCAACTACGTGCAGCAGCTTCTAGGCAGCTCCCTACGCCAGCCACTGGGCTGAGCTGGAGCTGTTGGGACATGTTGACAGTTAGAGATGTTGGAACATCTCGACAGTTCTGGACAGCCGATTCTGTCGACTTCCAGACACACCAGGCTGCATTAGCTTTGGCTGAATAGCCAGTCAGGGGAGCTGCCTCGAAGCTGCTGCTTTAAGCTGAAAAGAAAAACGCCAGAGACTATTTTGATTCTCAACCCAGCGAGTCAATCTGTGACTGCTCCATGCATGGACGTGGCTCAATCTTGTCGACCAAAACTTGCATTGGTGGCACATGCATCATGTGGCGAGTTAGTATCAATCTCTATGACCAACACTTGCGATGGTGGCAGCGTTATGTGGCGACCTAGTATCAATCCAAACGAACAACATTTCCTTCAGAAGTGGCCACATCACATGGCGAGTATGAATCGATCTTAATCACTTGCATTGGTGGTAGCAACAGTGATGGCAAACCAATGTACCATCAGACTGAGTGCATGCATGGATCACAAATGGCCCATGGATCTGGTTGCGGTCCCCGTGCTGCAGCTGTCTTGCAGTACTTAGTAGCAACCATGTTGGGATTACATGGTCAGGGACAGACCAAGACCCAGAGACCAGTACTGCACTAGAGCAGTACACAGTGGTGCAGTACAGCTGTACCACATAGGTACAGCATCGACGACGAGCAACAGCTTCTAGGCAGCTGTCCTGACTGGCTATTTGGCTTAACCTTGCGCAACCTCGAGCACCTTGGTGCTATCTTATCTTATCTTCTGGTGCTGTCCAGAGGTGCTGAAATAGTTCAGTGCAGCCCAGTGCTCAGGGAGCTGCCCAGAAGCTGCGATGAAAAGCTGAAAAGAAAAACCCTGGTGGGTGTGAGCATGCGCCAGGGGAAACTGACCCAAAGCTAACCTTTACCATTGGATCTCATTCCTGATTAGCTCTGTTATTGTGCGGGCAGGTGGGAGCACTAGCGAACAGGTTTAGTCTCCCAAATAAGTCCCAGCGCCAACCACCAGCGGATGGTGATGTGGTAAGGGATGTCATACCCAGGGCGGTGCATTCTTGTTGGGTGCTTGTGATGATCCAGGTGGTGAGACTCTCCGACAGTGCTGCAATACAAGAAGAGGAATCGGATTGAGTGTTTTATAAGATGAGGACTTGCACCCACAGAAAGCTGCCCCTTTTCCCCTTAGCATTTTGCCCCTTTTAGCCTGCCCCTGCCCCTTAGCATTTTGCACCCGATTGAAAGGACTTGTACCCACAGGAAGCATCATTTTGAATCCCTAAAAGACAGCTATAGCCAAGGTCTAGTCAATTACATAACAATATTAAATGGTTAAGTACCCTGTTAATTTGAGTGTTATGAGATGATATCATAAATAAATAATGTAATATCGTAGAAGAGGAGCCCCCGATTTCGAAGTAATATAAGTAGGGATTAGCAGCTTAATATTACAGCAGGGTAATAATTCTAGTCTCCTTCCCTTCTTTAATTATTACAGCCTTCTTTAATTATTAAAGCAATATTTGTTGGCAACAACAAAACTCGATGAATACTCACTTGGCAAGCATTACTTGAGCTCACTGGACTGTGCCAAGGCGGTTCATATGGAAACAAAACTTGACTATGACTCACTTGGCGAGCAGTACTTGAGCTCGGTCTAGCTGGCAACAACAAAAATTGATGAATACTTACTTGGCAAGCAATCCTTGAGCTCGATGGACTCTGTCAAGAGCAGCGCAAATCCCACCCTCATCTCGGATCTTGGCACCCTCTGGGTGGAAGCTGCAGAAGGAGATTGGGTATGCATGTAAGTGGAAGCTGCAAAAGGAGAATGGGTATGCATGCAAGTTGCAGTTCATGGATAGGCCCAATAGGCTAAAGGGACTTGCCCAACCGTGACAGGAAGGGCCTCGGCACCCTGTGGGTGGAAGCTGCAGGAGGAGAAAGGGTATGCATGTTTTCAGTCTACAGGCAGCTATATTTATTATCTATTTCCCTGGTAGTTTTGTTTTGCTGCTCGAGGCGGCGAGCAGCCAAATTGATGGCTGGAGCTATGTAACCTAGTCCAAGTCCAAACAGGATTCAGGGACTTGCCAGCATGTATTCCCATTCTGGTATGGGCGATACAAGGGTCAGATTCTACGCCCCCTCTGAGAAGATTGTGCATGGCGTAGCGCACGATCAACAGTGTTCTTACACGCCTAGTTGAGTTCAGCAACAACAACTAAACAGACCAGATTGGCAGAGTGTCTATCATTGTCCATGTCCGTGTCAGTTAAAACTACCTCGTCGTGTAAGTGGTGCAGTCAGTTATGTCCGTAAAAATAATCTTTATTGTTTACTCATATCTTTTCTGTGTCGGCTATCCATGATTTTCCTTTACCCGAGTCCACAATGTAAACACTTGTTTCCTCACAACATCTCATCTTTCCAGTAACTAGAAACGCCCTGTGCCAGATATTACGACCGATGAGGTGTGGGGTTGAGGGGACCAGCCCGTTTGCTTTCACTGGGGCTAACCGCCAAGGCTACCTTTGATTTCATTTACCTGAATCCACAATGTTGACACTTGTTTCCTCACAACACCCCATTTTCCAGTAGCTAGAAGCGCTAGTGCGCTACATATTACGACTACAACAACGAAACAGTCGAGATTGGCTGTAGATGAACAGAGGGTCTAAAATTTGAAAAAAAACATTTGATTAAGTACTCACTACAGGTTGAATCCAAGTTTAAGCAAGCAACAAATCAGCATGGGCAAACTGCATATTTTACTGCTGTCTGCCTGCCTGCCCACCCATCCAATAGGGGTACTGGTGAATGTTCCTTTGGTCGAGGGTCGGTATCTCCTGCCGACCCTAAGTGCGCCTACTCTTTTTTAGGAGTGGCAGCGCCATTTAAACTGAATCCTCGGTGTCCCTGGTTTGTGTAGGGAGACCCACCTCCTGGGGAGAAAATACTTTTGCATCTCTGCACGACTTGAAAAAATCCACCACCCCAGTACTCACTACAGGTTGAATCCAAGTGTGAGCAGGCGACACATGAGCATGGGCATAGCAGCGCAGTACACCATAGTCTGGTATCCCCAAAGCTGGTACACGGCCAGCCAGGCGAGGAAGCAGATAGGGTAGCACAGAGTATCCAAGACCCAGAGCTCAGGGCAGCTGCGGAATTTGGCTGGGATGTACCTATGGGAGGGGCAGGTAGCAACAAGGTGAGGGGTGGGTTGGGATTGGTGAGGGGGCGGGAGGTGGTGGGGTGGGGGTGAGGAGCGGGGGTGAGGGAGAGCGGACAGGACTAAAGCTTGGGGGGTGAATTACGGGTTTCCTACCTGAAGTCTCTAGCTTTGGCTGAATAGCCAGTCAGGGGAGCTACCTAGAAGCTGCTGCTTTTAGCTGAAAAGAAGAACACTGTTTGCTACCTCAAAAGTCAAATATCTTATAGGACATATAAGGAATGGGTCCTGTTCATCTATCATTACATTGTCATCGACAGGCCATTGTTGGCCCAGGACAAGCCTGCTCTACAACATCCGGGAGAGGTCTCCCAACAAATCCTCAATATTGCAGCAAGCAAGCAATATTACCAGCACTAATTCCCCAATGTAGTCCTTCCTAAGAGTATGCACTTATCTATGTACTTGTCTAAATACACTTTTTTGATTAACATCTACTCCTTATTTTTAATTTTGATCTCCCAAGTGCCGAAGTCTGGCTCAGCATAATTCGGATGGTTTGAACCAATGAACTCCAGTCGGAAGACATATATTGGTTGCTATTAAGTTGCCCAACCACATCAGTTCAATATATAAATTCTCAAATTTGGGTTGGCTCACGTGGTGGGAACTAGGTCAAGTGAAACATGGACACATGTTTCTTTGGGCCTCACTGAAGTTGCATCACTTTTTCCGCAAGAGTGAAACAGAGTCTTGCCGCAATCAAAGCAAATTTCATTACACATAAAAAAGTAGGTAGACCTAGAGTGCGCATCTTCCTATTTTTGCCCTGATATTAAAATGTTGGGGGGGGGGGGGGGGGGGGGGGGGGGCTAACACTCTCTCAAATATGGTATAAATTTTAAAGTCATGGTGATGGCAGGTTATGGGAGGTAGCGTACAGGCGGTGTAAGACAAAATGGTAGGAAAACAATGATTTGTTCGCGTTAACATTTTTTCCTGGTATTTTGTTTTACCGCCAAAGACGGCGAGCAGCCAATTTGCTGGCTTATAGCAATTCAGGGGATGATTTGAGAAGCACACATGGTACTTCAGACTTGGTTCTCAGAATCTCAGGCCAATTATCGAGAATTCTCGCGAGAATTCTCAGATTTCCAGGCCAAATTCTCAATTTCATGTACGAAGTCCGGGTTCTTCAGAAACCTTGAACCCAAATCATCCGCTGAATGGCTATAAGCTACGCAAGCTAGTTCAAGTGTACTTACTTCATGTCATAGTGGGCTTCTTTGTTGTGCATGGTCCATCCAATCCATGACCAGAGCCAGCTTCCAGAAGCTATCCAGCTGTGTGGGTCTGCATGCGAGAAAAACCCAGTTGGCGATGGTGATGACGGAGACGATGATAAGGATGATGTAAAATCACTAATTGCATTCGTCATTAACGCAACGCAGTAGAAGCTTATTGCCCTCCATGATAAATCCAGATAAACCACTGAGTCGTTGATAAGACAGGGCCGAAATAATTGCATGCGCATATTCAAGCACATCTGCGTATGCTAACATTGCTTGAGCTTCTGAGCTTCAATTATATCGCACCATCAATATATTATCTCCATGATCCGGTGCCAACACAAAAATGAATGAATGTGGCAAAATTGCTGCTTCTAGTACCTCCTCTCTGCTGCTACCAGTACTACTACCGGTACCTCCACTCTGCTCCTACCAGTACTGCTACTGCTACCGGTACCTCCACTCTGCTGCTACCGGTACTGCTACTGGTGCTGCTACCAGTACCTCCACTCTGCCGCTACCTTTACTGCTACTGGTCCTGCTTCTTCTTCTCCCTGCGCCAGCAATATCTGAACTCCATGTTACAATTCCAACACAAAAATTAATGAATATGGCAATATGCAAGGCTGATGGCCCACTCAGACCATCAATGGCCTGGTCCTGTTGCTGCGTATATAGTGCTGAAAAGGGTAATTCAAAGCGCGCGCTTTTGCATTTTTGAGCGCTTACTTTTTGACCCCCTCTGCGCTATAAGCGCAGTTTTTTGCAACCCCTTGTGGGCGCTGCAAGCAATTTTTGCGCTTTTCGCACTACTAAGCGCAGCTTTTTTGTTTTCAAGTGCGCTAAAGCGCTGGCCAATTTGGCCATTTGAAGTACCCTGGTGCTGAGCTCCCTGAGACAGCCACTGGGCTAAGCCTCAAAAATTAGCAGCGCTAGAAAGCTGATTACGTCAGCTTCAAGATACACTAGGTTGCATGAGGTTAGGCTGATTGGCCAGCCAGGGAGCTGCTTAATAGCTGCAGCTCGTAGCCAAAAAGATAAACAGTGTGTCGATGCCAAGCTAGGTCAAAGAGGTTCAAGGAGGCTCACCTTGGGGTCAGGGGTGGAATCTTGTATACAAAAATCTACAATTTGATCAGGGGCATAACATTGTGAACCATACCTTCTGCGAAGTCACATGTGCGGTGAAATCCGTTATACTTACCAATTTGATTTGTATCAATCTTCGAATCTATTATGAAAAAAATCCACAATTTGATGAAGGGCAAAACATTGGGAAACATACCTTCTGCCGTGTCACATGTGCGGTGATGGCGGTTGTGCTTGCCCTGCAATCAATTGTAGAAGTCGTCAGAAAGAGCTTGTGGAGACATTTGAAGTGTACGACGATAGCCATTTTTTTTAAATAACATGGGGTATGGTTGTATATATAAATGCAAATTAAAAGGACCACCGGTATTACTTGTGGAGACAGTTGGAGGAGATGCAGTGGGAAATCTGTATGTGAAGGGAGTACAGGCTGCCGAGCACTCTTTCTTGATGATTCAGAGTTTGAGCATGATCACACTGGAGCAGTAGCTTATCTTGACACTTGGAGAGCACAATATGAAGGACACAGCAGCAGCAGAAGCAGCCACCTTCTCCCTCACCCCACCACCTACACCCTCAGTCCCTCACCCTCACAGCCATTAACACATTATCAGCAGCAAATCTTGACACTTGGAGAGCTTAACATGCAGTGCACATCATAGTATTCCCCATCAGCAGCCACCCTCTCCCTTGCACTCACAGACATCAGCAGCATCACTACCGGCAGCAGCCATCAGTCACCCTCACCCCACCCTCAGTCCCTTAACCTCACCACCTGCACATCTAGCAGCCACAACACCAAAAGGTACATCAGCATCAGCAGCCACCCTCTCCCTCACCTGCTATCCCTCACCACTCTCACCCTCAGTCCCTCAGCCTCACAGCCATTCACAACAATCAACGCCCACCCAGTATAAGTGTGTGCTTAACTTTAGTGTCCTTTTGGGGCTACACAAGGCAGCTTCCAGATAGCTCCATTAGCCAACCACTGTGCCAATTCTGAAGCTTTCAGATACATTTGAACGCCCATTATGTCACACTCGCTAGCTTCAGATTTGATCCAAGGACAGGAAGAGGAAGCTGCCTAGAAGCTGCTACGCGTAGCCCCAAAAAGAAACAACGCACAACTTCCCAACAAATGAATCACTTACCGCCCACCAAAGGGGTCCGTTCTGAAATCCAAAGCACGCCACAACGCCAAGCACAAACTGGAAGGCGCGGGTGGTCTTGAATGCTTGATGTGAGAAGTAGCGGTGCAAGCAGACACTCATTGGAACGCCGATGAGGAAAACTGTCATCACTGGCAGTGTCACAAGATGCATAAAGGGCAGGTGTGCGCACAGTGAGACATACAGTGAGTGAGTGAGTGAGTGGATGGGTGGGTGAGTGAGTGAGTGAGAAAGAAACAGATAGATGAATGCTGGTTCAGTTAGCATACGGGGTTGCATGCTTGTTTTCTCTTGCTCATGGGCACATGATTTGAGTGATCAGCGGCAGTTTGATTTGAGTGATCAGCGGCAGTTTGATTTGGGTAATCAGCGGCAGTTTGGTTTGAGTGATCAACACCAGTATGGCAGTATATATCATCATTGCTGGCAGGGCCATGTGCTGTGTGCAGTGTATGCACGTACAGGGGTTTTATATCGCTTATGCGACTGACTACATTTACACATATTCACCCCCCCCCCCCCCCCCCCACCCACCCCACCCACACACACCCACCCACACAATAGACATACGGAACAATGATAGCATAAAGGATAACATCATAATACGCAGGAAGGAAAGTAGATCATCAGCCTACAACCTACTGGGTCATTGCAGGTGTTTGGGAAACAAACAAAAAGGTATGTGTAAGTATCATCACATCCACCAATATCTTGCAAAACTATGAGCCTACCAAAAGCAGTCCAGTTTAAACAGGTACTGATTTTGCCTGAGTGCATGTTATTTGAGTCTCATTATATCTAGTTGAAGCAATACCAGCTATACATACAGATGGATAAAGCAGATAGAATGGCAGGGATCACCACCCAACAACAACTGGACAACTTACATGCACCAACGTCGGGAAGGGGCATGCAACGTAAGTGTGAAGCATCCACAGGGGAGGTACGATGTACGTCGCATACAGGACAAGAAAGAAGCCTGCCCGCCACAGAAAGAATGCAGCGTTCCGAGAAACATTGGAAATTGAAGCGGGGATCTTCTGTATCTTTCCAGTTGTGCTATAGCGGTCATTGCCGCTCTGCACTTTGGCCATAACAGCTGCAGAGGACAGGGACCCCGAGAGAATCATGGCGATTGCTTCGGGAGCAGGCAGATCTGTGTGCAGGCAGATTGAGGCACAAGGGGGGTAAGTATGGTAGATACATATGGCTTGTGGTGTTGCAGGCAGCAGGAAGATAAGAGGCATTAGCAGATACAGAAGGGTTGTTCAGGAGGACCCCCAGCTCTGCTTCCTGAGAAGCAATCAATTGTACAGCCTGTAGATAAAGCGAAAAGAGCTCTAATTTAAAATGCGTATTTATTAACAGAAAATAAAACAAAACATTGTCGGTCCCATGGGCTACTTGATCGTCTGAAGGGATAAGTGTTAATTGACATTTTTCTCATATCGCAGACGCGAGTTACAATTGCTATGCAAAATATATTTAGGAAAGAGTGACGAGGACATATTGATCGAGAGCAGTTATTGATTGGCCAGTAATTTTCCTCTTCTAGCAGCACAGGACCCTTCGGAGGAGAAGGGGGGGGGGGGGGGGGGATTATCAAGATGCTGGTATTTAAACTATCGCCTAAGAATGCAGTATGGTTGAAATCTTAACAAAACATCCTCTTACACCAAATTTTTGAATGACAAGACAAATGTTAGTTGTGCAGCGAGACTGCGCGTACGGGCACATATTCTGACTGATGAATCTGATAGATAGGGTCCACATGCTTCCAGATCCCGCAGACTGTGCAGGTGTTGTGATATGGTAGTTTACGGGATGGTAGAAGAATTGTTGAAGATAAGATGCATTACACCATGCACTTGATACTAAGACTACAAAAAAATACTTCTTGACAAAGTTGGGACTAACAACAAGTTAATGGCTAATTATCAGAACATGGGGATGATAGAAATATCTGAGTATTTTGCAGGAGTGAAGGATCTGATTGACCGCATTCAGAAGCGTGATGAAAAATGTAGAATCAAATATCTGATGGACACGGGTCCTCCATGCCATAGAACTCAGGTCCCGCTCAACATGCATCATGAATACGATTTGTTGGGGACCAGCTGATCAAGTGTCTCTATTAACTAGCCCCTCCTGGTTACATAGGGCTGGTCTTGATTACTCAAGGTAAGGCAAGTGCCTTTAGCCTATTAGGCTACCCCTGGACTATGACTAAAATGCCCACATCAAAGAATTGTGGCATACGTATAGGGTGAGAATCAGAATATTTCAACCATTGTGTGTGTGTGTGTGTGTCTGTGTCTGTGGTGTGTGTGTGTGTGGGGGGGGGGGGGGGGGGGGGGGGGGGTTCTGCACTGTTTCAAAGGTTATTGTTGAAGGGCAGCTGCCTCCAGGCACATCTATAAGCCAGTTACTAGGCTCATATAGTTTCGGGGAATCATTCGATTAAAAGCTGTATGTGTAGAAAGCTAATTATGCCAGCGCCCAGGTGCAACAGTTAGGTCAGCTGCTGCAGGTTAAACAGACAGCCCACCAGGGGAACAGCCCAGAAGCTGCTAAGTGGGTGTCGTGGTGGTGGGGCAAGGTGGACTAGGACGGAGGTAGGTGGTAGGAAGCTGAAACACCTGAGCAAGTTCGCGACCCATTCGAACCTCATTCGAATAGCAAGGTGCCATGTTACAATTCACAAATTAGATCAGGCAACAATGCAATCATCGTGTTGCCACAGTCGTCGAGCCAGACCATCAGAAAGTCACGCGTCCATGCGGCTGCTTCCACGCACCTTCGAGGCTTCCGCTTCACCAACTTCCAGAGAGGCGTTCAGCGGCCCTAATGTATCTCCTGAGCTGGTAAGCGCTTGGATCAAATAAGAGGAATAGATGCAAGGTCGAGGGATCACACAAATATCGTGTGTCGTTAGTCGGGCTTTGTTGGAGGCAGCAGCGGGAGAAAGCACTAATCAGAAGTGGGCGGGAGCTTCGTCTACTGGGGCAGGGCGACGGCTAAATGGGTTTGACGGGGAAATGCCGATGTGCGTGATTCTATGCGTGGTTCTATTAGCCCAAGAAGGATCTTGACCAGAGACCCGCAAAAAAAAGGTCAAGCAGTACCTAACTGTACCTACCTTGTGCCGTGCGCGGTGTCCCTGGTAGCTCGTAGTAGCTGGAGGATCCGGAGCCTTCGTTGGTACGTGCGTTGACACGTTAGCGATGTCCCTTTTGAGGTACGAACCATTTAAGCGCGCGCGCGCGCACACGGCGCACGCTTCAGACCAAGCTTTGCCAAGAAGTCACATGCACCATCCATGCAGCCGCAGCATCCGAACAGGTCGCGAATCTTTACCCCACAAAAATTCCTTGGCTCATTTGTCGCAAAAAGTGTTCAAATTCCCCCCATATCTCCCCATGCCAACGTCAACATGTTGTACCTGCCCAAGTAACCATGCACTCCAACTGAGCTATGGAGGTCATCTGGACCCTGATGAGCTCATTCCGCCCATTACGGTCACCTTTCTCGTAAATGATTGTCATGTTGCATTCCTAACGTCTGATAGGCGCCTGTTACACAACCTACACCCACTATAAGGCGCTTTGCGATCTTCTAACCTTCGTATGAGCATCAGGGGGAGGAAACAGGATCCATGGTCACCCCATTAGCCCACAAATGCAACGTTTCCTTCGTCTGGCCCAGCAGTTCCATGTCTCTCTCCCTGTATTCCGGTGCAGGACTGCAGGTACGAGGCTTGGAGATTGGTTCTGTCACGAAAAGGGTGGCAGCGTGTACCAGTGGCGTGAACATTCTCCAACTCTGCGCATCTGCATGCCGCTCTGATTACTGGTCTTGCGGCTGTCAGCGGAGATTGATGCTAATATCCCTCGATTGCTGGACAATGAAATTAAAACACTAGCTTTGGGCGCAGTACATTAGCGAGGTCGAGTTCTTAGGTAAGCTATCACTCTGAATACGGTATCTCGGAACTGTAAATATCTCGCCCCTAACAGAATCCGACAAGGACTTGCTCGCCCTGCGTCCTGCCCTGGCTGTGTTATGTTGATCAATCTTAGGTGCTCGCCCTGCGTCCTGCCCTGGCTGTGTCTTGTTGATCAATCTGAGGTGGGACACCGAGAGACCAAACGCAACGACGACAGATACAACATCTGGCTTCTATCTCGCGCTATTACCTTAATGCCTCTGTATATGTCGTGCGTTTGCGAAAATAGTTAGAAGAACGGAAACTGTTCAATCCCATTCGTTTTCTTCGTCATAGCCGCCGAAGAAAGAGGCACAGGGAAACGACATGGCATAATGAATATAGCCGAGGCGTAGCACGTTGACTAGTCGCAGGGCACATCGAGAACGCGAACTGCAGCAGAGGTGCGGAGTTCTTCGTTTTAGCCAATCATGCACCCGACGGCCTAAATAAATTGATAATCACTGACTTGCCTGAATTGTTCATGATGAGAGTTAGCAGAACCAGAGTGTAGCTGGTACACGGACAGGCTTGATGAGAAGTGGATAACCTAAAGGGGGGAAATGCCACAATTGGAAATGTGAGCGCCCCTGCCAATCAATCATATTGCAGAAGCAACGGCAAGAGTAGTGACATGGGTGAAGGGTCCCAGTTACTCGAGCCAAAATCACCTCTCTCGATTGTATCATGCATACCTACTACAGCGAGTTCTCAGCAGCAGTCAATATTAGCTACCTCAATGGCTTCGATGTCTTTATATTTTGAACTCCAAGCAAGAGAAACAATGGTTGGTAGATCGAGCGAAGAAGTCTCCTACAAAAAAGCGACACAAAAGTTATCAAAAATGAATTGAGTGGTCAACCGACGGCAGCCGCATCTGTTATTCTCAATTGGATGGGACAACAGCTTTGACCACACACTTGGGTCCGACATATGGTTATCGCCCTCAATGTATTACAAACTACCGCATGCCGATATGCATATAGATAGCTGCGTCCAAGGTTTGAACATCGTGCAAGGATCTCCGTTAATGGCCGCGCCCTACCCCCAATACCGGTGTCCGATCATCCATCACCCAGGAGTTCAAACAAATAATCAACTCTCGAAAGCTGCCTATGCCTAGTGGCTAGTGCCTGCTGCTGCAACCGCCTCGTGCCTACTTCAACTCTCGAGAGCATTCAATACAAAGAAAATCCGCTTAAATAATAGAACAAAACTGCAACTGCCTCGTGCCTACTTCGACTATTGAAAGCTGCTCAGCTGCCTATCTAGTGCCGACATACATTGTTGACGGATGGTTGTATTTTTAACACAATTGTGTTGTATACGGTAATTGGTTCGCCACTATTTACCAAAGACAAGCGCACAGTTATTTAATGAGCAAAAACTGCATTGCCTAAAACAAGAAAGAAAAATATGCTCATTCAATCTAGTACTCGGAAAGGTCCGCTTGAGTTAGGGGCGGGCAGTAAGAGCAGGGAGAACATTGAAAGATGCCAAGATTTAGTCATTGAAAGCCTTCATTGTTGCGCTTTTCATATACACCCTCCCCCCTTAAATTATTTAATAAACGCGAAGAATTGCGGAGAATCGCGAATTTATCAATTTAGCTGGTCGTAACTTACGTAAGTCCGTGCAACTATTCGCGCAGCAGTCAGAACCTGGGTCGTATTCTCCGGAACTAACTAGGGCCTCGGGGCCTGCTACTTTTCTGGCCCGGACCAAACTGAAATCGACGGATCCAGACAGAATGCACGGTGAATGCAATCGCCCGATCACACTCACAGCTTCGTACATGCCAACTGCAATTTTCGAGCAGCTAATCGGCAGTAACTATAGTTCCGACTGGCGGTAACGGTGGCTTCCGGCTGCTTTCCGGCAAACCTTGGAGGAGCTCCTAGAGGCGCTGCGAAGCCCTTGGAGGGACGCAGCGACGCTGGAGCTTCAAGAATAAGGAATGCAAAAACGAATGCAGGTTGCAGTACCTGTGTCTACCAATGTCTGCAAAATCATTTCGCTTGATGTCCTAACCTCGTACTGTGCTACGTCCAGAGCCAGGAAAGGTGTCGCATTGCGCTGCATAGTAAACCTAACCAGGATTGATCCATAGGTCCTTAGCTTTTCGTGTTGATACATGGCGATACATGGTGGCCTCCTCCTCCTCCCTGCTTACATAGTGGTACCACAGGTCTGCCTCCCCAGCCTACTCGTGCTCTCATTAGGATGTATGTGGCCAGTCACTCATGCAGTACAAGTGCCTCACAAGGCCATCGCTCTTTAACATTGGGAATGAACGTACATAATAAATGAGTGCACCATGTGCAAGTACGATGTGGGCGAAGCTGGTCCAGGCCAAGGTGGCCAATACGAGTCGGATCAGGGCGGGTCAGGGTAGGATATGAGTATAGGACCCCTGGATAGGATGACTGATACCTGGCATCAGGGGGCCATCAAGAAGTATTTTTTCGCCAACCATGCTATGAAGTTGTATTTTTTGCTTCCCCCCCATTGGCTTAACAGGCCAATATCTTCCTCACCAATAATAAATATGCCATGAAAGCTAGGCGTACACTGACCCTCACGACAAGGTCTATCTTTGCTGGTCATCTTAGAAACGTGGTTTGGCTTTCGCATAAGTGACCCCCCCCACCACACCCCCACACCCCCCCCACACACACAAAAGTATATCTGGTAATAAGAGGTAGGCTGCAACTAGTGAGTTTCATCTGCAGTTACATTTTTATGAAGTGTAGTTCATAAATAACATCAGTCAGAGGAGTCTCATGAGATACACCGATGTGGGGCCGAAGAGGCCTAAGGCAGTGGAACAGCGCTGGGTCATTGATGTTAGGCCGAAAGCCCAAGCATCTAGGGAGCTGGATTTGCGTCTGGCCTATTCACATTAACTGCTGGCCTGGCTCGTTAGGGACTTGTTCCTGGTCCAAAGAGGAACCCCTCCTCAGACCAAGCCTTGGGGAACGCTTGACCTCAGGTGATGGTGATGTGGTTGTAGGTGCGCCACCATGGCTGTAGGGGTCACCATAGCTGGAGGGGCCACCATGGCTGGTTGTCAGGAAGCCCCTCCTGGGCCCTGACCTTGGAGAGTGGGTGCCGGGTGCCACGTCACGTATTGGCGATGTAGCAGCTTGTAAAAGAGTACAGCTTTAGTACTCGAAACGTTGCCGTGCGTTAGCCAGTCAGTTAAGAGGCAGTTAGCTGACGTGTCAGGCTCCGTCTTGGTCACACAAACAAACAGAGAACAGGGTGACTGTGCCCCCCCCCCCCCCCCCCCCAGACAACAAATATATGTACATACATACAAATTATATGTACCAGAAGGTAGGGATGTAGACGTGGATATGTTACATTCCAGGGGTAGCAAAATAATAATGGGCCGAGAGCCTTTAACCAACCCCGAATAGATTTTACCAGAATCAAGGCAACTCTAGACAATCAGGAGGGTCTGAACTAACGGGATTGCATTGCTATCCTAGTCTTTAAACTGCCTCTGCTGTTTCGCATGCTCCCTGTTTTCCGAGGATATCACACTTCAAAATGTCTCAGCTGTTAAGCAAGCTCCCCGTTTTCTGTGGGTATCACATGGGGGGACTTGGAATTGGCAGACGGCTTACAGCCCGGAGTTGGCTGCCAAACCTTGTAACAATCCTGAACAATTGCCAAATTGCTTCCCTAGTACCCTACACCAGAGCTTTTGTTTTCAGGTAAGAGCAGTAGCTTCTAGGTAGCTCCTTGAGCTAGCCACTGAGCAACACCCACATATTTCAGCAGTTCTGGACAGCAGCTTGTGTCAGCTTCAAGGTGCACTATATTGTGTTAGGCTAGGCTGAATAGCCAGTCAGGGGAGCTGCCTAGAAGCTGTTGCTCTTAGTTGAAAAGAAAAGCTATGGCCTACACATATATGCTTCACAGTTCAGGGGTAGCCAAATTGACTCAAGGGACTCGCCCATGTAATCAAACCAAACCAGTTAATTAACGGGGGGCCATGGCTAGGGACCGGCATGTCATATGATGTAGACCAAAGGCGAGTATGATATCATACACAAATTGCATCATATGACATAGTACATAAATGGTAACTTTAGCCTAATCAGACTGCCGGCATCATATGATATCATACGATGACATGATATCATATGATACTGCCCCTCCCTAGCTATGGCTGAAAAAGTGTTTATACTACCCATGTGTTCCCACTCAGTTTGTCCTACACGTGTGTATTCAGCCTGCAGACGGTGGGCAGCCTGAAGGCTGATGGACCATGTAATTTGGTTAAGGACTCGCCCAACCTTGAAATAACGAGAATATAAATATATATCATTCCGAATGAGGTATGTATTCTGGTATACATATGTGTACTGGTATGCATATGTGTACTGGTATGTGTACTGGTATGCATACTGGTATGAGTACTGGCATACGCATGTGTACTGATATGCGTACTGGCATACATATGGGTACGTGTAATCCGGTACTACTTCTTCTTGTTCTTCAGATGGGGGTTCATGCCAGCCTGGCCACCGCTCTTGATATCGGCAGCTTGAGCCTGAAGCTCGGCATAGAACCTAGGGACGAGGAGGGTGGGGAAAGTAGGGTGAGGGTGGGGTAGATAAGAGGAAAGTAGGGTAGGGTGGGGTGGGAAAGAAGAAAGTAGGGTGAGGGTGGGGAAATTAAGGTTGTTAGGCTACGTGGTTTTGGATAAGTTTTTTGGTGTGGATTTTTGTCGTGGGTTTTAGGGATTTTTGGCTTGGGTTTTTGGCGTGGAAACCATGAACCGTGGATGTAGATGTATTTCTGGTAGTCGTGGGGAGGTGGTGAGTGGATTGTTGTGTGAGTGGGTGGGTGATATGTCGTCTACATAATCATCTGGCGATTTGTGGTTGGCCCCAGTGCAAGCAAACGGGCTGTACCCCTCATGCCTTGTAACAAGGCATACTATTTATTTTTTCATAAACATAATGCTGTAGATGCAGTCACATGATGACATGCACTGTTTATTGACTGGGCTAGAAAAACATTGCATGGGGAGATGCAATGTGGTCAACAGGGATTATGGTGAATTATTGTTTGGTCAGGGGTCGGTATCTCCTAATGCGCCTACTCATTTGCAGGAGTGGCAATGCTATTCAAAATGAATCCTCGGTGTCGCTGGTTTGTGCCGGTAGACCCACCTCCTGGGATGAAATACCTTTCACAAATAAGAAAACCCCCAAAGATATATGATTTGCAGTCATCAAATATGAGTCTTCCAGCAGTAGGGAACGAGATGCTACTTTACTTGGACATAGCTACCATGGCAGTTGACAGCGACCGCGAACACTTCAATGCACCCAGAGGGACTCGAACCCGGCACCCTTGTTGTTTCAACGAATGTATAACCATTGAACCATTTGTTGAAACGGGATCAACAGAATGACTTACCTCTTTTGGTTATCCATGCGCTGTTCCTCTCCTTATGTCCCACACACATGCCCCCCCCCCCCCCCCCCCCCCTCCCCCAGACACACATACCTCTTTTGGTTATCCATGCGCTCGCCATCGACGACAGCCCTCTGCTTGAATCGGGTATCCGCAATGAAATTGGTGAAGGGGACATTAGTCTAGGTAGTGGGTAAGTGGGTGGGTGGACACTAGTCTAGGTAGTGGGTAAGTGGGTGGGTGGGGTGACTTACCTCTTTTGGTTGTCCATACGCTCCCCATCGACAACAGCCCTCTCCTTGTCCCGGGTATCCGCCATGAAAGCAGCATCCTTGCGTAGCTCACGAATGGCTCCTACAAGGTGTGTTGCAAGTGTTGAGTGTGTTGCACGTGTCACATGTGAATCATGTTTGATTGTTGCATGTGATTCATGTTTGGTTGTTGCATGTGTTGCATTTGTTGCACGTGTCATGTGTGAATCATGTTTGACTGTTGCATGTGATTCATGTTTGGTTGTTGCATGTGTTGCACGTGTCATGTGTGAATCATGTTTGATTGTTGCATGTGATTCATGTTTGGTTGTTGCATGTGCTGCATGTGTTGCACGTGTCATGTGTGAATCATGTTTGATTGTTGCATGTGATTCATGTTTGGTTGTTGCATGTGTTGCATGTGTTGCACGTGTCATGTGTGAATCATGTTTGATTGTTGCATGTGATTCATGTTTGGTTGTTGCATGTGTTGCATGTGTTGCACGTGTCATGTGTGAATCATGTTTGATTGTTGCATGTGATTCATGTTTGGTTGTTGCATGTGTTGCATGCGTTAAATCTGTTGCATGCTTGTATGTGTTGTATGTTAGTATGTGTTTCTGCCATGAAGGCAGCATCCTTGAAAAGCTTGTGAATGGCTCCTATAAGGTGTGTTGCATGTTTTGCATGTTTTGCGTGCGATACAAGTGTTGCATGTTTTGCATGTTTGGGTGTCGCATGTTTTGCATGCGTTGAATCTGTTGAATGCTGCATTTGCCTTGTGTTGCATTTTGCATGTGTTGCGTGTTTTGCCTGAGATACATGTGTTGCATGTGTTAAATCTGTTGCATGTGCCTTGTGTTTCCTTAAGTTGCATGCGATACACGTTTGTTTGTTGCATGTTTTGGATGCGTTGACTCTGCTGAATGCTGTATTTGCCTTGTGTTGCCTTGTGTTGCATGCGATACACGCTTGTTTGTTGCATGTTTTGCATGCATCGAATCTGTTGTTGAATCTGGGTCACTGACTCTGTTAGGGGCAAAGTCCTCCCCCCCCCCCCCCCCCCCCCCTCCCTTCTTTCTCACCTCTCTGCTCCGATCGCATCTGCTTCTTGAGCTTACGAGTCTCTGCCTTGACCCGGTTAGGGTAGCAGTCCCTGTTGGGGCAAAGTCCCCCCCCACCCCCCACCCATCCATCCCCCCTTTCCCCTTCTTTCTCACCTCTCTGCTCCGATCGCATCTGCTTCTTGAGCTTACGAGTCTCCGCCTTGACCCGGTCAGGGTCGTAGTCCCTGTTGGGGGCAAAGTCCTCCTCAAACCGAGGGTTAAACTCCTTATGTGCTGCCGTGACCAAGCCACGGGACTCACGCGTCGTCATGGCCTGAGACACCAGGGGCTTCCTGCTCGAGGTCTGCTCCCACTGCACACTCTTGATGTCACCAGAGACAGTGCACCTGTGTGTGTTTTGGTTTAGCAATGTTTTAGTTTTTTTGTAGTTGTTGTTAGCTCGTTGAAACAAGAAGGTACGGGGTTTGAATCCATACGGGCGCACTTCTGTGTTTCAGTGTTTTTATTTCAGATTTCTGTAGTCCAGGTTGAGTAGCTATTGGGGCTACTCAACCCTGATTTCAGGATAGTTGCGTAGCTATCGCATGGCGGAGCGCAGAGCCTGGGGGGGGCGGGGGGGAAGGGGTCGGGGGGCAGCGCGTCCCGATATAGGGGGGTCCGGGGGGTGTAGCATTCAACGGAATGGCGACGGAATGGCGACCCGTTGTCAAAAAATTAAACACTGCTGTGTTTGCGGTCGCCATAATCCGCCATGGTTGCTTTGCCCAGGCAAAGTGGCAGCCCGTTCTCCACCGCCGTAATAAGGCTCCCTTAATACCACGCCCCACCAGGCGTTATCATGTTTTGTTGTATTTGTTGTTGCAGGCCAGAGAAAATAGGGGCTGCTGATTCGAGCTCTGCCCACACTCTTCACTCCACACTCTTTTCTACATCCCCTCCATGATACAACCCGAGAGCATCGCTTCAGCTGCTCTAAACTCTTTAGCAGCTTCAGCCGTGCTCCCCACTTATGTCAACACATTACACAGCCCCCCCCCCCCCCCCCCCCCCCGCTCCCCTCAACCTGTCAACCGTGATCCAACCCAGAGAGACTGACCTCAGCTCCTCTAAACTCTTGGCAGCTTCAGCCTGCGCCCACCAACACATTGTGCAGCCCCCCCCCCCCCCCCCCCCCCCCCCCCTCAACCTGTCTATCACGATTCAACCCAGAGAGCTTCAACCCAAAGAGACTGACCTCAGCTCCTCTAAACTCTTGGGCAGCTTCAGCCCTGCTCCCACTTGCGTCAACACATTGTACAAGACTTGCATGAGCTCGGGCGCCGCGTTCAAATGTGCCGTGAGGGCAGACGTGTGTTTCACAGAGAGCAGTGCTATCCGCAACAGACCCATCTTATGCGAGTCTGGGGGGGCCTCGCCCAAATTAGTGGGGCCAGAGATGGAGGCCAGCAGGTCAACCTGAGAGGGATTGGACAAGGGGGGGTGGGGATGAGGGGGAGGAGACGGTTGTATTGGTATAATTGGTATGATTGGCGTGCACTGGGACGAGTTTCAAGGAAGGAACTATCTTAAGCGAGTCTGGGGTGGGCCCCGCCCAAACTAGTGGGGCTAGAGATGGAGGCCAGCAGGTCAACCTGGGAGGGAGGGGACAAGCAGGGTAGGGATGAGGGGAAGGAGACTGTTTTATTGGTATAATTGGAACATGGTGTGTACTGGAATGAGTTTCAAGGAAGGACCTATCTTATGACCTATGAGTCTGGGGGGGGGCCTCGCCCAAACTAGTGGGGCCAGAGATGGAGACCAGCAGGTCCACGACGGCGCCATCAGACAAGGCACTACCCAGCCCGCAGACGGTACACCCACAACATAAATTGCACACTATGGATTTAAAACCACCCACCTCTCCCACTGCTGTCTTAGTCACAGCCGCCCCCTTCGCCGACGGCGCCATTAGGACAGGCACAACACGCTTGAAGCTAGTTTCCATCTCACTCCCTTTCTCTGCTCCCTTCCCTGCTCTCTTGCTACCACCGGGAGCTGGCAGGAAGCTGCTGATCACATCAGTCAGGAAGGTGATAACCTCGGGGAATGCACGCTTAGCTGGTGCTGACAGGTGGAGGGCTAAGCTGGCAAGGAAAAGGCCTGTGGGGTTGGGTTGGGTTGGGTTGGGCTGGGTTGGGTTGGGCTGGGTTGGGTTGGGTTGGGTTGGGTTGGGCTGGGTTGGGTTGGGCTGGGCTGGGCTGGGTTGGGTTGGGTTGGGTTGGGTTGGGTTGGGTTGGGTTGGGTTGGGTTGGGCTGGGTTGGGTTGGGCTGGGTTGGGTTGGTGGGTGAAGCATGATCATAACAAAGCCTGGGGTAGTCAAACTGGATGAAGGCATGCTTAGCCGGTGCTGACAGGTGGAGGGCTAAGCTGACAAGGAAAAGGCCTGTGGGGTTGGGTTGGTTTGGTTGTGTTGTGTTGGGTTCGTCGGGTTGTGTAGGGTGGGTTGTGTGGGTGAAGCATGTTCATAACAGATCAGGGGGTGGTCAAATTGGATCAAAGCGCACTTAGCTGGTGCTGACAGGTGGAGGGCTAAGCTGGCGAGGAAAAGGCATGTTGGGTCGGGTCGGGTTGGGTTGGATTGGTTGGGTTGGGTTTGTCGGGTTGTGTAGGTTGGGTTGTGTGGGTGAAGCATGCTCATAACAGATCCTGGGGTAGTCAAATTGGATCAACACATGCTTAGCTGGCGCTGACAGGTGGATGGCTAAGCTGGCGAGGAAAAGATCTGTGGGGTTGGTTGGTTGGGTTGGTTGGGTTGGGCTCGTCGGGTTGTGTAGATTGGGTTGTGTGGGTGAAGCATGTTCATTACAGATCCTGGGGTAGTCAAATTGGATCAAGGCGCGCTTAGCTGGTGCTGACAGGTGGAGCGCTGAGCTGGCGAGGAAAAGGCATGTTGGGTCGGGTTGGGTTGGGTTGGATTGGTTGGGTTGGGTTCGTCGGGTTGTGTAGGTTGGGTTGTGTGGGTGAAGGATGCTCATAACAGATCCTGGGGTAGTCAAATTGGATCAAGACATGCTTAGCTGGCGCTGACAGGTGGAGGGCTAAGCTGGCGAGGAAAAGGCCTGTGGGATTGGTTGGTTCGTTCGTTGGTTCGGTTTTTTTTGGTTGGTTTGGTTTGGTTTGGGTGGGTGAAGCATGTTCACACCAGGTCCTGGGGAAGTCAAATTGGATCAAGGCGCTCTTAGCTGGTGCTGACAGGTGGAGGGCTAAGCAGGCAAGGAAACCGGGTGCCGACGGTCCCTCCACACCCCACCCACCCAAACAGCTCCCTCCCTCCCCCCACACCCACCCCCCTTGACGTACCTCTAGCCACTCCCACTTCGTCCACGGCCACACATTGGGACAGTGCTCGCCCTATCAGCACCACCGTCGGGGTAAGTACTCGGATGCCGACAGTCCCCCGCCCCCCCCCCCCCCCGGCCAACACACACACAGACCCCCACCCACACCCACACACCCAACCCCCTTGTCGTACCTCTAGCCACTCCCACTTCGTCCACAGCCACACATTGGGACAGTGCTCGCCCTATGAGCACCACCGTCGGGGTAAGTACTGGATGCCGACGGTCGCTAGCGGGAAACAAGGTAGCAAAGAGTTTTAGCTGCAGCAGGGCTCGAGGGGCAGGGAAGGCGGAGGTGGTAGGGGTGGAGGAGGAGGAGGGGGTGGAGGGGTCGCTGGTGCCGTACTGCTGCCCCAGGGCTGTGGACAGTTGGGAGTTGATCTTCTTCAGACGGGCGCGGGCAACAGTGGCAGCGTAGAAGGGCACTTCCTGAGGAGGTGGTGGTGGTGGGGTGAGAGGGTGTGTGTGTGTGTGGGGGGGGTGGGGGGGGGGGAAGGGGTCGCTAGTGCCGTACTGCTGCCCCAGGGCGGTGGACAGTTGGGAGTTGATCTTCTTCAGACGGGCGCCAGCAACGGTGGCCAGCGTAGAAGGGCACTTCCTGAGGGGGTGGTGGGTGGTGGGGTGAGAGGGTGGTGTGTGTGAGGTGGGGGTGGGGGGGGGGAGGGGGAGGGGTCCGCTAGTGCCGTACTGCTGCCCCAGGGGGTGGACAGTTGGGAGTTGATCTTCTTCAGACGGGGCGCTGGCAAACGGTGGCAGCGTAGAAGGGCACTTCCTGAGGGGGTGGTGTGTGGTGGGGTGAGGGTGTGTGTGTGTGTGTGTGTGTGTGTGTGTGTGTGGGGGGGGGGGGGTCCGCTAGTGCCGTACTGCTGCCCCAGGGCGGTGGACAGTTGGGAGTTGATCTTCTTCAGACGGGCGCTGGCAACGGTGGCAGCGTAGAAGGGCACTTCCTGAGGGGGTGGGGTGTGGTGGGGTGAGAGGGTGTGTGTGTGTGTGTGTGTGGGGGGGGGGGGGGAGCGGGGGGGGGGGGGGGGGGACGCTAGTGCCGTACTGCTGCCCCAGGGCGGTGGACCAGTTGGGAGTTGATTTTCTTCAGACGGCGCCAGCAACGGTGGCAAGCGTAGAAGGGCACTTCCTGAGGAGGGTGGTGGGTGGTGGGGTGAGAGGGTGTGTGTGTGTGTGTGGGGGGGGGGGGGGGGGGGGGGAGGGGTCGCTAGTGCAGTACTGCTGCCCAGGGCGGTGGAAGTTGGGAGTTGATCTTCTTCAGAACGGGCGCTGGCAACGGGTGGCCAGCGTAGAAGGGCACTTCCTCAGGGGGTGTGTGGGTAGGTGGGGTGAGAGGTTGGGGAGAGGGTGTGTGTGTGTGGAGGGGGGTAGAGGGTGGTGGATGGGGGTTGGGGTGTGGGGGGGAGTGTGTGTGAGTGTGTGGGTCACTGTTTGGAGCTCAGTTCATCAATGCTTTCTCTTCTGAGCCCTTACTGTCACGGTAAAGCAAGTCCCTAAGGCCTATTTGGCCTACCCCTGGACTGTAACATACGTACATACATACATACATACATACATGCATACATATATATAAGTTGCAAACAACATTACATACATACATACATACACATCCATCCATCCATACAAACACCCATCCATCCATCCATCCATACAAACGCCTGCGTCATGGCTAGTAGCATGGGCACCATAGCATCCAGGTGGGCGATGGGCACAGGCAAATGAAATTGGCACAAACCTCTTGCACCCAGGGTTTGTTTTTTTCAAATCTGGAAGTGTTTTTTTCTTCTACCTTCAACACTGTAACAGACAGACAGACAGACAGACAGACAGACACCTGGGTCATGGCCAGTAGCATGGGCACAACTGCATCAAGGTTAGTAAGAGGGACAGGCAATTCGCCGGCCAGAAAAGCAAAGTGGCATAGAACTCTTGCACCCAGGGGTTTGTTTTTTCAAATCTGAAAGTTTTTTTTCTTATAGCTTAAACACTGCAACATACATACATACATATATACATACAAAAAACAATACATACATGCACCCACCTGCGTCATGGCCAACAGCATGGGTACCATAGCATCCAGGTGGCCAATGGGGACTGGCAATTCCCCGGCCAGCAAAGCAAAGTGCTGCACTAGGATACCGTAGAACTCTTGCAGGCCGCGCTTGCTGTCTGCTGCCAGGCTGGCGGCGTTGAAGGCGCGTATGCGCTGCACAGCTGTCACTAGGTCCTCTGCTGAGCGGCCCCCCACAAGTGCGACAAACCTAAGGGCAGGCGGAGAGGGGCATGGGGAGTTGGATGCTGGGGGTGGGGTGGGGTGGTGTGGAGCACAGGGATTGTTTCCTCTGCTATATATATCGAACGCTACTTTTGGCCCCAATAGGCTGTTATACAAATACATCCAAAATTGCCCTAAATGGCCATACAAGCTTTACAATTGTGAGGAAGGATGGTGAAGGGAAGGTCCATGGGGGACTGCATGCCACATGTCATCTAAAGTTCTGACATTTTAAAGCAACCCATTCTTTGAAGTTCTTGGGCATGGTGAATGGCAGGTCCATGGGATCATCCATGGGGAACAGTTGCCACATGCCATCAAAAGTGCTGACATTTAAAGTATTTCATCAAATAATAGTCCGCTCCAGCAACCCACCCTCTGTCGTTCTTAGGCACATGGGGATGGTGAAAGGCAGGTCCATGGAAAGAGGATGCTTTGGCTGTGGGGGTCGTGCACAGAGCTGATTTCTCCTGCTACCCGGGACCCTGTTTTGGCCAAAGCTTCCGCTACCATGAGACCCGAATCTTGGCCCCGCCCCCCCGAACCCCCTAGAACTACCTACGTCCTATGTCCTAAGTCTCTGCAACCTACCCTTTGTAGTTCTTGGACATGGGGATGGTGAAGGACAGGTCCATGGGCAGAGGATGCTAAGTGTTATAAAAACGGTATTATTCCTTAATTAGGACAAGAATTCTTCATAAAAGCAGGCTCATAGTGCACATGCATAGCTCCTCCTCCTTTCTGAATTCATTCAACCCACCCTTTGTAGTTCTTGGGCATGGGGATGGTGAAGGACAGGTCCATGGACAGAGGATGCTAAGTGTTATACAAACTGTATTATTCCTTAATTTGGACAAGAATTCTTCACAAAATCAGGCTGAAAGGGCACACACTAGACTCCTTCTCCTTCCTGAATTCATTTACCCCACCCTTTGTAGTTCTTGGGCATTGGGATGGTGAAGGGTAGGTCCATGGGTCCGTCCATGGGCAGTGGTTGCCTTGGCTGTTGGGGACGAGTAGCCGCGATAGCAGCAGCCTCAGCCTTGGCCTTCTCCCTTGGGGCATGGACTACCTCCTCCTCTGCATCCTCTCCCTCCTCCTCTCCCTGCTCCTCATTCTCGCCACCTTCACTACCACTGTCCATCATAGTGCCTGCAGTCAGGGCGGAAAACACAAATTACTTCAAAATTAAATTAATTTGATTTTTTAAGTTTAAAACTAAAAAGTTTAAAAGTTTGTTGTCGTCATCCTCACCATCCTCTCCTTCGTCACCTGACTCGAATTTGTCAGATCCATCTCCCCCATCCTCCTCTCCTCCTCCCTCCTCCTTTTCCTCCCCCCCCCCCCCCCCCCCCCACACACACACCACTCCTCCTCTCACCGTCAAGGCCTTCGTCTCCGTCTTCAGATCCGTCCTCTCCTTCATCATCCTCGCCTTCGTCATCCTCACCATCCTCGCCTTCATCACCTGACTCAAATTTGTCAGATCCATCCTCATCCTCATCTTCACTGCCATCGCCCTCCATCTGCTTTCGCTTCTTCACAAGGGCGTTGTCTGCCTGGAAATTGGGATGTGATTTAAAAATCAGGATTTGATATGAAAACCAGAATTACATATAAAAACCAGGATTATATTTGATGACCAGGATTTGATTCGAAAACCAGGATTCCTTCACTTTTGGGATTTCGATTTGGAAAACCAGGATTGATTTGAAAACCAGGATTTTAGATGAAAAATCGGGATTTTTGATTGAAAATCAGGACTTGATGGTGGGTATTGATGTCTGCCAGCCAAATAAAGTAAGCTGCTATGAAGCAGGAAACAACCTGACCGCCCAAAGCAACCTGTGCTGACTAGCCCTGTGGTGACTAGCGCACCTTGCGGGTTCATGCGCAGTTAAAGTTACAAATAAAATCGCTGTTAAGAAGAGCAAACCAACCTGACCAGGGATTTTTTCTCCACTATATATAGTGATCACAAGTTTTGACTCTGTTTTAGCGAAATTATTGCTATAAATTTCAATTTTGTTTTTGGCACTAAATGCGCCTAAAAATGTCCAATTAGCTATAAAAAGTTACAAAAAGCTCTTATACGCTTTCCCTGGAGGAGGCCTAAAACAATGAAGCTAAAAAAACCACTGTCAGATTTTAAAAACAAATCACTGAACCTGACCGCCCAAATCAACCTGTTGTGACTAGCCCACCTTACGGGCTCATGCGCAGGTGGCGTGGGACGAAGTCTTCGGTTGACGCCAAACCCTTAAGCATAATCGGCACCTCCGGTGTAACCAGTGTAACAGTGGGTTCTCAACTACATTGAGGGCAGTAAGCATGATGCCCGTCCTACCTTCATCCCAAACCTCTTGAGCAGTTTAGCAGCCTGCGACCTAAACACATCATTCAGCTCATGCCCTTCTGCTGCCCTCTACTGACTCGGCACTGTACTGCAGCACTACAAACAACACTAGCCCCTTTAGGATATCCGCCAATAGGGTGGCAATGAAGCATGCCAAACAACACCCGCCCTACCTTGACCCCAAACTTCTTGAGCAGTTCAGCAGCCTGAGACCTCAAGGCATCATTCAGCTCATGCCCTTCTGCTGCCCTCTACTAACTCGGCACTGTACTGCAGCACTACAAACGACTCTAGCCCTCATGATATCCGCCAATAAGGTGGTAATGAAGCATGCCAAACAACACCCGCCCTACCTTGACCCCAAACTTCTTGAGCAGTTCAACAGCCTGAGACCTCAAGGCATCATTCAGCTCATGCCCTTCTGCTGCCCTCTACTGACTCGGCACTGTACTGCAGCACTACAAACGATTCTAGCCCTCACGATATCCGCCAATAAGGTGGTAATGAAGCATGCCAAACAACACCCGCCCTACCTTGACCCCAAACCTCTTGAGCAGTTCAACAGCCTGAGACCTCAAGGCATCATTCAGCTCATGCCCTTCTGCTGCCCTCTACTGACTCGGCACTGTACTGCAGCACTACAAACGACTCTAGCCCTCACGACATCAGCTTATAGGGTAGTAATGAAGCATGCCAAGCGACACTCGTCCTACTTTCAACCCAAACCTCTTGAGCAGTTCAGCAGCCTGCGACCTAAACACATCATTCAGCTCATGCCCTTCTGCTGCCCTCTACTGACTCCAAGCTATACTGCAGCACTACTACGGACACTAGCCCCCCATGGCAGCAGCCAATAGGGTGGTAATGAAGCGTGCCAAACAACACACTTCCTACCTTGACCCCAAACTTCTTGAGCAGTTCAGCAGCCTGAGACCTGAAGGCATCGTTCAGCTCATGACCTTCAGACGCCCTCTGTTTCCGCCTCTTGTCGAGTTCATCGGCCAGCTCCTTCATATCCATCTCCCCATCTTCACCCTCATCCATATCAGAGCCCTGGGAGCCATCAGATCCGTCATCGTCGCCACTGTTGGGGTCCTCAGACCCATCATCATCGCCTCCCTTGCGCTTCTGCTTACGCTGTGCCCTGGTGCGGAGGAGATAGGCAGACAAGGTGAGACAGAAGCGGTATGGTACAGAGTAAGTACAGAAGGTTGGTACAGAGTAAGTACAGAAGGTTGGTGCAGAGTAAGTACAGAAGGTTGGTACAGAGTAAGTACAGAAGGTTGGTACAGAGTAAGTACAGAAGGTTGGTACAGAGTAAGTACAGAAGGTTGGTACAGAGTAAGTACAGAAGGTTGGTACAGAGTAAGTACAGAAGGTTGGTACAGAGTAAGTACAGAAGGTTGGTACAGAGTAAGTACAGAAGGTTGGTACAGAGTAAGTACAGAAGGTTGGTACAGAGTAAGTACAGAAGGTTGGTACAGAGTAAGTACAGAAGGTTGGTACAGAGTAAGTACAGAAGGTTGGTACAGAGTAAGTACACGAAGGTTGGTACAGATCAGCGTCATCACCTCAACTTCTGACTATCTAGATACCCCCATACAAATACATTGCCTGTCCCCCTCACTCCTCCTGCATTCTTACTCGGCCTCAGCAGCCTCCTCCTTGCAGCTAACACACACCCAGAGCCCTGCTCAGGGACCAGCTCAGCCTCGTCATCCCCTCTCGCCCTACCTGGCCTCTCAGCGTCCCTCACCACCCCACCCCACCCCACCACCACACCACCAACTCCTGCCTCATTCTTCCTTGGCCTCTGCAGCCTTGTCCCCAGCCCTCTGCTTTCTCCTCCTTGCCCCCACCCCCACAGCCCTGCTCAAGGACCAGCTCAGCCTCATCATCCCCGCCGTCCTATCTGGCCTTTCAGTGTTCCTCAACACACCCACTCCTCCTCCCTCCTCCTCCCTCGATTCTTAATTGGCTTCTGCAGTCTCGTCTCTAGCCCTCTGCTCGCTCCTCCTCGCAGCAAACCCGCACCCGGAGCCCTGCTCAGGGACCAGCTCAGCCTCGTCATCCCCTTTCGCCCTACCTGGCCTCTCAGCGTCCCCCAACCACACCCACTCCTCCTTCCCTCCCTCCCTCCTCCCTCATTCTTACTTGACTTCTGCAGCCTCGTCCCTGGCCCTCTGCTTGCTCCTCCTTGCAGCGAACCCGCCCCCAGAGCCCTGCTCAGCCTCATCATCCCCTCTCTCACTACCTGGCCTTTCAGCATCCCTGAACCACACCCACACCTCCATCCCTCCCTCCTCCCTCATTCTTACTTGGCTTCTGCAGCCTCGTCTCTAGCCCTCCTTCTTGCAGCAAACCTATCCCCTGGGCCCAGCTCAGGTGGGAGAGGTACTGCCTAGAATGAGCTTTACGGCTTTCTCCTTTCCCGCCTCCTCCCCCAGATTCCCCTCACTACCCCATCAGTCCCCCCCACTCTTCACTCATTCTTACTTGACTTCTGCAGCCTCGTCTCTAGCCCTCTGCTTGCTCCTCCTTGCAGCAGACCCACCCCCGGAGCCCTGCTCAGGGACCAGCTCAGCCTCGTCATCCCCTCTCGCCCTACCTGGCCTCTCAGCGTCCCTCAACCACACCCACTCCTCCTTCCCTCCCTTCCTCCTCCCTCATTCTTACTTGACTTCTGCAGCCTCGTCCCTAGCCCTCTGCTTGCTCCTCCTTGCAGCGAATCCACCCCCAGAGCCCTGCTCAGCCTCATCATCCCCTCTTTCACTACCTGGCCTCTCAGCGTCCCTCACACCCCCCCCCACACACACACACACCCCACCCCACACTCCTGCCTCATTCTTACTTGACTTCTGCAGCCTCGTCCCTAGCCCTCTGCTTGCTCCTCCTTGCAGCGAACCCGCCCCCGGAGCCCTGCTCAGGGACCAGCTCAGCCTCATCGTCCCCGCCGTCCCCGCGCATTATCGCCCTCAAAGCGCTCCTTCTCAAGCCGTTCCAATCGAATCCTGTCCCGGCTTGCCTCCTCCTCCGCAGAGAGCGTGCGCTCTCCGGCCGCACCCTTGGACTCGAAGGCCAGCACACGGGCAGCTTCGTCGTACTTGGCGTCGACCACATCGTCGGGTTTCACTTTGTGGCCCCTGTGGGAAGGGGGACAGGGTGGTGGGCGGTAAGTGGTGGGAGGTAAGTGGTGGGAGGTGTGTGGTGTGATGCGTGCGCTCTCCGGCCGCACCCTTGGACTCGGAAGGCCAGCCACGGGCAGCTTCGTCGTACTTGGCGTCGACCACATCGTCGGGTTTCACTTTGTGGCCTCTGTGGGAAGGGGGACAGGGTGGTGGGCGGTAAGTGGTGGGAGGTGTGTGGTGTGTGTGTGCGCTCTCCGGCAGCACCTTTGGACTCGAAGGCCAGCACACGGGCAGCTTCGTCGTACATGGCGTCGACCACATCGTCGGGTTCCACTTTGTGACCCCTGTGGGAAGAAGAAAAAGGGGGGGGGGGGGGGGCAGTATGTGCTCGCGTGAAAGTGACCTCCATCGGCGGGTGGTGGATGGTGGGTGGTGGGTATGGATGGTGGCTAATGATTTAAATAAGTCCCCCCCCCCCCCCCACACACACACACACTCACTTCATGTAGCCTTTAGGCTTCACAATCTTATGAAGAGCCTGTGATTGCATGAGCTCGCGTGAGCGACCTCCATCGTCGGGTGGGAGGTGATGGATGCTGGCTAATGATTAAAACAAGTCCCCCCCCCCCCCACCACCCCCCCCCCCCACCACACACACACACACACACACGCACACCACACACACTACACACTTCATGTAGCCTGTAGGCTTTCACCATCTTATGAAGAGACTTGGGATTGCATGAAGTTCCGTGAGTGAGCTCCATCGGAGGGTGGTGGCTGATGGATGGTGGCTAATAATTAAAACAAGTACCCCCCCTCCCCCCCCAATGCTCACACAAGCACACACACATACTCTCACTTCATGCACCCTGTAGGCTTCACCATCTTATGAAGAGACTGGGGATTTGCGCAAGGTCCTGTGACTGACCTCCAGCGGCGGGTGGTGGGTGATGGATGGAGGCTAATGATTAAAACAAAGTCCCACCCCACCCACACCACACACACGCACACACACGCACACCACACACACACACCACACACACACTCACTTCATATAGCCTGTAGGCTTCACCATCTTATGAAGAGCCTGTGATTGCGCAAGGTCCTGTGACTGACCTCCATCGGCGGGAGGTGGGTGATGGATGGTGGCTAATGATTAAAAACAAGTCCCCCCACCCACCCACCACCCACCCACACACACACACGCACACACACACGCACACCCACACACACACCACACACGCACACCACACACACACACACACACACACTCACTCATATAGCCTGCATGCTTCACCACTTATGAAGAGACTGGATTGCGCAAGGTCCTGTGACTGACCTCCATCGGCGGGATGTGGTGATGGATGGTGACTAATGATTAAAACAAGTCCCCCACCCAACCATCCACCCACACGCACACCCACCAACACACACCACACACGCACACCACACACACACACCACACACGCACACCACACACACACACCACACACACACTCACTTCATATAGCCTGCATGCTTCACCATCATTATGAAGAGACTGGGATTGCGCAAGTCCTGTGACTGACCTCCATCGGCGGGAGGGTGGTGAGGATGGTGGCTAATGATTAAAACAAGTCCCCCACCCACCCTCACACACCACACACACACACACACACGCACACCACACACACACACCACACACGCACACCACACACGCACACCACACACACACACCACACACACACTCACTTCATATAGCCTGCATGCTTCACCATCTTATGAAGAGACTGGGATTGCGCAAGGTCCTGTGACTGACCTCCATCGGCGGGAGGTGGGTGATGGATGGTGGCTAATGATTAAAACAAGTCCCCCCACCCACCCACACACCACACACACGCACACCACACGCACACCACACACACACACCACGAACACGCACACCACACACACACACCACACACGCACACACACACACACACCACACACACACTCACTTCATATAGCCTGCATGCTTCACCATCTTATGAAGAGACTGGGATTGCGCAAGGTCCTGTGACTGACCTCCATCGGCGGGAGGTGGGTGATGGATGGTGGCTAATGATTAAAACAAGTCCCCCCACCCACCTCACACACACACACACGCACACACACACACAGCACGCACACCACACACACACACACCACCACACGCACACCACACACACACACCACACACACACTCACTTCATATAAGCCTGCATGCTTCACCATCTTATGAAGAGACTGGGATTTGCGCAAGGTCCTGTGACTGACCTCCATCGGCGGGAGGTGGTGATGGATGGTGGCTAATGATTAAAACAAGTCCCCCCACCCACCCACACACCCACACACACGACACACACACACACGCACACCAACACACACCACACACACACGCACACCACACACACACACCACACACACACTCACTTCATATAGCCTGCATGCTTCACCATCTTATGAAGAGACTGGGATTGCGCAAGGTCCTGTGACTGACCTCCATCGGCGGGAGGTGGGTGAATGGATGGTGGCTAATGATTAAAACAAGTCCCCCCCCCCACCCACACACACACACACACGCACACACACATACGCGCACCACACACACACACCACACACGCACACCACACACACACACCACACACACACTCACTTCATATAGCCTGCATGCTTCACCATCTTATGAAAGAGACTGGGATTGCGCAAGGTCCTGTGACTGGACCTCCATCGGCGGAGGTGGGTGATGGATGGTGGCTAATGATTAAAACAAGTCCCCCCCACCCGCCCACCCACACACACGCACACACACACACGCACACCACAACACACACCACACACACACTCACTTCATATAGCCTGCAGGCTTCACCATCTTATGAAATGACTGGGATTGCGCAAGTCTGTGACTGACCTCCATCGGCGGGGGGGTGATGGATGGAGGCTAATGATTAAAACAAGTCCCCACCCCACCACACACACACGCACACACACACGCACACACACACGCACACCACACACACACACCACACACACACTCACTTCATATAGCCTGTAGGCTTCACCATCTTATGAAGAGCCTGTGATTGCATGAGATCGCGGAAGTCCTTGTCAAGCTGCTCTTGCACATCCTCGTCTGCCTCCTTCTGCTTCGCCTTTTCTGCCTTGTAATGCTTGCTCTTGGCAATAATTTCCTCCATAACCTGAAAAGGTTAAGTGGGTGGGGTGGGGGTGGGGGGGTATATAGGTGGTGGGTAGAGGATGGTGGTTTGGGGGTAGCAGGTGGTGGGCAGGAGGTGGTAGGTGATGAGTAGTAGGTGGTGGGTAGAGGATGGTGGTTTGGGGGTAGCAGGTGGTGGGCAGGAGGTGGTAGGTGATGAGTAGTAGGTGGTGGGTAGAGGATGGTGGTTTGCGGGTAGTAGGTGGTGGCCTTGTCCGCCTTTTAACGCTTGCTCTTGGCAATGATTTCTTCCATAACCTGACATTGAATGACATTGTCTGATTTGTTTCTACTGACATTGTCTGATTTGTTTCTACTGAAATTGACTGATTTGTTTCTACTGACATTGACTGATTTGTTTCTACTGACATTGACTGATTTGTTTCTACTGACATTGACTGATTTGTTTCTACTGACATTGACTGATTTGTTTTTACTGACATTGACTGATTTGTTTCTACTGACATTGACTGATTTGTTTCTACTGACATTGACTGATTTGTTTCTACTGACATTGACTGATTTGTTTCTACTGACATTGACTGATTTGTTTCTACTGACATTGACTGACATTGACTGATTTGTTTTCACTGACATTGACTGATTTGTTTTCACTGACATTGACTGATTTGTTTTCACTGACATTGACTGATTTGTTTTCATTGACAGTGACAGTGACCCTTACTCAAATTGTGCTTTTTATCCAATTCATCTTTTTTTAGAGGGGGGGGGGGGGGGTAGAGTTTATGTTCCTGGGACCCCCCAAAATGATATATTTTGAACTGATGTTGACTGACATTGACAGTACCCCGTACTCATTTGTGCTTCTTAGGTTTCCATCAGTGTATTTCAAATAAAATAAAAATTAGCTTCTTAGGTTTCCATCAGTGTATTTCAAATAAAATAAAATTTAGCTTCTTAGGTTTCCATCAGTGTATTTCAAATAAAAATCAGTGTATTTCAAATAAAAATTAGCTTCTTAGGTTTCCATCAGTGTTTTTCAAATAAAAATTAGCTTCTTAGGTTTCCATCAGTGTATTTCAAATAAAAATCAGTGTATTTCAAATAAAAATTAGCTTCTTAGGTTTCCATCAGTGTATTTCAAATAAAAATCAGTGTATTTCAAATAAAAATTAGCTTCTTAGGTTTCCATCAGTGTATTTCAAATAAAAATAAAAATAAAAACATAAAATAGCAACCCCCATTTAATCATTTGTGCATCTGAAAAAAATCTTTCTGAGTCTTGGGTTCTCCATCAGTGCGTTTCAAATGAATAATAAAATAAATAAATAAATACTCACCCTCATAAATTTACTTGTTTGTGCATCTCACTTACCTCTTTCTTGCTCTTAGGTTTTCCATCTGCTCCAGGAGGGGCATCAGGCCCCCCTCCAAAGTTGTACTGCCTAACCAGCTCTGCAGCCATCTCCTCGTCCATGTCATCAAGGCCAAGCTTCTGCAGTACAGAAAATAGGTAGAATAGAAGGGGGTTGGGCAAACAATACAAATTCAAGTTCAAAATCTGAATCCAAAATCTAACATTCAAATTTGAATCATGCGCACGGATAACCAAACACACAATTATCATGAGCACTGGCTAGAACCTGAATTCAAAATTCAAAAACTAACATTCAAATTTGAATCATGCGCATGGATGACCACACACACAATTATCATTAGCACTGGCTGAAACCTGAATTCAAAATTGAACAATCAGATTTGAATCATGCGCATGGATGACCTCATGCGCATGGATGACACAATTATCCTTAGCACTGGCTAAAACCTGAATTCAAAATTCAAAATCTAACATTCAAATTAGATTCTGGTTTTGGAATATCTTCACACACCCCTCCCTCTCTCCCCCCCCCCCCCCCCCCCCCCCGGTTTAGGAAATATTTTCATCCCACCCCCCCCACCCCCCCTCTCCCCTCCCCTCCCCTCCCAAAAAAACATACAAAACTAAATCCGTGCGCGCACCTCATTCAGGTCAGCTAACGTGATGTCTTCCAGGGGGCCTTACCTCCGTGGGTGAGGCCCCCCTCATCGCCCTCCTTTGCTTAGGAAATTATCATCATTCCCGCCCCCCCCCCCCAAATCTGAATCACAGAAGCTGACCTGAATTTGTGCAACTCATTCAGGTCAGCTTCTGTGATGCCTTCAAGTGCCTTGCCGGAGTGGGTGATACCCCCCCCTGGTTTAGGAAAATATCTTTATCCCCCCCCCCCACCACCCACCACCACCACCACAAAAAACAAATTCAAATATACATCATCGCGCACCTCATTCAGGTCGGCCTCAGTGATGTCTTCCAGCGCCTTGCCTCCGTGGGTGAGGCCCCCCTCATCGCCCTCCTCGCCTTTCTCAGCTCCCTCGGCCAATGCAAACTTGCTTTTGCTCCCGCTGACTGCATTTCAAAATGCCATTTTTACCATGATTCAGGAAGTTTGGGGAGGTTTGT
Organism: Microglena sp. YARC; assembly: GCA_022414725.1. NCBI lineage: Eukaryota > Viridiplantae > Chlorophyta > Chlorophyceae > Chlamydomonadales > Chlamydomonadaceae > Microglena > Microglena sp. YARC. Next base: position 12,239,863 of record CM039465.1, read on the forward strand.
TAGGATCACATATAGATATCCCTCGGCCAATGCAAACTTGCTTTGGCTCCCGCTTACTGCATTTCACAATGCCATTTTTACCATGATTCAGGAAGTTTGGGGATGTTTCTTAGGATCACATATAGATATCCCTCAGTCAATGCAAACTTGCTTTTGCTCCCGCTGACTGCATTTCACAATGCCATTTTTACCATGATTCAGGAAGTTTGGGGAGGTTTCTTAGGATCACATATAAATATCCCTCGGTCAATGCAAACTTGCTTTTGCTCCCGCTGACTGCATTTCACAATGACATTTTTACCATGATTCAGGAAGTTTGGGGAGGTTTCTTAGGATCACATATAAATATCCCTCGGTCAATGCAAACTTGCTTTTGCTCCCGCTGACTGCATTTCACAATGTAATTTTTACCATGATTTTAGGAAGTTTGGGGAGGTTTGTTAGGATCACATATAAATATCCCTCAGTCAATGCAAACTTCCTTTTGCTCCCGCTGACTGCATTTCACATTGTAATTTTTACCATGATTTTAGGAAGTTTGGGGAGGTTTGTTAGGATCACATATAAATATCCCTCGGTCAATGCAAACTTGCTTTTGCTGCCGCTTACTGCATTTTTAGAGAGGTAGGACCAGTTAGAGAGGTAGGACCAGTTAACATATGGTAACGAAATAATAATCATACATATATGTTACCGAATTAATAATTATAAAGATCAAATATGTGGTTACAAATTTATACTCATAAATGAGACCCCATCATCGCCCTCCTCAGTTCTCTAGGCTCCCTCGGCCAATGCAAACTTGCTTTTGATTCTGCATACTGCATTTTAGGGAGGTTTGATAGGATCAGAAAGAAAAATCCCTCAGCCTATGCAAACTTGCTTTTGCTTCCATTTACTGCATTTCACAAGGGAGCTTCGTTAGGATCAGAAGTTAAAATGATACACATGTGGTGACAAATTAATAATCATACATACATGGAAACGAAATAAAAATGATGCATATATGTTAAATATGTGGTAACAAATTAACAATCATAAATAAATTGTAACAGAATAATAATCATACATATATGTTAACAAATGAATAAATTTAAATATGTGGTAACGAATTAATAATCACAGTTTAAAACCTATTAAGTATAAACCCTTAGAAAGCTTTATTTGAAAACGTTTTGAGTATATACCCTTTAAACATTAATTCAAAACCTATATACTTACTTAATAGTATATACCCTGTATATACCCCTAAAAAGATGTATTTTAAAACCTATTAATAATATACCCATACAAGCTTTATTTTCAAACCTATTAAGTATATACTCTTAAAAATAAGTATTTTAAAACCTATTAAGTATATGTGAGGATACAGCCTGTCTCACCCATTTTCGTCTAGCCTTGCCTGCTGCAATCCGCTGCTCCCTAAACCTTGCGATGGCCTTCTCCTCTTCTGTCAAATTCTCATCTTGCTCTGCACCAGTCAGTGGGTGGGTGGGTGGGTGGGTAGGTAGGTAGGTAGGTAGGTAGGGTAGGTAGGTAGGTAGGTAGGTAGGTAGGTGGGTGGGGGTGGGGTGGGTAGTTGGGGTGGGGGGTGGGGTGAGGTGGGGTGGGGTGGGGTGGGGTGGGGTGGGGTGAGGTGGGATGGGATGGGGTGGGGTGGGGTGGAATTGGGTGGGTGGGTGGGTGGGTGGGTGGAGAGTTTGAAGGTATGTTGATGGGTGGGTGGCTTGGTAGGTAGGTGGGTGGGACAACTGATTTTCTGTGGTTTCATTTAGACCCTAGTTGAGGATCCAGTATACGAGTTACTTCCTGTATCCCCCCACCCACCCACACACACCCCACCCCCCCCACCCACCCCCAACCCACAGCCACCCACCCACCCACACCCACACCCACCCCACACACCCACCCACCCACACACTGTGGCATACCTCTAAATCAGTTGTCCATGAAAAAAGTTTGCCTTGCGGAGATTGTTCTGAAACCGGCCTCCCCCCCCCCCCCACACACACACCCCCACACACACCCATCCGACCCCCACCTCACCCCCCCCCCCACCCCCACCCACCCACCACACCCCCACACACACACCCACCCACACACACACACTGTGGCATACCTCTAAATCAGTTGTCCATGAAAGAGTTTGCCTTGCCGGAGATTGTTCTGAAAACGGCTCCCCCCCCCCCCACACACACACCCACACCACACACCCATCCGACCCCCACCTCAACCCCCCCCACACCCCACCCACCCACCACCCACCCACACACACACACACACACACACTGTGGCATACCTCTAAATCAGTTGTCCATGAAAGAGTTTGCCTTGCGGAGATTGTTCTGAAACCGGCTCCCCCCCCCCACACACACACACACCCTCCCACACAACACCCATCCGACCCCCACCTCAACCCCCCCACCACACCCACACCCACACCCACACACACCACCCACCCACCACACACCCACACATACCCCACACACACACACACTGTGGCATACCTCTAAATCAGTTGTCATGGAAAGAGTTTGTCTTGCGGAGATTGTTCTGAAACCGGCTCCCCCCCCCCACACACACACACACACACACACACACACACACACACACACACACATCCGACCCCCACCTCACCCCCACCCCCCACCCCACCCCGGTGTGTAGCATAACTCCAAATCGTTTGTCCACGAAAGAGTTTGCCTTGCAGAGATTTTTTCGAAACCAGCTCGACCCCCCACACCCACCCACCCGAACCCCACCTCAACCCACCCCACCCATCCCGTGTGTGGCATACCTCCAAATCGTTTGTCCACGAAAGAGTTTACCTTGCGGAGATTGTTCCGAAAACCGGCTCACCCCCCCCACACACACACCCCACCCCGACCCCCACACACCCCACCTCACCCCACCCCACCCCATCCCGTGTGTGGCATACCTCAAAATCGGTTGTCCACGAAAGAGTTTGCCTTGCAGAGATTTTTCCAAAAACAGCTCGACCCCCCCACACCCACCCACCCGACCCACCCACACTCCTCAACCCACCCCATCCTGTGTGTGGCATACCTCCAAATCGGTTGTCCACAAAAGAGTTTGCCTAGCAGAGATTTTTCCAAAACCTGGCTCGCCCCCCCCCCACACACACACCCACCCACCCCCCACACACACACCACACACCACACCACCCAACACCAAACCCCACACCATCTTTGTGTGTGGCATACCTCCAAATCGGTTGTCCACGAAAGAGTTTGCCTTTCGGAGAGACTTGTACTCCACCAAGAGTGTCTTCTTTCTCTGTAGGGGGGTGTAGAGGGAGAAGGGAGGGTGAAGGGTTGTGGGTGAGGGTTTTGCGGTGAGGGGTTGTGGAGGGAGGGGTGAGGGTGTTTGCCTTTCGGGGGGAGACTTGTACTCCACCAGGAGTGTCTTCTTTCTCTGCAGGGGGTGGCGATGGGAGGGGGGAGGGGGGAGGAAGGTTTGTTTTTCTTTCCAACGATATCAACACAGCACCCACATAGAAACTGGGGAATAATGATGGAAATGATAACATAATTTTATAAATAGCCTGAAACGGCCTGAAATAACAATTGAATAATGACAAAAATAAATAATGTCCTAAAATTATATAATGACATAATTTTAGTAAGGCCTCACACTGCCCAGTATTGTCTTTGTCATGGACAGGCCAGTGTTGACCCAAGACAAACCTGCATCACAACCAGTTTTTTTTTCAAATCTGAAAGTGGATTTTTTATAGCTTTTATATGGTTTTAGGCCTCCTCCAGAGACATCGTGTTAATAGCTTTTTAGGGCCATTCAGGGCAAACACGTTTGTTCTCCTTCTTTGTAAAGCGGCAATTGGGCCCCCAAAGGGATCAAACCTAGCGATTGCTATACATAGCAAGGGAAAAAATCCTGCATCACAACATCCGGGGGCTTCTTGCAAGCTTCCCTCCCCTAGACCCCCGAGTCCGCACAGCGCTGAGCCACGCCGTCGAATACAGCTCCATGGATTGCATTTGCGTGCTTTGCAACGCTGGAGCCGACCCAGCACCCAACACCCCCACCCCACCCAACACCCTCATCACCAACCCCCACCCCCAGGTTGACTACCAAGATCCCCGAGGCCGCACAGCGCTGAGCCACGCCGTCGAATACGACTCCATGGATTGCATCCACGTGCTTGGTAGGTTCTGTGGGAAACAACTCATGCCCTCAAACCTTGCCAGGGCACACTATTTATTTTTTGGGCAGAGAGGATCAGCTTCTAGGCAGCTCCTTGCTAAGGGGTACTGTTTCTTTTTGGGGCAAAAATGGGTTCTGTGGGATACAACTCATGCCCTCAAACCTTGCCAGGGCACACTATTCATTTTTTGGGCGGAGAGGATCAGCTTCTAGGCAGCTCCTTGCTAAGGGGTACTGTTTCTTTTGGGGGCAAAAATGGATTCTGTGGGATACAACTCATGCCCTCAAACCTTGCCAGGGCACACTATTCATTTTTGGGGCAGAGAGTATCAGCTTCTAGGCAGCTCCTTGCCAAGGGGTACTTTTAATTTTTGGGGCAGTGAGTATCAGCTTCCAGGCAGCTCCTTGCCAAGGGGTGCTGTAACTTTTGGGGGCAAAAATGGGTTCTGTGGGAAACAACTCATGCCCTCAAACCTTGCCAGGGCACACTATTCATTTAGGGGGGCAGTGAGTATCAGCTTCTAGGCAGCTCCTTGCCAAGGGGTACTGTTTCTATTTGAGGCAAAAATGGGTTCTTTGGGAAACAACTCCTGCCCTAAAACCTTGCCAGGGGGCACTGTTCATTTTTGGGGCAGTGAGTATCGGCTTCTAGGCAGCTCCTTGCCAAGGGGTACTGTTTCTTTTTGGGGCAAAAATGGGTTCTGTGGGAAACAACTCATGCCCTCAAACATTGCCAGAGGGCACTGTTTCTGTTTTGGGCAGCGAGTAGCAGCTTCAAGGCAGCTCCTTTCAACTCATGCCCTCAAACCATAACAGGGGGCACTGTTTCTGTTTTGGGCAACAAGTAGCAGCTTCTAGGCAGCTCTTTTCATCGCATGCCCTCAAACATTGTCAAGGGGGCCTGTTTCTTTTTGGGGCAGCGAGTAGCAGCTTCTAGGCAGCTCCTTACCAGGGGGCACTGTTTAATTTGGGGGCAGCGAGTAGCAGCTTCTGGGCAGCTCCTTTCAACACATGCTATCAAACCTTGCAATGGGTCACTGTTTCCTTTTTGGGCTCCACAGGGTTCTGTCGTTTGGACCAGATGCACCTAATGTTTGTACGCAAATGCATTTCCTGGAAATCTTGGACACATTCAGTGCATTGGGTGTCTGCTTGTGCCTGTAAGCCGAAACAGCCTGAAATAGCCTGTAATGACCCCCCAAATACCCTGATACAACCTGAAATAGCCTGAAAACGAGGCTCCCACCCACTCCCACACCCCACAGTTAAATGAAATATGTTTGTTGCATAATTGGTATGTACTGCCAGTGGGATACAACTTTGTCCAAAATGTATGCAGAAACTCTGAGAAACGAAACGGTTTGTTATTCTGGCCACCCATGCATATCTCCTCCAATCAAGCAATGCATCCTACCTACCTCACCTCACCTAAAATCACCTACCTCACCTCATATCACCTACCTCATCTCACCTCATCTCTCATCACCTTGCCTACCTCAGGCAACCATATACACCTACCCTAACACACCTACCCACCCATGCCACTCACCTTGGTAACGCCCTCCTGTTTGGCTTGCACAATGTTTTTCGTTGCGCCTCTCACTTTCCTCCCCATCGTCTCGAAACGCACTGCAGTCTTCTTCGTCTCAAAGGGGTTAGGTTTGGGGGGCGCCTGCTTCCGAATCGCCGCTATAGCCCCCTTCTTCTTCGACCCCGGCTTCACTGAGCTCTTCTTTTTCATCGTGAATCGCTCTTACTTGTGCCCGGCAGGGAAAGGGCTATATTTGTAGCTAGTTAAGCGGATAATAGAGAACGGGGAGAAAACGGTGCAGAAATGGAAGGAGTCGCCAGTGGCGCAAGTGGCGTGGTTTGGTGTGGTTGGGGATGGCCGACAATGAGCAGATGCTCAACCGCTCTAGTGATGAGATTGATGAGGCACTTAGCGAGCAACTTATCTGCACACAATACGCATGCACGCCAGTAGGAGGGCGATTGGGTCTGGCAGGGGTCTGGGAGGGGCGGGGCGGTCGGTAGAGTCGCCGCCGCTGAGTGTGAGTAGCTAGTTAGCTACTTGGCTTGTGGACCCGCATTTACTGGGAGTTCAAGGTCGTCCAAATGCAATCATTCCGAACCCTCTCTCTCGACACATCCCCACATTCCAAACTCTTTGCTCCCATATCACCCCAGGTCCACCAGATGTTGGGGTATGGTATATAAGCCGCGTTTTTTCCTCCGTGATATCTGGCACCATCTGGCGGGGGGGGAAGGGGGTGGGGGGTGGGGGGGGGGGAGGCTGTCATCCCCTTGGACGAGATTTTTGGGCCTGGTCCATGTCTCGTCTGACGATGGACTATAAGGAGAGTAGGAGACCGTGGCATGGGTGTGAAGTTTCGTGCAGAGCTTGAAGGCGGCTACTTTGGAGATCCTTGGAGATCTTTGGAGATCGGATTTTTGACATACATGAGTTCCCCCCCCCTTGATCTCCTTTGGCCACTGCTTTCAGTTTAAATTAAGTTTACTGCAAGTTTGTGCCTATTATTATACATGCCATATGGTAGGTGCTTGCAGCCAGCTAGCCAGCCAGCCAGCATTTGACTAGCCCCATCTTGGCATGCGTGACAAATGGGGTAGGTGTCTGACGAGGATGGGTGGGTTAACTGCCATATGGATTTTTCCATCGATGGGCCAGCTTCTTGTTCCATAGGCCGATAGGCGGCCCCACCTAGCCTTATGGATTTGTATCTTCTGCCACCAGGGGACGGATGCCTGTATGCATGTATATATGTTACAATCCAGGGGTAGGCCAAATAGGCTAAAGGGACTTGCCCAACCAATGCCAATTGTCAAAATAATCACCCATTGGCCCACCCATTCAACCAGCCACCCACACACATTATCCACCTATTCCCATACATACCAACCATGCTCACCCAGTGACCCACCCATTCACCCACCCATCCATAGTTCCATACCCATCCTTACCACCCATACTCACCCACCCACACTATCCGGCCATTCGCCCACCCTCCCTGGGTCTTCACTCTTCAGTGGTGCTTTCAATTACTAGAATTGTTACACAGTAAAGACTGAAGTGAAGAGAGTTAAGCGCACAACGAGTGCGACTATATAAAAGACGGAAGTCCGCAGGAAGATCCCGCGGACCCGTGCAGGCCATAGCTAGCCTATAGCGTAGTGGCAGGCAACTCGGGACCTGGAGGGACCAGGTGCCGGTATGCATTATGCCGACTCAGTGTCCGATGTATATCGGACAATAACAGGTGCCAATGAACTGCCCTTGTCAACGCTGTCAATGGTGGTCTCATAATGTTTTTTGTTTAGTTGTGAAAGGTATTTCACCCCAGGAGATGGGCCTCCCTACACAAACCAGCGGCACCGAGGGTACATTTCGAATGGCGTTGTCATGAGAATATCATTTGGAGCTATGAGTAAAAAGATAGCAAACAACATGAGGAGGGTTGACCCCCCCCCCCCCCCCCCCCCCCCCCCCCCCTCTCACCCCTAAATGAGGTGCTCAAAATGACCTGAAAATGGGTCGAAACATCGCCATGGATCAAGCTATTAAAGCCCCATTCTCAGAATAAATCGATCGTCATGAAGCAAAATTTGGAGGCCTGGGCGCCTCCTGATATATACATTCAAAATTCTCGCCCGAGCGGAGGGCACGCGTGGGCAGTACATATTCGAAACACGCGAGCTGCATGTAGCGTGCCCCTCTTCTCACGAAACCCATCGTATGGCCTGTTGCTCACCAGCATTCCCAGCAAAAGCTTGCGCAGGATTCCTCTGACTGAGCCGGTTTGGTGTCCGATCTCTCATCCTGCAAAATATTCAGAACTCCCTCGGGAATTCGCCACTACCGAACTCTCAACGACTTCTCGCCTTCCTCGTGTCCATACTAGCATATACATAGACTCGCTTCCTGTCCCTTGCGCCCTTTCCATTCCTGCCTTCCCCCTCCTGTCTATCTCGTTTCACCACTACTAGCAGAAGCCAAGTCTCGCATCATTCCCTGTCCTTTCCTTTGCTTTGCTCCCATTACCTTCTTGTCTACCTCATTCTTTTAGCCCCTGGTACCGAGGGAATTCAAATATAGCACAGAGCTTGAAAGAGGCCGAGCAGACGCTTACTACTTTTTTTGAAAGCCAGGAAGAGTAGGAAGGCGCCATTCGGTTTGGCTTGGCTTGAAGCGATTCCTCTTCTCCCTACTATTCCCACCGTACTATTCCCTCACAAGGACAGACGCCACGTCGCCTTCATTGGATCTTTTTGTCCAAAGCAGCTGAAGTAACAACCCGCATCCCCGATACCAGCGCATTAACCCCTTGCCAAGAAAACTCCAGCACCTTTCCTTCCCTTCCCAACACGAACACCCCTCTTGGGCGCTGCTCTCTCAGATCCAATGACTGGTTTCCATGACGCCCTCGCATACCCCTCTCATGATGAGGAACCCCACTCTGGGAGGAGGCTCACCAACAGCTTCGGATCAGCAGTCTCCTCCTGCGCCTGCTGCATGAAGAAAGCCGGTCCCATTCGGGAGGACACAGAGGACCGAGCACGTACCATTTCCTATATCTTGGCCGACGTGGATGATTCGACCGATAATCCTGATGAGGTGGTGACGGCGGCACAGCGTCGCGCGGCTAGAGAGATGCTTAACTCTGTGTCTGCTGGAGACTTGCCAAAGTAAGATTGCATGGTTCGGGGGTTGTGTCATGGGGTGTGAGAGAGACAGGTCATGCATGTGTGCTATAAATGCATCTGCATTAATGGCACCTGAGCAATATATTATTAGAAGAGAGATGTAGCAAATTTTGAGCATGTGCATGGAACACAGATCGCATGCGCGCGTGCTGTCCTGTGAGAAAGGAAGTTTGCGGCAGACATCATGCTAACTGTGTGAGGGGTAGAAATATAGAGACAGAGAGGCTGGCAGATGGATAGATAGGCAGGCAGATAGACAGATAAACAAACAGATATCAGATATCATGCAAACTGTGTAAGGGGTACTGAGGGAGGGAGACAGACAGAGAGGTCGACAGATAGATAGACAGGCAGGCAGATAGACACACAGGTAATGAGAATGCCTGGTGGGGCGTGGTACTAAGGGAGCCCCTTCCTGAGGCGGTAGAGAACTGACTGCTACTTTACCTGGAGATTTCTACCATGGCTGTTGACAGAGATTGCGAACACTTAAGCGCACCTGTAGGGATTCAAACCCAGCACCTTGGTAAGTCCAACAAATGATCAACCATTGGACCGTCCGTCAAAACGGGATAGAAAAGTGTGTAAAATATTTATGATGTAATAGTGCTTATACCACCCTTGTATGTACCGAAATGTACGCCACAGTCCAGGGGTAGCCAACTAGGCTGAAGGGACTTGCCCAACCTCAAATAATCAATAAAATTGTATACTATCCCACAAGCAACAGCTTCTAGGCAGCTCCCCTGGCTGGCTATCAAGCTAAACCTGAAGCAACCTTGTGCATAATGGGGACAGAGATCTGAGATACAGATCTTGTTTTGATGGTTGGCCCCAGTGAAAGCAAATGGGCTGCCCCCCCCAACCTCACGCCTCGACATAAGGCGTACTATTTATTTATTTGTACAGATCTTGCAAATGTTGCATGCTTGTGAATATGCGCTGGTGTGGGAGAGAGAGATCATGAACGTGCCTGTGTGTGAGTTTGTGGGTGGGTGGGTGTGTAAGTATGTATGGACGACGTGGAAAATTGGTGGAGAGTGCTGGTAATGGAATCAAGCGGACCGAAGCCAGTTAGTTACAAAACAGATGGCTGACCTGTCAGGCTTCATCTCTGGGGGTTGGTCGGTTGGTCGGTTGGATGGACAACAGGGTGACCCTGGGGGCTCCCGCCCCCCAGAAGGGTGGGCTCCGCCAAAAAATATGTGCTTGAGAAGGAGATCATGCATGTAAAATGTATTGCATTGCATGTACAATGTATTGCATGTACGTTGTGTTGCATGTACAATGTACTGCATGTACGATGTACTGCACGCACATAGACACCACTGCCCAACTCCCCTCAGGTTAAAGAGCCTGATGATGTCAATGCCCAGTCCCCTGTGTAGCAAAGTTGCCACATAGCTAATCGTACGAGCTGTCCAACTGACCCACGCCAATATTATCTGCATATTAGTGCCCGAAAGACTGCGTATCACACACCACTAACACACCACCGCCCCACACGCTCAGGTTAAAGAGATTGCTATAGCCAACGCACAGTCCCCTGCCGAGCGAAGTTGCCATTGCGCTGGTCGTACTAGCCCAACTGGTCCATGCCGATATTATACGCACGTTAGTGCCCAAGAGATTGCGAACCACACACCACAAACACACCACCGCCCTACTCCCACAGGTTAAAGAGATTACTACTATTTTGCAGTGAAGTTGCCACCGAGCTGATCGTACTAGCTGCCTAACTCGGCCATGCCGATATTATCCGCGTAATAGTACCAAATGCCCATGTAACATTTATTACATATTCACTCACACCCCCAAACTCTGCCACACACAGCACAAACACACCACCGCCCCACACCCTCAGGTTAAAGAGCTTGCTAAAGTCAACGCCCAGTCCGCTGCGTAGTGAAGTTGCCACCGAGCTGATCGTACTAGCTGCCCAACTGGGGCACGCCGATATTATCCGCATATTAGTGGACAAGCACGGCGCAAGCACCGAGGTGTACGACGACCACAGGGGAGGCAGGCCCCTGATGCACGCTGCTAGCAACGGCCACGTGGCAGCTGTCAAGACCCTGCTGGCTCTTGGTGCGGACACTGAGGCGTTGGATTTCAGCGGGTGCACGGCGCTTATCATCTCTGTGTTCTCGGACAGGTGCTCTGCAGCTGAGTGCCTGCTGCACCAGGGCAATGCACATGTACGTGGAGGGGAAAGGGAGGGAAGGAGTTATGGCAGAGGAGGATTGAAGTGGGAAGGAGAAGAGGGAAGGAGAAAAGTGGGAGGGATGGAGAATAGGGAAAGAGAAGAGTGAGAGGGAATGAGATAAGTGGGAGGGATGGAGAATAGGGAAAGAGAAGAGTGAGAGGGAAGGAGATAAGTGGGAGGGATAGAGAATAGGGAAAGAGAAGATTGAGAGGGAATGAGATAAGTGGGAGGGATGGAGAATAGGGAAAGAGAAGAGTGAGAGGGAATGAGATAAGTGGGAGGGATGGAGAATAGTGAAAGAGAAGAGTGAGAGGGAATGAGATAAGTGGGAGGTAAAGGGAATAGGGAAGGAGAATTGTAGGAGGGATGAAGAAGAGGGAAGGAGAAGAGTTGGAGGGAGGAGAGCTGGGAAGGAGAAGAGTGGGAGGGAGTAGAACAGGGAAGAGGAAGAGTGGGAGGGGGGAGAACAGGGAAGGAGAAGAGTGGGAGGGGGGAGAACAGGGAAGGATAAGAGTGGGAGGGAAGGAGAAGAGTGGGAGGGAATGAGACAAGTGGGAGGTAAGGAGAACAGGAAAGGAGAAGAGTCGTAGGGATGGAGAAGAGGGAAGGAGAAGAGAGAAGGAGGAGAGTGGGGGGGAAGGAGAAGAGTGGGAGGGGAGGAGGAGAGTTGGAGGGAAGGAGAAGAGGGAAGGAGAAGAGTGGGAGGGAAGGAGAAGAGTGGGAGGGGAGGAGGAGAGTTGGAGGGAAGGAGAAGAGTGGGAGGGGAGGAGGAGAGTTGGAGGGAAGGAGAAGAGGGAAGGAGAAGAGGAGGAGGGAAGGAGAAGAGTGGGAGGGGAGGAGGAGAGTTGGAGGGAAGGAGAAAAGGGAAAGAAAAGTGTGGGAGGGAAGGAGAAGAGGGGGAGGGAAGGAGAAGAGGGGGAGGGAAGGAGAAGAGGGAAGGAGAAGAGTGGGAAGGAAGGTGAAGAGTTAAGGAGAAGACCACCCCACCCCACCCCACACAGCCTCACACCCCCCACCCCCACCCCCACCCCACCCAACACCCCCATCACCCCCACCCCCACCACTACCCCCCCACACCCACCCCCCCAGGTTTGACTACCAAGACCCCCGAGGCCGCGCAGCGCTGAGCCACGCTGTCAAATACGGCTCGTTGGATTGCATCCACGTGTTTTGCAAAACACTGCTTCCGGCCCCAGCACCCAACACCCAACACCCACCCCACCCAACCCTCACCCCTCCCTACCAGCACCCCACCCCACCCAACCCTCGCCCGCCACCACCTGCACACACCCCAGGTTAACTACCAGCCCCCCGTGGCCGCACAGTTCCTGGCCCATAACAAAAACCCAATTCCAACACCCAACACCCCCGCCACCAACCCCTGGTTGACTACCAAGACCCCGAGGCAGCACAGCGTTGAGCCATGCCGTTGAATACAGCTTGTTGGATTGCATTCACGTGCTTTGCAACGCTGGAGCCGACCCAGCACCCAACACCCCAGCACCCCCACCCCACCCAACACCCGACACCCTCATCACCAACCCCCACCCACCCACCCCCAGGTTGACTACCAAGATCCCCGAGGCCGCACAGCGCTGAGCCACGCCGTCGAATACGGCTCGTTGGATTGCATTCACGTGCTGTGCAACGCTGGAGCCGATGTGTGGCACATTGACAAGAATGCGATGGACCTGTTGGGCCTAGCTGTTGCTACGGGCCGCGGGCCGGTGTATGACGCAATCAAGAAACATCAGCTGAAGGTTAGGCCTGGGCTGGGTGGGTGGGTGGGTGGTGGTGGGCATGGTCATAAACTGTGTTAGTGATGGCTGGGCACTGCTATGGCTCTATGGGTTGTGTGGGTGGGTGTGTGTGTGTGTGTGTGGGGGGGGGGGGCACTGCTATACATGGTTGTGTGGGTGTTGGTGTGGCAGGGACATAGCTGTGTGAGTAATTGCGGGGCACTGCCATGGTAAGGCCTGGGCTGGGCTGGGGTTGCCCTTGGGTAGGGTGGGCAAGAATGCTATGGACCTGTTGGTCCTAGCTGCTGTTGCTACATCCGCAGACCTGTGTTTCACGCAATCAAGAACACAGCTGAAGTATGGTCTGGGCTGGGCTGGGGTTGCCCTTGGGTGGCACATTGACAAGAATGCTATGGACCTGGTGGGCCTAGCTGCTGCCACGGGCCGGGGGGCAGTGTTCAACGCGATCAAGAAACATCAGCTGAAGGTAAGGCCTGGGCTGGGCGGGGGATGCCGATGTGTGGCACATTGACAAGAATGCGATGGACCTGGTGGGCCTAGCCGCTGCTACATCTACTGGCTGGTGTTCAACACAATTAAGAAACATTAGCTTAAGGTAAGGCCTGGGCTGGGCTGGAGTTGCCCTTGGGTGGGGTGGGCAAGAAAGATGTGCAGATGTTTGCCCTACCTGCTGCTACAGTCCGCGGGCCGGTGTTTGACGCAATCAAGAAATATCAGCTAAAGGTAAGGCCTGGACTGGGTTGGGGTTGACCTTGGGTGGGGTGGGCAAGGAGGATGTGCATATGCTGACCCTAGTGTTGCAGAGTAACCCCCTGGACTAACCAGACCTAACTACACCAACTGAAGTTCAACCACCTGTGTGCCTTCTGTGTGTCGCTAAGCAAGATGCAGTTGAAGTGAACCCGTTGATTGGCCAACCAAGCAGCACACTCCTAGCCCACATCCCACAAATGATGCCAAAGAACAGTCATGGACTCCCAAACCACCTGTGTGCTTTCTGTGTGTTGCAGAGCAACGTTCGTGACTAACCAGACCCAAATACACCAACTGAAGTTCAACCACCTCGACTAATCGTGAGGCGAAACCGTCGATTGGCCAACCATGCGGCACACAGCTAGCCCACATTCCTTACATGAAGCCAAACAAGAGTCATCTACCCCCAAGCCATCTGTGTGCCTTCTGTGTCATCTAACACCCAAAAACCCAACCCACAACCACCTGAAGTTGATATCTAACACCCAACCACCCAACCCACAACCACCTGAAGTTGCCATCTAAAACACATCAACCCAACCCACAACCACCCAACCCACAACCAACCAACCCACAACCAACCAGCCCACAACCACCTGAAGTTGCCATCTAAAACACATCAACCCGACCCAACCCAACTTAACCCACAACCACCCAACCCACAACCAACCAACCCACTACCAACCAACCAACCCACTACCAACCAACCCACAACCACCTGAAGTCGCCATCTAAAACACATCAACCCGACCCAACCCAACCCAACCCAACTCAACCCACAACCACCCAACCCACAACCAACCAACCCACAACCAACCAACCCACAACCACCTGAAGTTGCCATCTAAAACACATCAACCCGACCCAACCCAACTTAACCCACAACCACCCAACCCACAACCACCCAACCCACAACCACCAACCCACAACACCCAACCCCAACCAACCAACCCACAACCAACCAACCCACAACCACCTGAAGTTGCCATCTAAAAACACATCAACCCAGCCCACAAACCACCCAACCCACAACCAACCAACCCACAACACAACCAAACCCACAACCACCTGAAGTTGCCATCTAAAAACACATCAACCCGACCAACCCAACTTAAACCCACAACCACCCAACCCACAACCACCCAACCCACTACCAACCAACCCACAACCAACCAACCCACAACCAACCAACCCACAACCACCTGAAGTTGCCATCTAAAACACATCAACCCGACCCAACCCAACTTAACCCACAACCACCCAACCCACAACCACCCAACCCACAACCACCCAACCCACAACCACCCAACCCACAACCACCCAACCCACAACCACTCAACCCACAACCACCCAACCCACAACCACATGAGTGCCTTCTGTGTGTTGCTGAGCAAGATGCAGGAAAGTCATCTCACCCACACCTACCCCATCTGACCCACAACCACCCAACCCACAACCACCCAACCCACAACCACCCAACCCACAACCACCCAACCCACAATCACCCAACCCACAACCACCCAACCCACAACCACATGAGCGCCTTCTGTGTGTTGCTGAGCAAGATGCAGGAATGTCATCTCACCCACACCTACCCCATCTGACCCACAACCACCCAACCCACAACCACCTGTGTGCCTTCTGTGCATTGCAGAGCAAGATGCAGGAAAGTCATGTAACCCACTCCCATCGCATCTAACTCACCCCTACCCCATCTAACCCACAACTGCCTCCGCCTTGCGTTCGTTTCAGAGCAAGATGCAAGAAAGGCGAACCCGTCGGTTGGTCAACCATACAGCTGGCTCTGGTGTAGAGGTGGCTCTGGTGTAGAGGTGCAGGAAAGTCATATAACCCACACCTACCCCATCTAACCCACCCCTGCCCCCATCTACCCCACAACCACCCAACCCACAAACACCCAACCCGCAAACACCCAACCCACAACCACCTCCCCCTTCTGTGCCTTTCAGAGCAAGATGCAGGAAAGGCGAACCCGTCGACTGGCCAATCAGGTGGCTGGCTCCGGCGTTGAGCTCAGTGCCAAAGACTTTAACAAGAAGCAGGCAGAGGCAGAGGCCAACGCTGCCAACCTGCTCAAAGAATTAGCCCTGGAGGATAATATTAAGGCCGACACGTTGAAGAAGAAGACAGAGAAAAAGAAAGAAGCTCTAAGTAAAGCCAACTCACTCCCGGCAGCCCTCGAGGAGGCCCCCTCTCCTGCCTCAACCTACAGCCCTGCAGGGTCCTCGTCAGGGGGTGTGTGTCAAGGAGGGGCTGCGGCCAAGGCAGGACAGGGGGCTGCGGACGGAGAGTCGAGACAGAAGCCAGGGCCCAAGGCGAGCAAGGATAAGGATAAAAAGAGTGTGAAGGAGGAAGGAGGCGCCAAAATAGGACACTGTGAACCGCCCCTTGCACAGTCCCGGCACCCTCCAGGTGAGTGTTAGTTATTTTTTTTATGTGGTTTTTATAGATAGCAAGTTATTGTTGGTGGTCGTGGTGGTAGTGGTGGCGATGGAGGCGATCAAGGGTACGGATAAAAGGAGTGTGAAGGAGGAAGGAGGCACCAAAATAGGACACTGGGAACCGCCCCTTACGCAGTCCCAACACCCACCAGGTGTGTGTTATGGCAAATTGATGATGGTGGTGATGATTGTGGCAGTAGTGGTGGTGATGGTGGTGGTAGTAGTGGTGGTGATGGTGGTGGTAGTAGTGGTGGTGATGGTGGTAGTGGTGGTGGTGATGGTGGTGGTAAAAGTGGTGGTGATGATCAAGGATAAGGACAAAAGAGTGGAGGAAGGAGGAAGGAGGCGCCAAAATAGGACACTGTGAACCGCCCCCTACTCAGTCCCGACACCCGCCAGTTGTGTGATGGTGGTGGTGATGATGGTGGTGGTGGTGATGGTGATGATGATGGTGGTAGTGGTGGTGATGATGATGGTGGTGATGATGGCAAACTGATGGTGTTGTTGGTAGTAGTGGTGGTGATGATGATGATGATGATGATGATGATGATGGCAAATTGATGGTGGTGTTGGTAGTAGTGGTGGTGATGATAATGATGGTAAGTTTATGGCGGTGGTGATGGAGGCGATCGAGGATAAGGATATAAGGAGTGTGAAGGAGGAAGGAGGCGCCAAAATAGGACACTGTGAACCGCCCCCTACACAGTCCCGACACCCGCTAGGTGTGTGTTATTGCAAATTGATGATGGTGGTAGTGGTGGTGATGATGGTGGTAGTGGTGGTGATGGTGGTGGTGGTAATAGTGGTGGTGATGATCAAGGATAAGGACAATAAGAGTGTGAAGGAGGAAGGAGGCGCCAAAATAGGACACTGTGAACCGCCCCCTACTCAGTCCCGACACCCACCATGTGTGTGTTACAGCATATTGACGATGGTGTTGATGGTGGTAGTAGTGGTGGTGGTGATGGTGGTGGCAGTGGTGGTGGTGATGATGGTGGTGGTAGTAGTGGTGGTCATGATAGAGGATAAAAGGAGTGTGCAGGAGGAAGGAGGCGCCGCAATAGGACACTGTGAACCGCCCCCTACACAGTCCCGATACCCACCAGGTGTGTGTGTGTTCTTAATTTTTTTATAGATGGCAAGTTGTTGGTGGTGGTGGTGATGATGATAATGATGGCAAATTGATAGTGGTGGTGGTGATGGAGACGATCAAGGATAAGGATAAAAGGAATGTGGAGGAGGAAGGAGGCGCCAAAATAGGACACTGTGAACCGCCCCCTACACAGGCCCGACACCCACAAGGTGTGTGATCGTTTTTTTTGCATAGATGGCAACCTGGTTGTGGTGACATTGATGATTCTGGCAAATTGATGGTGGTGGTGGTGATGCTGCTGGCAAATTTAGGTGGTGATGATGATGATGATGATGATGATGGCGAATCTATGGTGGTGGTGGTGGTGATGATGATGATGGCAAGGATAAGGATAAAAATGTGTACATCTCAGAGTTGTTTTTCCGCTACCAGTAGCTACCTGGGACCCTGCCATGACTAAGATACAGATACAAACAATAATTATATTTTTATTTGCAGCTAGCAAGGCAAGCCGAAGAAAAATGATTTTCCTTCCTGCGACGCAACTAGGGATCAGTTTTTTTTCAAGGAAAGATTTAATTTTAAATTGATTAGTTTTATATTAATTGCAGGTAGCAAGGCAGCCAAGGAATAGGAGCTGCGCACAGAATGGAACGAACTGTTGGAACAAGTTTTAAAAAAGTAAAAATTGCATTTTAAATGCCAACAAGAATTATATTTTAATTTGCAGGTAGCAAGGGAGCCACGAAAAATGTTTTCTCCTCATGCAACGCAATTTGGGACACGTTTTTAAAACTAAATAAATAATTTTAAATTCCCACTTTCCAGGTAGCAAGGCAGCCAAGGAAGAGGAGCTGCGCACAGAATGGAACGAACTATTGGAACAAGGATCCAAGTGTCTGGACCCAAGCAAGCAAATCATGTTGCTAGCCGCCATACAGGACATGCTTCCTCGTGTGCAAGAGACAGGCATCAGCGCCAAGTATGGACGCAAGGTGGGGTGGGAGTAGGGAAGAGGGTGTTTGGGGTGGGATGGGGGGTGACATGGGTGCGATGGTGGTGGTGAGGATCCAAGTGCCTTGACCCAAGCAATCAAATCGTGTTGCTAGCCGCTATACAGGACATGCTTCCTCGTGTGCAAGAGACAGGCATCAGCACCAAGTATGGACGCAAGGTGGGGTGGGAGTAGGGAGCTTGGTGTTTGGGGGTGGGATGGGGGGGGGTGACATGGGTGCGATGGTGGTGGTGAGGATCCAAGTGCCTTGACCCAAGCAATCAAATCGTGTTGCTAGCCGCTATACAGGACATGCTTCCTCGTGTGCAAGAGACAGGCATCGGCGCCAAGTATGGACGCAAGGTGGGGTGGGAGTAGGGAAGAGCTTGGTCTTTGGGGGGGGGGGGGGGGGACATGGGTGCGATGGTGGTGGTGAGAATCCAAGTGCCTGGACCCAAGCAAGCAAATCATGTTGATAGCCGCTATACATGACATGCTTCCTCGTGTGCAAGAGACAGGGCATCAGCACCAAGTATGGACGCAAGGTGGGGTGGGAGTAGGGAGCTTGGTGTTTGGGGTGGGATGGGGGGTGACATGGGTGCGATGGTGGTGGTGAGGATCCAAGTGCCTTGACCCAAGCAATCAAATCGTGTTGCTAGCCGCTATACAGGACATGCTTCCTCGTGTGCAAGAGACAGGCATCAGCGCCAAGTATGGACGCAAGGTGGGGTGGGAGTAGGGAAGAGCTTGGTCTTTTGGGGGGGGGGGGGGGGGGGGGGGCATGGGTGCGATGGTGGTGGTGAGAATCCAAGTGCCTGGACCCAAGCAAGCAAATCATGTTGATAGCCGCTCTACATGACATGCTTTCCTCGTGTGCAAGAGACAGGCATCAGCACCAAGTATGGACGCAAGGTGGGGTGGGAGTAGGGAGCTTGGTGTTTGGGGGTGGGATGGGGGGGTGACATGGGTGCGATGGTGGTGGTGAGGATCCAAGTGCCTTGACCCAAGCAATCAAATCGTGTTGCTAGCCGCTATACAGGACATGCTTCCTCGTGTGCAAGAGACAGGCATCAGCGCCAAGTATGGACGCAAGGTGGGGTGGGAGTAGGGAAGAGCTTGGTCTTTGGGGGGGGGGGGGGGGGGGGGGGGGGGGGGGGGGGGGGGTATGGGTGGGGGGGGGGGGGGGGGGACATGGGTGCGATGGTCGTGGTGGTGGTGAGAATCCAAGTGCCTGGACCCAAGCAAGCAAATCATGTTGATAGCCGCTCTACATGACATGCTTCCTCGTGTGCTAAGAGACAGGCAATCAGCACCAAGTTATGGACGCAAGCTGGTGTGGTGTGTGGGGGGGGGGGTGGGGGGGTTAGGGTTGCGGTTGGTGGGGGGTTTACGTAGGGTTTGGGTTTGGGGGCGGGGGGGGAGTTGGGGGGGTTTGAGATCGGTGTGTGTGGGGTGAGGGACGGGATCGGGGGTGAGGGGGCAACTGATGCTGCCTATTGAATTGGAGGCAGTGACCTTAGCCCGACAAGCCACACACACTCCCCTCCTCCCACCCACCCCCACCCTGTTACACCAACGAACAATACCCCTGTTACACCACCCACCACCACCACCCACCAATAACAAACAACAATCCCATTCCTTTTACATTCAACAACAACATCACCAGCCTCGCAGGTTTATGCAACTGGTACAGGCGGACGTGACCCCCCGCTCGTCAAGCCCCCCCCCCCCCCCCCCCCCCACCCACACACACCATGTAAACCCACCACGGCCCTCATAGTGATGCAACGGCTAGAGGCAGTGACCCCCGCTCGACAAGCCCCCCCCCCCCCCCCCCCCCCCCCCACACACACACACACCATGTAACCCACCACGGCCCTCATAGGTGATGCAAACGGCTAGAGGCAGTGGACCCCCGCTCGACAAGCCTCCCCCCCCCCCCCCCCCCCCCCCCCCCCCCCCCCCCCCCCCCCCCCCACACACACCACCATGTAACCCACCACGGCCCTCATAGGTGATGCAACGGCTAGAGGCAGTGACCCCCGCTCGACAAGCCCCCCCCCCCCCCCCACCACCACACACACACACACACACACACACACACACACACACACACACACCATGTAACCCACCACGGCCCTCATAGGTGATGCAACGGCTAGAGGCAGTGACCCCCGCTCGACAAGCCCCCCCCCCCCCCCCCCACCACCACACACACACACACCGACACACACACACACACACCACACCACACACACACCATGTAAACCCACCACGGCCCTCATAGGTGATGCAACGGCTAGAGGCAGTGACCCCCGCTCGACAAGCCCCCCCCCCCCCCCCCACCCCACACACACACACACCATGTAACCCACCACGGCCCTCATAGGTGATGGCAACGGCTAGAGGCAGTGACCCCCGCTCGACAAGCCCCCCCCCCCCCCCGGACCCCCCCTTCCCCACCCACCCACCCACACACACACACACACACACACACACACACACACCATGTAACCCACCACGGCCCTCATAGGTGATGCAACGGCTAGAGACAGTGACCCCCCGCTCGACAAGCCCCCCCCCCCCCCCACACACACACACCATGTAACCCACCACGGCCCTCATAGGGTGATGCGACGGCTAGAGGCAGTGACCCCCGCTCGACAAAGCCCCCCCCCCCCCCCACACACAACACACCACACCACACACACACCATGTAACCCACCACGGCCCTCATAGGTGATGCAACGGCTAGAGGCAGTGACCCCCGCTCGACAAGCCTTACTTGAAGCTCTGTCTTCTGACCCTCCCTCACGACAAGCACTGGATGCCGCTCTCAAGCTAGCCAAGCCGGTGCGTTTTGTTTACACTTTTAATGTATTTTTTCATTTCAAATTTGTTTGATGAACTCAAGCTAGCCAAGCCGTTTATTTAAATTTAAATTTTTACTTTTGGAACCTGTTTGGAAAATATTTTATAATGTATAAATGTGTCGAGCTGCAGATGAACTCAAGCTAGCCAAGCCGGTGGGTTGTATTTGCTTTGTTTTATAACTTATGGAATACATATATGTATATATCGTCAAAATATGTTACATGAACTGAAGCTAGCCATGCTGGTGGGTTGTTAAATGCTTTGTTTTTAATCATCTTGGGATCTATATTTTTTCATTTCAAGTTTTTTTTATGATCTCAAGCTAGCCAAGCTGTAGGTTTGTATTTGTTTTATTTATAACATGTATAATATCATGTATTATGTACACATGCGTGAGATGATCTCAAAAATGTGTTAGATGATCTCAAAATGCGTTAGATGATCTCAAAACTGCGTGAAATGATCTCAATAATGTGTCTGATGATCCAGGAGTAGCCCAGGCCTCAAAATTTTCTGTCACGCCGATCGATTTATTCTGACAATGGGGCTGTAATGGCATGTATTTAGGCGATAGTAAAAGTCACTTTTCAGGTGTCTGAAGCACCTCATTAAGGGGGGGGGGGGGGGGGGGGGGGGGGGGGGCTGGGCCCTCATTTTGTTTTTTGGCTACCTTTTTGCTAACTTTTTACTCAGACCTCCAAATGTCATTCTGGAGACCACTTCTGAGTAGGCCTGTGAAGGGTAGTCTATTTGGCACCACTTGGGACCTAGTGCAATGAGTTTTTACCCCCCCCAACCCAACCCAACCCAACCCCCTAACCCCCAGCCCAGCCCAGAGTATGAAGAGGGTAAATGGCTGTGTGAATCACTATGGCAGTTCATTGGCACCCACTTAAGACCCAGGTGTTTGTGTGGATGTTTGTGTGGGTGTTTGTCCCCCCCCACCCAGCCTCGACCCCCCAGCCCCACCCACCCACCCACCACACCGCCCTGACCCACCACTCTTGCACAACAACACCGAAACGCCAGCCATTCTACTACGTTCTAACGCGGTTTGCTTTCTCTTTGGTTTCGGAATGTCTGATGCTGATGCTGATGACTTGGTCTGTCCAGTGAGAGCCCAGAGAAAATTTATGGGGAAGCTTGTGAAGGAGCTGTAGTAGTGACCAGTCCTGAATCCCACGCCTGGTCACAGGGCGCACTTTCAATAATAATAAAAAGCAGTCCTTGCAGGTCCTTGGTTATATATTTGGTGTGCCTATTGGGGTGCCTTTATTGAGCCTCTATGCTGCCATCATTTGCCTGATTTGGAAGAAAACTGGAGTGGCTTCCAGGCAAGGCCCACTAAACATTCGGGCCGAGTTGGGTGGGGCCCAAGGGGAAGTGTAGTTGAACCATGCTGAGAAAACTGTCCTTCTACTGTTTTTTTTGGACCGGTTTGGTATACCAGTAATGAAAACTCCAGTTTCTGGCCGTCCCTTGCCAAGGTGAAGGTGTTATACAGTACTTGTGCAACCCAAAGGGGGTGCAGAAGTGAGTTTTTTGACTAATCACACAATCCTTTTGTGGAATTCCGAGAGATGCCATTTATGTGCGCCATAATTGTAAACCCCCAGAATCCACATTTAAGTTTTCAAAAGAAAGGGTAATTATGTAAGGGGGGGTGGGGGTGGGGGGCAGCCCTCCTCAGGTTTTTTAGGCGTGGGGGGAGTGAACTTTTTTTCTACTCCCGGATGATCTCGAAATGCGTTAGATGATCTCAAAATGCGTTAGATGATCTCAGGCATGTTACTTCCAAGCGCGCGCTTTTGCGCTCTGGCGCGCTGCCTTTTTTGAGCCCCACTGCGCGTTTCGCACAATGTTTTGCAAGCCCCCCTATGGGCACAGCAAGCAATTTTGCGTTTTTTTTGCAGTACATATGCGCAGTTTTTCTCTCTCTCTCAAACACTGTGCTTAAGCGCTGGCCAATTTGGTCAAAGATGGTACCCTGATCTCAAGATGAAAAATGCGGTGGGTTGTATTTGTTTTGTTTTATACCTTCTTGGAATATATTTTATAATGTAAAAATGTGTTTTATCAAACCCAAACGAGCCAGGTGGTTTGTAAATGCTTTGTTTTATACCTTCTGGAATATATATATATATATATATATATATATATAATATAATATATAATATATATATATATATATATATATATAATTATATATATACCGATAGTGAGAGCTTAGGGTTCCCGGGGGTCCGGGAGGACTGTAATTTTATTTTTTACTTCCCGGGGGGGGTCAAGAGTTTTTTATATCGTTCCCCGGGTGGGAATTTTGAATTTAAAACTACATCCCCGGGAGGCAAACCATTGGGAATAATGGAGGCATGTATAAATGACAGAAAGAACTGCCAAGTCATTTGTATTCCTATTACATATGGTTACGCTTCTTTTATTACTATCATACCGACATCACTACCGGTATCATTCTACCGGTATTTGTCCATCACACCCACTACCTCAGATTTGTAAGAAAACAATTTGCTATGGAAAAAATAAATTTGTAAGCCCTAGCTCTGCCTAGATTTGGGGAGACGTGACGGGCGAGACTGAAGGGACTAGGAAACGCAATTTCCTATAGGGCGTTCCTTGGTGACCTCTTGCTGGCAAGGGCTGCCTGGTCACGAGCAAGCTTTGCATGGGCAGCCGCTGTGCTTCCTCCTTGCGCTTCGCCTCTTTGGCTTTCTTCTTCTCAACCTCTTCAGCCGTAAGCGTCGCCATTTGAAAAACAGTGTCCAGCTTTGTCTGCTTCTTCTGATTGCCATCCGAGTCCTTCAACACATTCACGATCTTCACTACTCGAACATCGGGCTTTTCTCACCAGCTATTTCGAGATCAGGAGTGTCAGATTCGACTAATACAAGATCAGGCGTTGTTCAACTTCGCGCCTCCATGCTCAAGGAGGAGCAGGAGCAAACAATTTCAGACGATGGGGAGCGAAGAGTTGCGAAGCGGGAGGGAGGAACCCCTTGAAATATGTATTGGCAATCAGGCAGTACTGCCCCAATTCTAGTTCCTGCCCGGGTGCTCTGGTGCTGATCTGCGGCCGACCCCATTTTTTAATCGTACCGCGGGGCGGTAAAAATATTATTTTCGCATCGCGAATGCAGGGTTCGCGGGGGGGCAAAAAACGATAATTATTCGGGAACCCTAACATTTTCTACGGTGTATATATTATATATAATATATATATATATATATCATGGTCGTGGTCGTGGTCGCGGTGGTCGTGGTGGTGCATTCATCGCGTGCCCACGTGCCGATGGGCGTGCAAAGTGTAAACCGACTTGCAACCGACTTTTCGTTCACCCAACTATCAAGTCCCGCCTAGCGGAAATTTTCAAATACCAAAACTGCAGATTCGCCAAGCTAAGCGCAACGCGCTCATAGCCATGTCCACAACTGCCTCTGATACTATGACGCAAGACATTTTAGAATCAGAAGATCCTCTCCTCGGAGGTCACCAGCCGATCCTCAATATGGGCTTGGCATGGCGCTCGGAATAATAGCTTTCAGTTCTTCACGGATAATGCGACCATGATGCATAGCAAACCGGTCCTAATGGACAGGAGGGCCCGCAACACCCGCCAGCCAGCGCTCAAAAGCGAGCTTGCAGAGCAAGGAAGACAGGGAAATAGCCAACAAAGCGTCGACGTGATGCCCGCGCTGCCCGATTCGAGGAGCTAGGTCATGCTGGTAATCTCACAAGGAGTCAGGAAACGAGCTTACCGTGCCTGAGGAGGAACACGGCTGCTAACCAATCCAGGCGCGAAGATTATGCTGCCCAGCATGAGGAGTTATGCCAGGAATCATAATCAAGCCAGACCTTCATGTCGTGATGCTTTTTTCTCAGTCTGCGAGCGGTGCCACCATTCATCTCACGCATGCGCGCAATTTTGCCATGCCATCGCATCACATTCGTAGTGATTGGCATCCAGTTGCGATTAATTACCTTTGTTCAGATCGCCATGGCCATTCCGTCCCCCTGGACACTCTCGCGCTTGCCACGCCCATCCCCATCTTTGCAAGCTCTTTTCGTTGTATAGAATATGAAGTACGTTGCTGCCGCGATTTTTGCTGTTTCTGAGTTGACCGAAATCTTGACTGGGGCACTGTACGAGAAGACGAAGCTGCAGGTTTGTAGCCATGCAATTGCACCGGTCCGGTGTTCTCGGGGCGATCGGATCTGCAGCGTTTGCAATGTTGGTAAGGTTCGAAGCACAGCGGGGTCCCTCTTTCTGCACGATTGATCCCACAGGGTGAAGTGAAGGTACGAGGTAGGGAGAAGAAGATTGTGTGTGCGTGTTGGTGGTTGGGGCAGTGGAGGTGTGGGGGGGGGGGGTAAAGGTGAGAGAGAGAGAGTGCGTGTGTGATAGGGTGGGGTGAGGGGTAGGGAGAGATCAGGATGGGGGGGCGGTGGGGGATGGTATGTGTGTATGACAGGGTGGGAGGCCACACCTGAAGCAGAAGGGGAATAGGTAGGGAGAAGAAGTGTGGGTGGTGGTGTGGGTTTGGGGGGAGAGGCAGAGGAGCGTCGAGCAAGGGCTGAGATGGCTGATTTCTTGACTGTGTAAGTGTTGGGGGGGGTGGGGTGGGGTGGGGGGGGGGGCATACATGGCGTTACCCGTTATGTAACCCAGACCAGACTAGGACCCATGGCCTGGGTGGGGGGTGGCCACCGGCCATCACGGGCTACCGTACTAGTATATATATATATACATAATATATATAATATGTGTGTGGTGGATGTGTGTGAATGTGATCTTATACAATATGCAGAGCTGCTGTGCATCACGTTCACCCAAGTTTCCACGCCCCTATCTGTCCCCAGGTCCAAAGCCTACTTGTCGGCGATATGTACTCGCAAGCAGAGCTGCTGTACATCACGTTAACCAAAGAAGCTGAACAGAAGCACTGGGATAGCCTAGCCAAGGTCAATTGTCATGGCACCCACACCTACGCCACAAACCGCCAGTGAGTTTTTCCCTTGTTGGCCCTTTTATTTTTGATTTTTAACAGTTAATAATAGGTGTTATCTCCATCATTGCCTAAGTCACGACCCTGAGTGGTACGGATGGTTTTTCACCATTACCTCAAAGTCCACAGAAAACTTGTTTTTGCTAATAAGTTACGTAACCACATCAGTTCAACATATAAATACTCAGAGTTGGGTTCTCTCAGGTTGTGGGAAACAGGCAAAGCAAAATATGTGATTGTTTTTTTTTACTATGGGGCTCCCTTAGTCGGTACGGATTCTATGGTAGAAGTGGAACGGAGACCTATCGCTATCAAAAACAAATTTTCGTAGACACTATAATAACAGTAGGTAGCCCTAAAGCCACACATCTTTCCTCACAAGAAATTGTCACATCAGGTTTTGGATGGCAGTACATGGGCTGTCCGGGTGAATATGGACCCCAAAAATACTGATTATTTACATATTGTGGGTGCCCTAAGTGTGGTACAACGCTGCACAAGCTGAATTGTTTCATTTTGGGTCTTACCCTTGCTTCGTAGCACGCAGACTAACTTTTTTTTTTTTTTTGAAAGTTTCAAATTCAAATTTATTTCAAAATATATTTAAAAAAAAATTTTTCAACTTTGTTTCGGGAACACCCACATATGAAGTTAGTTTTGATTTGGGAAAGGGGGGTGAAATCTCAAGTTGGGAGGTGATCACTGTGAATTTTCGAGTTGTACTGCTATCCAGATAATCTGCATGTTAGAAATCTGGGTTGTGGGGATGGAAAAACTGTCTTGGCCAAAGCTGAAGCGCGCCTCCAACCTTGGGTAGGTTTGATATAAGCATTCGTCCCGCAGATTGAGGTAACATGATTCGGAATACCGTATGCGCAACATGTAATGGCAAATGATTTGGCAAACGACCATTTGCCAACGTCGTTTCAGCACGTAAGTGAGCCGGTCCCGGGTCACCAGCGTTTGCCAAGTTTGTCCAACACCATCGATTCAAGCAAACTCAGTTCGACTGGTCCGGATCGCCTTGATCGTTCCTTGCATGCACGGATTTCGTGATACAATTAGCTGGTCGCGCCTACTGAAGCTGGTCTCGCCTGTCGAAGCTGGTCGCGCCTCTCGCACTGACTGGTTTGACCGCCAGCGTATTGAACGGCAGCGGTTTGAACGCTAGCCGGATGCCACGTTTCTATGTCCGGACCCGAAGGGTGATTCGCCACCACCGTTCCGTTGCAAGGATCTGCCCCGAGCCTGGACTATCACATTTTGGAGGTCTCAGGCCATTCATACTATCCTCATAATAAAGATTTGATGCACCCGGTCATGGGTTCCCCCTCCACACTCTCCCCCAAAAAACAACCACCGATTTCACGAACGAGGTTATCAGATTTCCTCAGTTGTTAGCCAGGCAGAGACTCTGATTTGAATCATTTATTTTCCAGACTACGACAATGAGGGAACTGTGTTTTAAAGCATTCCCAAGCAACCTACGGTACTTTAAAACAAGGAAGAAGGAAATGTAACAAGCAAATTGTAGCTTTGCCAAATGTTTCCAAGTCAAACCTTGAGCAAGTCCCAGACCCAAACCCTTTGCCAAATTAGTTTTGCCACACATTAGTGATCCATGAAATAAGGTTAAAAACCACATTTGCCAATGTTTATTCTTGCCATTACATGTTGCGCATATGGTAGCTCGCGCGGCCTCGTGTCTGTCGCGATCTGGATTTGTACCACAATTAATCGCACATCTTGATGTTACTGCCACCGGCCTTAGGCGCCGTTCAAGGCTGCTCGCGACCGCATGCGAATGCGGACCGGAAATACATGTGCGCGTAGCTGACACAATTGATTACAAGTTGCGCGAAAGGTGGGCCAGATAGAATTCGATTCCGACATTTTTGGGGCCTGTACGGGCTCTGTTCCACAATCTTGTACCAACTTAGGGCGTTTTTTTACTTAGGCAATGATAGAGATACACCACCAACACCAACGCCCGCACCTACGCCACAACCGCCAGTGAGTTTTTCCCTCTTTGGCCAGGCTTTGGCTCTTTTATTTTGATTAAAAAGTTAATAATAGGTGTTACACCACCAACGCCCACACCTACGCCACAACTGCCAGTGAGTTTTTTCCCTCTTGGCCAGGCTTTGTTCTTTTTTATTTTGATTAAAAGGTTAATAATAGGTGTTTACACACCAAACACCAACGCCCACACACCTACGCCACAACCGCCAGTGAGTGTTTCCTGTCTGGCCTTACTGGAGTTACTGAGCCCTGTTAATATAGGCCTTATAAATAGTGCACCTAAAATAGGCCTTATAAATAGTGCACCTAATATAGGCCTTATAAATAGTGCACCTAATATAGGCCTTATAAATAGTGCACCTAATATAGGCCTTATAAATAGTGCACCTAATGTAGGCCTTATAAATAGTGCACCTAATATAGGCCTTATAAATAGCGTGCACCTAATATATGGCCTTCGTCATAAATAGTCAAGGCCAATGTGCCCTAATATGGCCTATAAATAGTGCACACCTATATAAGGCCCTTATAAATAGAGTGCAGCCTAATCTAGCCTCATAAATAGAGCAACCTATTGAGGGCCCTTATAAATAGAGCAAACACTAATATACGGCCTAATTATATGAATAGGCTTTAATAAAACAATTGCATAATATATGCAATAAAATAGAATAACCCTAATACTTAATCGGCCTTAATATAGGTCCCTCCTATATAGGCCTTATACAGGCCTCGTATAGAATCCGTTGGTATCCTGCCCAATTAGAAGCTGGACAGAAGCACTGGGATTCCTAGGCCAAGTCCATTGTCATGGGCACCCACACCTACGCCACAACGCCAGTAAGTGTTTTCCTCTTTGGCTCTCTGGCTCCTTTTTTTGATTAAAAAGTTGTTATTATGGGTGTTAACCATCAACACTTCGCCACAACCGGCAAAGTGGGTGTATCCCTTTTTGGCCCTTTTATTTGATTTGAAGGTGTATCGATGGGTGTTACACCACAACACCAACACCAAAGCCCACCCTTAACTACACGCCAAGTGGGTGTATCCCTCTGCAGCCTTTTATTTTTAGGTTGCATCATGGGTGTTACACCACCAACACCACCATTTACGCCACACTAAGTCTCAAATTGCCAAAGATGTGTGTTTATCGTGTTTTTGTTTCAGTTTGCTCCACAACGCACCAAGTCAACACACAAGCGCCTCATTATGCTTCCTGGAGGCAGTGACTCCCGCTCAGCAAGTCACACCCACACCACATGGCGCTCACACAATTGGCGCCCTCCACCCAGTCCACCCCCACCCTGTTACACCACCAACCAACACTGCGCCACAGATCGCCCTCTATGATCCTGGAGCGTGACTCCCGTTTGCCAAGCCACACACACACACACACGCCCTCCACCGTCACCTTCCACCCTGTTACACACCAAGCACCAACACCCTGGCCACAGCACGCCTCTATGATCCCTGGGGCAGTGACCCCGTTTGGCAAGTCACACACCCCACACGCCCTCCAACCAGCCACCCCCACCCTGTTACACCCCACCAACACCTGCGCCACAGCGCTCTAATTTTCCTGGAGACAGTGACTCCGCTCAGCAAGTCAACACACACACACACACACACAACACTCAAACACACACACACACCACCACCACCACCACCTACGCCACAAGCGTCTCTATGTTCCTGGAGGGATGACTCCCGCTCAGCAAGTCCACCATCACATGCCACACACACACGCACACGCCCTGCCACCTGCCCACCCCCACCTTGTTACACATCCAACACCAAGACTACGCCACATAGCGCTGTACATTCATCCCTCAGGTGGACTGGAGGCAGTGACTCCCGCTCAGCAAGCCAACACACACACACCACACACACACACATACGCTTCTCCACTCTTCCCACCCCCACCCTTGAAACACCACAACAAGCAATGCCTAAGCCAGAGGCGCCTGTAAATGCATATCATTGGCACCACCCAACTCACCCTTTACCTAGCCTTCCCTTGCCTTGCCTGGCACACCAAATGCTTGTAAGCCACAAGTGCCTGTACGTGATACAAAGCCCCCCTTGCCTCTTATCAGCCGCAGGCACATATGGAGTCCAGTAGGTCACCAGAAAATGTAATCCCATCATCATCATCACCATCATCATCACCAATTCATGCATCATCATCATCACACCATCATCATCACCATCATCATCACCATCATCAGTCATATCATTGGGCGCCCAACTCACCCTTTACCTACCTAGCCTGAGCAGCTTAACTACCTTCCCCTTGCTTGCCTTTAGCAGCTGACCTAGCCTTCCCTTGCCTTGCCTAGCAAGCTGAACTAGCCTTCCCTTGCCTTGCTTAGCAGCTGAACTAGCCTTCCTTGCACTTGCCTGAGCAGGCTGAACCTAGCCTTCCCTTGCTTGCTTGCAGCTGAACCTAGCTTCCCTTGGCCTTGCCTGAGCATCGAAGACCTAGCTCCTTCACCTTGGCCTTGCCTAGCAGTTGAACCTAGCCTTCCCTTGCCTTGCTGAAGCAGCTGAACCTTAGCCTTCCGCTTGCTTGCCTTAGCAGCTGAACCTAGCCTCCCTTGCTTGCCTGAGCATCTGACCTAGCCTTCCTTGCCTTGCCTGAGCAGGTGGACTACTCGTATGCCTGGGCCTAACAGGTCTAGCAGGGGCAAGGGCACATGCAGGAAGTGCCCAGAACATGAACATCCAGAGCGAGTTAGATCCAGGCTGAGTGTGTGATCTGCTATGAACGGCGAAGAACACGTGCTGCGTCCCATGCGGCCATGTTTGCATGGTAATAACATAAACAACATATATATATCGCACACATATATCGATGGCGGTACTAGCTTAACCATAGGCGGAC
>CM039465.1:12271842-12329342 GCA_022414725.1 Microglena sp. YARC
ACAGAGAGAGACTCTCTTGGTGTAGGGTAATGATTCTTGCTGTAACTACGGGTGTTGCTTTTGTGGTTTGGGTGTTTTGTGGTTTTCGTGGCTCCACGGTTTCATCCTGCTAAAACTTGGGTGGGTGTGCTGCGTCTTACGCCCGGGGTGCACGGACAGTGGTGGCGAGCTCGGCAGTACACCGATTGTGAGAGTGGGCAGTGCAGTGTGCATGAGGGTTTGTGTGTGCTGGTTTTTACAGTTGCGGGCGACAGTTAAGGATTTGTGTGTCAGTACATGTGTGGCATCAGGTTGTTTAGTATCAGTGGAGGGTACATGAGCGTTGGTTGGGGTGCTTCGGTTTCCATTGTTTTTCTATGTTAGAATATACAACAAAGCAAATGGTACGCCTTATCTCGAAGGTCTGTTGTGCGGATTCGGAGGGGTGGCAGCCGCGTTTACTTTGCACTGGGGCCCGACCGGCGCAAATTCCAGACTCCCGCCGCTACTTTGTTTCGCAGATAGTGTTTGGAGTCATTCTTTTGGCTTCTGTTTGCATGTGGTGAGTTTGAATTGAATTTTTGCATGGTTTTTCCAGCCATCTGGGCTGCTCTGCCATCGGCGTTCCGTTATATCGCAATGTCCCCGCTTTTTGGCGTTGCCGGGCTGGGGCCGCAGTGGTGGTTCCTCCCTTCTGATCTTTCAGTGTGCTTGGGCGGCCGCTATCCGGCTTGGCGCAGGTGTCGTTTGTCTGTCAGGACTGCTGATAGCTATCCCCGCCTTGCCGCTATTTCACTCAACCTCATCTTCTCCACTTCCGAGCTGTCATCTCTCACTGCACTCTACTGTGGTGGTCACGTTTTCATCCGGTCATTCTCACGATTTCTCTTCCACTTTGTCGACTCATCGTCCAGCCTTCGCTCTCACCCAACACTTAAGACCCACTCATTTCGCGAGGTCCTACTCGGTTGCACTCTCTCAACACCTAATGTGTCTCTGCCTTATTCTTCGCATGTGCTGCGTCCCTTATTCCATGCTTGCAAAACCCTCTGGTTTGCTGTTCCCTATCCTCACTCAAATACTGTGAGTGCCCCACTCGACTCGTCTATTGCACACAGCAATGCATGCATGGTGGTTCCGCCTCTCTGCAGTCGCTCACGGGTGGAGTTTTCACCGCACCGTTGTTGGCGGGCTCCGCCTTTTGCGCTTCGGTTCTAGCATGCGTGGTGTTTTTTGTGAGTGGCTCACGTCCTGCGTCGACACTCGCTTCCCGCGTGGAGCCCCCCGGCGCGCGCTCTCCCTCTCGCCCGCCCCTTCACTCTTCTTGCCCTCCGCTTCCTCGCGCACGTGGTCGTGCAGTGCGATTGAGTGTTGCCGGTATGTAGTGTCCAATTTGGCCAGTTACTCACTTGTGTCCCTGTGTTCTCTGCTCACTCCAGCTATCTACTCCACTGTTGGTTGCTCCCTCTTTAGCCGTGACCGACGTCTCCTCCCCTCCTTAGACTCCGACGCGTTTGGTGGTCCTCCCCACCGGGTCGTTCTTATGTACATGGGAGTGTTGCCTTGGGTACTGTATGTCGAAGCAATTACTGACGCCACGTCTTTTTGCCGCCACTCACGTCCGTGTGTCCAACCTCCGCCATTCACAGCCCACTCACCCTACCCTCCCAGCTTGCCCCTCCTTACTCCCTTCACCTCTCTTCTCGTCTGTCTGTGCAGGTTGCATGGAGTGTGCATGATTCGTCCACAGCCAATCACTTGGTCAGCCTCCCTCTGCCATCACATCACCACCCCTCTTCTTCCCCTCACCCTGTCACACTTTTCCTTACGTTGGTGGAGTTTGTTTTTGGCTCTCTCTCTTGCTCCCCCCCTCCCCTCCCACTTGTTGTTGCAGTGCATGGAGTGTGCCGATGATGTCAGCCAAATCGAGCTTCACCCACCTCCGCCACTCACTCACCCAACTCCGCCACTACACCCACTGTTACACATCCCTCTTACCCTCCCAGCTCGTCTGTGCAGTCATTGGATGTGCAGATGATGTCCAAGCCAATCAGGGCGTTCTGCCTGTTTGCATGGCCAGTGAGCTTTGCATGAGATCCTTGTCCGTGACACTGTGGACATTACTCACAGTAACCACAGTTTACTACTGTTTCTTTTGGGGGCAAATACCGTAGCAGCTTCTGGGCAAGCTCCCTTTCCCTGCCCTTAAGCCAAACCTTAAGCTAGCTAGTGTGTTTGAAAGCTGATATGACAAGCATTCCCACGCAGCTTCAAGCATTGGGTTTGGAACCATAGTAGCTGGCCATAGAGCTTGGCGAGGACTGCCACGAGTAGCCCAAAAATAAACAGAGTAGTTTACTGTGCACTTGAGATCCTGGGGTGCACTGCGGCTCTACTTACATTGCCTTGCATGGCCCACTGGAGCGTGTGCATCTGAGATCCTGGCACCGACATTGTGACACATGCCTCTGTTGTTGCTTTTGGCTTGATTTATTTTTGTACATTTATATTGCTTTGTTATGATTGGCCCATTCTGTTGGCCCATAGACAAGCCTGATCCACACTCCGGGGGTTGGGGGGGGGGGGGGGTCGTCAGACCATTCGTGTGAAAGTGTTCCCCCACCCTTTCCCTAGGATTTGGGTCCTAAACAAACCAGCGTATGGGAGGACTCAGAGTTTGAACTAAACTTGGTTATCGTAGCTTAAGCCCAGCGAATTTGCTGCTCGTCCGTTTTGAGTCAGTAAAAAAGGAAAATGCGAGACTTCTCAGCGGACTTGCACTAGGAACAGGTTGTTTAGGAACGCTGCGTCTCGTCCAAGACCCTGGAGGTGCCCTGACGAGAATCGAACCAACACTGACCTGTGTGTTATACACAAAGCACGTAGCCTCAGCACTGGGGGCAAGGGTTGTTCAGAACGCTGCGTCTTCGTGGAATCAGGGAAAGTGTCTGTTGACTAGACAGGAAAGGGACCGTTAAGTCGCAGGACGCTATACAATAATTGCGCTCTGCAGGCAGCAGAAGCCGGGGTCCTCCGTGAAGTCCGAGCGTGGTTCCCGGAGCGACCCGGGTTCGATCCGGTGGCGGAATGTTTAGAGCCAGGGGTCCTTCTGGAGAACCCTGACCAAGAGGACTCCTTCAGGATCCCAGAGCACTTGCACCGGGGTTGTCAGGAAGCGCGTCCTAGCGTTGAGACACAACGGGAAAGGGTCAGTTGCGTACTAAGAAACAACGTCGGGACAGTGGGTTGGTTGCGTAGCAGGGACGCACAGCTATCGCAATTGGTGCGTCTCAGGGTTGCGGCTGTAAAATTGATGCACCCTCAGGATCAGGATACTTCAAACGGAACCCCAGGGGTTGCGTTCCTGGGACGCAAACCTAATTGTCGTATGTGCGTCCTGGGACGCATCCAATTCGGTAGGTTGCGTCCTGGGACGCATTCAGGTCTTCAGGCTGCGTCCCACTATCAAAAGAACCCTTAGCCCACGGCAATGGAGTGGTGGTGGGCCAATCAACTGATGGGTGAGACACAACCAACATCTTGAACCTGCGTCTGCGACGCAACCAACATCCTGAACCTGCGGCTGGGACGCTATGGACCCTCCCCATGTTGCGTCCTGCAACGTCAGGACGCGGAGCGTCCTGCACTACCCTGCTTCAGGACACAGAGCTGGGGTTTCCTCTAAGCCACCCTGAACTGGCACCTCAGATGAGCTTTGCAAAATGTGAATTATCTGTACAAAAAGTGTTGGGAGCATGGCGTGGCTGTTCTGTCGTATAATCAGGGGAAATTAAAAATCGAAATTCCTTGTCGGGTTTGCAGGTTGAAGTGTAGAGTTTTTTGTGTCGAATGTGTGCTTGAACTTCGTTGGCAGAACGGGCATAAAAAAATGGCGAATGAGTACCACGGGGCTATCTATGGACGGAATAACGTTTTCGCTATGGTGAATGAATTCTGATGGTGATGACAATGGTAGACATGATGGTGATGATCATCCTGAACATGCAAAAGTATAACCATACACGACAAGGTTGTAACACATTTCAGTATGATTCCCTTTATAAGTTGTTGCAATTTGTTTGCAGCTCCAGGGGTAGGCCGAAGTAGGCGTTAGGACTTGCCCAACCGTGGCCAGGGAGAGGCTGAAAAACGAAAAAGCAACTGATGACTGAATCCCACACCGTATATTAATAAGCATCGGCGGGTCAGGGTCAAAACCTGTGACTGGGTAGAGCATGCTAGTGTTGAATTGCAAACTTCGATTGCTCAGTGCTCACCGTCTGCGGTGGGGTTAAGATCATGCCTGCAGCGAGCCATGTGCCTAAAATTCTGGCCCGGAATTTGGTAATTATCACCAGTATTACCCCTTCTCGCCCATAGGGATATTTAACGGTGACTACTGGCTAGCTCCGGCTTACGGCTATGGTGTACTTAACTTCACGTCCTGTGAGTAACGGTATTACCACGGGCATGTAGACATTTCAATTTCAATTTCAAAGTTTACCCCCAATTCTCCCTTGTCAATGCCCAAAACCTCTCGTTTAAAACCTATGGCATGCTCTGGATTGGGATTGGCTCAGCGCGTAGTGGCGTTTGGTCTGGAGTTCTTGAATGGTGATTTTTGGACTGGGAACCTGGCCTCGTTTTTTTTTCTCAAATCTTGTAAGTGGGTTTTTTCGTAGCTGTCATGGTGTAGGGCCTCCTCCAGAGCACAGCGTACGAAGTGCTGTAAGTAGCTGTTACCCGCTTTTACAGATGTTTACACGGGCTTTAGGGCCATTTAGGGGGCGGCGGGGACATTTTTTTAACTTTTTATAGCGATAATTTCGCCAAAACAGGGTCACACACCTGACAGACCGCTATATATACGGGGGGAGATCCCTTCCTGCGTGCCGGCCTGGGCGCTGTGGTGACCAGCCATGCGTGTTGCAGATAGACAACCAATGGCTGTTGATAACTTAGTAGCACCTTCAAGAAACCTCGCCCACGAGACTATTATTTTTGTTCGCCGCGTTCGTAACTTAAGTAAGCCCTGTTTAACACGTCAATCGTCAGGCTGCGAGGGCACATGGGTTTTTTGAGTCCAGCAGAAGCACCAGGGCATGGACACCCAAACAGCAATATTACCATAGCATCGGATTGCCTAAGGCGCCTATCAGCAATCGAGATGTGGGGATAGACGCAATCCGGCCCGACTTGATACAAGGTTTGTGCCAAATACGCAAAATCGTTTTGCCCAGGCACGCTCGGTCGACCGGTATCCATCGGCGACGCACGGGCCAATCGCGACCAACAGGGATCGGCAGGCAGTCGGGCTTGCGGGGAATCGCTGATCCGCCGAGATTGGAAACGGCCTAATGCTTTCATTTTGATGTCACGAGCATTTGGCTGGGGTTAGCTTCCCGCTTGTCAACCATATCACTTGTCGGTTGTCAAACCACCTGTCACTGTCATCAATCATTTCCCAAAGCCCGCCATTGGGACAGCATTTTTGGGTGGTATCGTCAGTCCTATTGCACAGTTCCTTGGCCCTAGTCTTGTGCCTCCTTGCTCTCGTTCTTTTCATAAGCTTCCTCTGTTGATTTTATTTACAAAACTGCAAGAGAATTTTAACCCATGGAGGTGTATGCGAAGCTTCTTCCACTTATTTACCATCATCATTCTCACAGTTGCTGAAAGGTTCAAAAGTTCTGTTCATTCTCGGCATTCCATTCCTAAATTCAATACCTGGAAATGTTGGAGGGAAACCGTCGGCCTAAAGATGCGATAAATTACTGTAAATCATTTGCGTGAAACAGATACCGGTCGAGTCTGCTTAACCCAGACCCTTCGTGTGACAGAGCCCAAGGAAACCCTAGCAAGCAAACTCCAGCCTGGCAGCTCAATACTTTATCGCCGAGATTTCACAATTGGCCAGAGGCGGACTCCAATACGGCACTCACACAATCACTCGAAGTGTCTGGGAGGGCCAGCCCAACATTGAAAGAAAAATCAGCATACGCAATACCGACACTGGGGACGATATCTGACTGATTTATCGAGATGTATACGGAACCCCGCCCAGCCATGGTGGGCGCCAGTTGTTGCGTTTTATTGCCCACGTCTTCGCATCCTACTAGTGGCTGATTAAGACGTTGGCACTTGCTCGACCTGGCCTCGTTTGTATAATGCTCTGGCCGCCAGTCTGGAAGGCTTTGCTCCAGTGCATATCTAGAGGCAAACACCCTGGCCAGAGCATGGAACAAGTTTGAATCCCTAAAACAAAGCAAATGGAAGCCTGCATTTGTCGAATCGAACTTCAGGAGTACTGCAGCCAGGAACTGAAGGTGAGAGGGCCAGAGGGATTTTCAATTGTTTTTTATGTCCAAAATAAACCATGCCCGAACTGCAACAAAAATAGGACAACAGAATCAATTCGAGACCGACTGTCAACTGGTTCAAAACATATAACAGTGAAATGAGACTAGAAGAGAATAAAGAAAGAAAAATTGAAGAGACAGTACTGGCATACAAGCGGAAAAGCTTGATAGAGCCGTGAGCCTAAGGGTAAAAAGGACAGCCCTAGGTGTAATCGCAGAGAGCCTGAAGGTGAAATCCAGACAGCCTAGGTGTAATCCAGACAGCCTAGGTGTAATCCAGACAGCCTAGGTGTAATCCAGACAGCCTAGGTGTAATCCAGACAGCCTAGGTGTAATCCAGACAGCCTAGGTGTAATCCAGACAGCCTAGGTGTACATCCAGACAGCCTAGGGTGTAAATCCATTCTCTGGTGTAATCTAGTGGGAATTAAGACCACGAACTGCGTGACACCTACAAAGAGGTTCCTAGGTCAACTGCTGTAAGTCGATAATTGTTACAATGAGAATAAATAAACTTAAAGTGATAGAAACGGAGCAAAGAGATGGTACTTAGCTGTACATCTGCGAAACTGCCCGATTGAGCAGTGGAGTCGAGGGCCGCCTAGTTAAAACAAATGACGAAGGTGGTACTTGGCAGGACATCGGCGAGCTGCCCCATAGAGCAGTGAAGTCGAGGGCAACCAAGATACCTTTTAAGGATCAACTGCTTTAAGTTGTTCGTGTTGGAGCACGCCTAGATGCTGGTTCATGACCATATTTTGTGTACTGCTGGGGGGTAGGACTCCTGTACTGCCCAAGCATCTACCCTATATATAAGTATTATTTGCATAGAGAATCTATTGCCTCCTGCACCAGCCTTCTTGCCACACGTCGCATGAAGGAGTCCCTACGGCCTGGAGGGTGACACTTACTATGTCTGCCATGGTGACTTTCCCCAGCTGCGGCGTACGGGAGGGTCCCCTTAACAACACGCCCCTCCAGTTGTTTTACGTATTGGCTTGCCTTCACTGTTTTTCTTTTTGGCTACTAGCAGCAGCTTCTAGACAGCTCCCTGAGCCAGCCACTGGCCTAAATAAATAAATATAACGCCTTATTACGAGGTATGAGGTTGAGCAGGCCAGCCCGTTTGCTTGCTCTGGGTCCAAACATTAAGTAACAGACATACGCTCACCAAACACATGTAATGAATGAGTAATAACGTCCCGTTATGTATTTTCTCACTTTGGATGTGTACGCTATATGCAGATGCGCCAGGAGATCAAGATATTTGCCAGGATGAAGAGGCAAGGTGGCCACAGCCATTACCAGCCGCAGCTGTCATGCGGCGCGCGACGACGCATGTACACCCAGTCAACCTAGAGTGGAGAGAGTTGGGTTGCACATACAAGTAGGTTTTTTGTTTTTTTGTTTTTTTGTTTTTTAAACTGCCTCTCCTGTTTTCAAGCTTGGGAAAGCCCCTTGAGCCTATTTGGCTACCCCTGGACTGTAAAAGTTCCTACAGGTGGAGTTATGAAATACATCCTAGCAACCTACCTGCCTACCTACCTACCTACATATCTACCTACCTGCCCGCCTGACGACCGCGTCACCTCCCTTCCTGCCTGCCTCCCTGCTCCCAGCCCGCTTGCCTCCCTGCCTCTCTCCCCTACCTGCCTGCCTGCCTGCCTGCCTTGCCCACCTCTCTGCTCCCCTCCTGCCTCCCTGCCTCCTGCCTCTCTTCCCTCCTCCTGCCTCCCTGCTCTCTGCCCCCTGCTTCCTGCCTCCCTGCTCCTGCCTCTCTGCCCCCCTCCTGTCTTCCTGCCTACCTGCCTCCCTTCCTCTCTGCCCCCTCCGTGCCTCCTGCCTGCCCCTCTCCCTGCCCCTCTACCTGCCTCCTTTCCTCTATGACCTACTCCTCCCTCCTCCCTGCCTCCCTGCTGCCCCCTCCTGCGCCCCCTCCCTGCATGCCTCCCTGCTTGCACACACATTGCCATCCATCCAGTTGTCTGTCCACACACAGACATACTGACCAGGAATCGTAATTTAACCAGACAGTATCCAAACTGTATATAACTGTATATAACTGTATGTAACTGTATATAACGAACTGTAAATGACTGTATATAAAAAACTGTATATAACTGTGTAGTTTCTGAAATACAAAGTATCCATATTGTAACCAAGCTCTATCATATCTGTGTATATATAGCTGGATACTAAAAATATAAATACAAAGTATCCAGATTCTAACCAAGCTAGAAATACAAAGTATCTAGATTGTAACCAAGCTAGAAATACAAAGTATCCAGATTGTGACCAAGCTCTATCATATCTGTGTATATATAGCTGGATACTAACCCACGCATGTATGTATGCAGTATTTATGTATTATTTGTATTATTATTTGTATTATTTTACAGTCCAAATAGGCTTCAGGGACTTGCCCAACGTTTAAACAAGGAAGGCAGTTAAAAAAACACTATTGAACTGAACCCCATGTATGTCTGTCTGTTTTAATTTTGCAGTCCAGGGGTATCAAAATAGGCTGAAGGGACCCCAACAAATAATGAAGGGACCCCAACAAATAATGAAGGGACCCAACAATAATGAAGGGACCCAAAAATAATGAAGGGACCCCAACAAAATAATGAAGGGACCTCAACAAATAATGAAGGGACCAACAAATAATAAAGGGACCCAACAAATAATGAAGAGACCCAAAAATAATGAAGGGACCCCCCAACAAATCATGAAGGGACCCCGACAAATAATGAAGGGACCCAACAAATATGAAGGGACCCCAACAAAATGAAGGGACCCCAAATAATGAAGGGACACAAATGAATTGCCCCATACGCAAGTAGGTCTGCCTCTGGATCAACTGCAGTGTTGAGGAGCGAGTCAGGTAGTGTGTGCAGTGCTTGAAAATAAAGCTTAATGAACTGGTACACAAAACTTCCTCTGACCAATGCATATGTAGGCTCCCTCCCTCCCCCTCCCTCCCTCCCTCCTCCTCTCTCCCTCCCTCCTCCCTCCCTCCTCCCTCCTCCCTCCTCCCTCCCTCCCTCCTCCCTCCCTCCCTCCTGCCTCCTCCCTCCTCCCTCCCTCCCTCCTCCTCCTCCCTCATCCCTCCCTCCTCCCTCCTCCCTCCCTCCTCCTCCTCCCTCCTCCCTCCCTCCTCCTCCCCCTCCCTCCTCCCCCCTCCCTCCCTCCTCCCTCCCTCCCTCCTCCCCCCTCCTCCCTCCCCCCACCAAATCATTTTCTTTGTGTCCATACCGATGTTCCTCTGGAGCGACCACTGTGTTGCGGAACGATTCAGGCAGTGTGTTCAGTGCTTGGAAATGAAACTTTATGAACTGGTCCACAATAAATCCACTGACCAATGCATATGTAGGCCTCCCTCCCTCCCTCCCTCCCACCCTTGTCGAACTGGTCCCCACCAAATCAATTGCCCCAAATACAAGTTGGTCTGCCTCTGTAACAACCACAGTGTTGTGGATCGATTCAGGCAGTGTGTGCTGTGCTTGAAAGGGAACTTGTTGAACTGGTCCTCAAAAAGTCCATGCATGCCACCCAAGCATTAGTAGGTCTTTCCTTTGGAACAACTACTTTACTACTGTGTTGCGAATCGATTCAGGCAGTGTGTGCAGCGCTTGGAAGTAAAACTTGTTGAACTGGTCCCCACCAAATCAATGGACCCATACACATGTAGGTCTCCCTCCCTCCCTCCATCCTCCTCCCTCCTCCCTCCCTCCCTCTCTCCCTCCCTCCTCTCTCCCTCCTCCCTCCTCTCTCCCTCCTTATGAACTGGTCCTTACTCATCAATGGACCCATACACATGTAGCCGGTTCCCTCCCTCCTCTGCTCCCCCTTCCTCTCTCCCTCCCTCCTCTCCTCCCTCTCCTCATCCCTCTCTCTCCCTCCTCTTCCTCTCCCTCCCTTTCTCTCTCTCCTCTCCCTCTCTCCTCTCTCTCCTCCCTCTCTCCCTCCCTTCCTCTCTCCCTCCCTCTCCCTCCTCCCTCTCCTCCCCTTCCTCTCCCTCCCTCCCTCTTCCTCCCTCCTCTCTCCTCTCTCTCTCCTCCCTCGCTCTCCCTCTCTCCCTCCCTCTCTCCCTTGCCTCTCTCTCTCCTTCCTCTCCTGTCTCTCTCCCTCCCCTCTCTCTCCTCCTCCTCTCTCCCTCCCCTCCCTCCCTTCTCTCCTCCCTCTCTCTCTCCTCCCCTCTCTCCCCTCCCTCCCTCTCTCATCCCTCCCTCTCTTCCCTCTCTCTCCTCCCTTCTCTCTCTCCCTCCTCTCTCTCCCTCCCTGCCTCCCTCCCTTCTCTCCCTCCCTCCTCTCTCCCTCCTCCTCCTCCTCCTCTCTCCCTCCCTCTCTACCCCCCTCCCTCCCTCTTCTCTTCCTCCCTCCCTCTCTCCCTCTCTCTCTCCCTTCCCCTTGCCTCTCTCCTCCTCTCCTCCCTCCCCTCTCTCCTCCCTCCTCTCTCTCTCCTCCTCTCTCCTCCCTTCTCTCCCTCCCTCTCTCTCCCTCCTTCTCTCTCCCTATCCTCTCTCCCTCCCTCCCCTCTCCTCCCTCCTCTCCTCCCTCCTCCTCCCTCCTCTCCTCTCTCTCCTCCCCTCTCCTCCTCTCCTCCCTTCTCTCCTCCCCCTCTCTCCCTCCCTTTCTCCTCTCCTCCCTTCCTCTCTCCCTCCCTTCCTTCTCCTCTCCCTCGCCTCCTTCTCCTCTCCCTCCTCCTCTCTCTCCTCCTCTCCCTCTCTCTCTCCTCTCCTCTCTTCCCTCTCTCTCCCTCTCCTCCTCCCTCCCTCTCCCTCCCTCCCTCTCTCCCTCCCTTCCTCTCTCTCCTCCTCCTCTCTCCCCTCCGCCCTCCCTCTCCCTCCCCCTTCCTCTCTCCCGTTCATTCTCCTTCCCTCTCTCTCCTCCCTTCTCTCTCTCCTCCTCCGCTCTCCTTCTCTCCCTCCTCCCTCCCTCTCTCCCTCCTCTCCTCTCTCCCTCCCTCCTCTCCTCCCTCACCTCTCTTCTCCTCCCTTAATGAACTGGTCCCCACCAAATCAATGTGCCCATACACACGTAGGTCTGCCTCTGGAACAACCACAGTGCTGCGGAATGCTCCAGGTATTGTGTGCAGGGCTTGGAAGTTAAACTTGTTGAACCGGTCCCCACCAAATCAATGTACCCACCCATGCATATGTAGGTCTGCCTCTGGGACAACCACTGTATTGCGGAACGCTACAGAAAGTGTGTGCGGTGCTTGAAAATAAATTTTGATGAACTGGTCCCCAAAACATTCACTGACCCATGCATGTGTAGGTCTGCCTCTGGAACAACCACAGTGCTGCGGAACGCAACAGGAAGTGTGTGCAGTGGAGAGATGCAAGCCCTTCTCGGTCCATCAGGCGCAGGTATGTACTGATGGCAGTAGCGTGTGTGTATGTGTGTGTGTATGTGTGTGTTTATGTGTGTGTGCATATATGTGTCACAGTGTGTTTATGTCTGTGCGTGTTTATGTGTGTGTGTATGTGTGTGTATGCGTCTGTATATGTCACAGTGTGTGCAGTGGAGAGATGCAAGCCCTTCTGGGTCCATCAGGCGCAGGTATGTACTGATGGCAGTACGGTGTGTGTTTATGTGTGTGCATATGTGGGTGTATGGGTGTATGTGTGTTGGTGTATATGTGTGGATGTGTGTGTGTAGGTCACAGTGTGTGCAGCGGAGAGGTGCCAGCCTTTCTCCGCCCATCAGGCACTAGTAGGTGCAGATGGCAGTAGTGTGTGTATATAAATGTGTGTATGTGTGTATGTATGTGTGTGTGTATGTGTGTGTATATATATGTGTGTATGTGTGTATATATGCGTGTGTGTATGTGTGTGTATATATATGTGTGTGTGTATGTGTGTATATATATGTGTGTATGTGTGGATATATGTGTGTATGTGTGTGTATATATATGTGTGTATGTCACAGTGTTTGCAGTGGAGAGATGCAAGCCCTTCTGGGTCCATCAGGCGCGGGTTTGTACTGATGGCAGTAGGGTGTGTGTATGTGTGTGTGTATGTGTGTGTGCATATATGTGTCACAGTGTGTTTGTATATGTGCGTGTATATGTGTGTGTGTATATGGGTGTATGCGTCTGTATATGTCACAGTGTGTGCAGTGGAGAGATGCAAGCCCTTCTCGGTCCATCAGGCACAGGTATGTACTGATGGCAGTACGGTGTGTGTGTGTATATGTGTGTATGTTTGTGTATGTGTGTGTATGTTTGTGTATGTTTGTGTATGTGTGTGTATTTATGTGTGTTATATGTGTGTGTATACATGTGTGTATATGTGTGTGTATATGTCACAGTATGTCACAATACCGCGCTTAATTATACAGGCAAATCAACTCTGATAGGCATGCTGGCCCTGATCTGCATTATAGCAGCTCATCACTAGACTGTAATTGCTCATCAACTCATCACAAAACTGCGCCTACTTAAACAGGCAAAGAAACTCTGAGAGACAAGCTTACACTCGCTCTATAATATGCAGATAATACGGTGATATAGCTAGCTCCGCTTACGCTATGGTGTCTTACTTCACGTCCTGTGAGTAACGGTTCTACACGGATGTAACAATTTCGATATAGCAGATAATCACTAGACTATACTTGCTCATAGTGACTCATACAAACATTACAACAATTCATCCACACACAGCAACGACCTCACACTCATCACTACAATACCACGCCTAATTATACAGGCAAATCAACTCTGCTAGACATGCTGACCCTGATCTATAATATAGCTGCTCATCACCACAATACCGCACCTACTTAAATAATATGAAAAACATGCAAGTAAACTCTGCAAGGCACGCTGATCTAGAATATATCTGCTCATCACTAGACTGCAATTGCTCATAGTGACTTATACTTGCATTACAATAACCCACCCGCATACTACAACCACCTCACACTCATCACTACAATACCGCGCCTACTTATACAGGCAATACTCTCTGTCAGACACGCAGATCCTGATCTATAATATAGATTATCATCACTAGACCACACTTGCTCATAGTGACTTAATACATAACATTAACAATAACTCACCATCATACTACACTACCTCATACTCATCACTAAATACCAAAGCGCCTAAATTATACAGGCAAATCAACTCTGCTAGACATGCCGACCCTGCTCCATAATATAGCTGCTCATCACTACAAAACCGCGCCTACTTATACAGGCAAATAAACTCTGCTAGACGTGCTGACCCTGATCTATGTTATAGCTGCTCATCACTACAAAACCGCGACTACTTATACAGGCAAATAAACTCTGGCTAGAACGTGCTGACCCTGAATCTATGTTATAGCTGCTCATACACTGAACAACTTGCTAGACATGCCGACCTACTATGTAA
Source organism: Microglena sp. YARC (assembly GCA_022414725.1). Classification (NCBI taxonomy): domain Eukaryota; kingdom Viridiplantae; phylum Chlorophyta; class Chlorophyceae; order Chlamydomonadales; family Chlamydomonadaceae; genus Microglena; species Microglena sp. YARC. The sequence continues at coordinate 12,285,564 of CM039465.1, forward strand.
TGTAGCTGCTCATAACTTGACTATACTTGCTCATAGTGACTTATAAATACATTACAATAACTCACCATCATACTACACCCACCTCACTCTTATCACTGCAATACCGCACCTACTTATACAGGCAAATCAACTCTGCTAGACGTGCTGACGCCCTGCTGTACAAGTGTTTACTCCTCATCATTATACTGCAATTGCTCATAGTGACTTATACAATCCATTGGCAAAATAATGTAACCGTATATTACAGCCATCTCACATACGCACACGCATCACTACGATACGCTGCATACATTTACAGGCGATTTGGACCTTGACAAGTCTTTAAACTGACTATGTCACTTACTATGCTCCTTGGTATCCTTGGGTGTTGCACGGGGGGACTTGGAATTGGAAGAGGTTGCGCAGCCCAGGGTTGGCTTGCACACCATGTAACAATTTACTTAAACTAACTTATATTAACTTGACTTGACTTAAATTAAATCAAATCAAATCAAATCAAATCAAATCAAATCAAATCAAATCAAATCAAATCAAATCAAATCAAATCAAATCAAACAAATCAAATCAAATCAAATTATATGCAGGTAAATATTGGTGGTTGGCCCCAGTGCAAGTAAATTGGCCGCCCCCTGAACTGATGCCTCGTAATAAGGCGTAACTATTTTTATATTTATTCAGTTTTTATATCTTCTATTGCTTCTAGAGATTTCCTTCCCCCCCCCCCCCCATTTTTTAAATGTATGTATTCGATTGTATGCAGGCAAATCAACTCTACTAGACATGCTGACACAGCTCTGTATATGCAAGCAACTATTGGTGGTTGGCCCCAGTGCAAGTAAATGGGCTGGCCCCCTCAACCTCATGCCTCGTAATAAGACGTACTGTTTTGATATTTATTCAGATTTATTTATTCATTTGTTTTTCAATTGCATGAGATTCGTTTTTCATTTGTATGAGATTTTTTTTAAAATTTATGTATTAAATGTTTTGCAGGCAAATCAACTCTGCTAGACATGCTGACCCAGCGCAAGAGTGTAGGAGAGCTATCTGGCCAGATAATTGTCAACGGCACGCCTGTGTCTGGTAGCAACAAATCCAAGTACATCAAAAAGATGGCGTATGTGCCTCAGGTACGTTGCGTGTGCAGGTGAAATGGCAGGTAATGCATGTCGTGTGTTTCTCTGGCTTTTCCTTTACTGTGTGCAGTTAGCGGCATGCCTGTGTCTGGTAGCAACAAATCCAAGTACATCAAAAAGATGGCGTATGTGCCTCAGGTACGTTGCGTGTGCAGGTGAAATGGCAGGTAATGCATGTCGTGTGTTTCTCTGGCTTTTCCTTTACTGTGTGCAGTTAGCGGCATGCCTGTGTCTGGTAGCAACAAATCCAAGTACATCAAAAAGATGGCGTATGTGCCTCAGGTACGTTGCGTGTGCAGGTGAAATGGCAGGTAATGCATGTCGTGTGTTTCTCTGGCTTTTTCCTTATACTGTGTGTGCAGTTAGCGGCATGCCTGTGTCTGGTAGCAACAAATCCAAGTACATCAAAAAGATGGCGTATGTGCCTCAGGTACGTTGCGTGTGCAGGTGAAATGGCAGGTAATGCATGTCGTGTGTTTCTCTGGCTTTTCCTTTACTGTGTGCAGTTAGCGGCATGCCTGTGTCTGGTAGCAACAAATCCAAGTACATCAAAAAGATGGCGTATGTGCCTCAGGTACGTTGCGTGTGCAGGTGAAATGCGGGTAAATGCATGTCGTGTGTTTCTCTGGCTTTTCCTTTACTGTGTGCAGTTAGCGGCATGCCTGTGTCTGGTAGCAACAAATCCAAGTACATCAAAAAGATGGTGTATGTGCCTCAGGTACGTTGCGTGTACAGGTGAAATGGCAGGTAATGCATGTCGTGTGTTTCTCTGGCTTTTCCTTTACTGTGTGCAGTTAGCGGCATGCCTGTGTCTGGTAGCAACAAATCCAAGTACATCAAAAAGATGGTGTATGTGCCTCAGGTACGTTGCATGTGCAGATGAAATGACTGGCACTTATGTTGCGTGTTTTGCTGGCATTCCGTTTACTGTGTGCAGTAAGCGACATGCATTCATTTCCATGAGAATATGTGTTTGTATGTGTGTGTATGTGTGTGTATGTGTGTATGTGAGTGTGTGCAGTAAGCGGAATACATCCATTTTTATGGCAATTTGTGTGTGTAAGTGTGTGTGTATATGTGTGTGTATGTGTGTGTGTGCAGTAAGCGACATACATCCATTTCCATGAGTATATGTGTGTATATGTGTGTGTCTATGTGTTTATACAAGTGTGTATATATGTGTGTATATATGTGTGTATATATGTGCGTATATGTGTGTGTATATTTATGTGTGTGCAGGTGAAATGACAGGTAATGCCTGTTATGTGGTTTTTCTGGCATTACGTTAACTGTGTGAAGGTAGCGGAACACATCCATTTCCAAGTGAATGTGTGAAGGTAGCGGAACACATCCATTTCCAAGTGAATGTGTGAAGGTAGCGGAACACATTCATTTCCAAGTGAATGTGTGATTATAATCTAATGTGTGTGTGACATGTGTGTATGTATGTGTGTGTATGTAAGTGTGTATGTGTGTATGTGTGTATGTGTGAGTTTATGTATGTGCGTGTATGTGTGTGTATGTATGTGTGTGTATATGTGTGTGTATGTGTGTGTACGTGTGTATATGTATGTGTGTGTATGTGTGTGTATGTATGTGTGTGTATGTGTGTGTATGTATGTGTTTGTATGTATGTGTGTGCATGTGTGTGTATGTATGTGTGTGTATGTATGTGTGTGTATGTGTGTGTATGTATGTGTATGTATGTGTGTGTATGCTTGTGTATGTATGTGTGTGTATGTGTGTGTTTGTGTGTGTATGTATATATGTATGTATGTGTGTGTATGTATGTGTGTATGTGTGTGTATGTGTGAGTGTATGTGTGTGTATGTTTGTGTGTATGTATATGTGTATGTGTGTGTATGTATGTGTGTGTATGTATGTATATATGTATGCATGTGTGTGTATGTATGTGTATGTGTGTGTATGTATATGTGTGTGTATGTATGTGTATGTATGTGTGTGTATGTGTGAGTATGTATGTGTGTGTATGTGTGTGTATGTGTGTGTATGTATTTGTGTGTATGTATGTGTGTGTATGTGTGTGTATGTGTGTATGTATATGTATATGTGCGTGTATGTGTGTGTACGTATGTGAATATGTGTGTATATGTGTGTGTATGTATGTTAGTGCACTTAGAGGAACACTTGTGTCAAGTAGCAACAAATCCAAGTACATAAAAATAAGTCAAAAATATAATAGATCAAAGCTAGCGATCGCTATATATAGCAGAACAAATAATCCCTGCTCCCTTCTGGGGGGGCGGGAGCCCCAGAGTCCACCCGGAGTCACCCAGAGGTCACCCGGGGGGCGGCCGGGGGGCGTCACCCGGAGTCACCCGGGGGCGAAAGCCCCAGAGTCACCCCAGAGTCACCGGGGGGCGGGAGCCCCCAGAGTCATCCGGTAGTCCGTTTGTTGTTAGTTATGCACACAAATCTGGCCCGAACTGGCCCCCTGACCCTGTTGTAACCTGGCTTTGGTCGCTTCACCGCTTCCAGTTCAGTCTGTCGCTCCAATAGCCAACACAATCCGCCAATTTTACGCATCGCTTGCGACGCAACTTAAAGTTGTATAACTTACACAACTTTAAATTCGTCGCCTTTTCATGATTTTCATGTACCCATACCACACTTTAGCAAATATAATAAAAACACATTTTTGGTGGAGCCCCTCCTCCTAGGGGGCATGAGCCCCCAGATTCACACCGTTGCCCGTCGGACTGACCGTCCGACCGACCGACGACCGATAAAAAGCCAGGCACGTCTCCCAACTGTCTAATAACTAACTGGCTTCGGTCAGCTCCATCGTTGCCACCTGTTGTTCTGTTGCCAATACTCTCCGCCAATTTTCCGCGTCGCTTGTGTCGCTGCATAGGACTTCTTTTGTTCAGTGTTCCCTCGGAAAAGGTTCCTGAATAAAAAACAAATAACAAAAAAATAACACAAGATCAGGCATTTTCTATTTCTTTTTGGGCTGCACATGGCAGCTTCCCGCCAGCCCCATCAGCCAGCCACTGGGTCAAATCCCAAGCTTGCAGCTGTACTTGAAAGCCTGCACCGTCAGCTTTCATACTCTCCCTGTTGTCACACACCAGACAAAGCACTGATTTTTGGGGGGGGTGGGGGTGACACACACTCACACACAGATGCAGAGGGCAACCAAGTCCCAAGTCTTGACGGCTTGTGAGGCTATCCATTTCGCGGCATGCATCTGCTTTCCAAACACATGCATCCCCCCCCCACTCCCCCCTCTCCCCCTCACACCCACTCTCCCCACACCGACCCACCCACACCCACCAAACCCACTCACTCACTCTCATCCAACCCACACCTACTCATGCAGGAGGACTGTTAACCTAGTCCCAGTCCTAACAGCTTCTGAGGCTATCCAGTTCGCCGCATGCATGCGCCTTTCCACACACATGTGCACCCACAGCATACACACACACACACACACACACCTGCACATACCGCCCACCCACCCACTCCACACCTACTCATGCAGGAGGACAACCTAGTCCCAGTCCTAACAGCTTCTGAGGCTATCCAGTTTTGCCGCATGCATGCGTCTTCCCAACTGGCACCAGCCGAGCATCTCGCAACGCTCGTGCGGCCGATGTGCTGGAGGTGGTCGGACTGCGCATTGTTCCGACACCATGGTAAGCCTGTCACAAAGTTGCCCCCCCCCCCCCCCCCACCACCACACACACACACCACCACACACACGTCCCGTCCCCACGCACTTATCCCCCCACACACCCCACCCCATCCTCCCCTCCCCCCAAACCAACACCAACACACCAACAACAACAGCATCAACACACACAACACCACTGGCACCAGCTGAGCATCTCGCAACGCTCGTGTGGCGGATGTGCTGGAGGTGGTCGGAGTGCGCCATTGTTCAGGACACCATGGTAAGTCTGTCACAATCCCCCCCCCCCCCCACCCCCTTTACACACACACTTATCCCCTTTCTACCTTCCCCCCCCCCCCCCCCCTCTCCCAACAACAACAACAACTACAGCAACAACAACAACAACAATACACACACACACCACTGGCACCTGCCCTCGGCTCACACTGCCGTGCGGCGATGTGCTGGAGGTGGTCGGACTACGCCATTGTTCCGACACCATGGTAAGTCTGTGGCAGAATTTCCCCCCCACCCCCACCCACAACATTCACGGTACACACACCCCCCCCCACCACCATAACCCCCCCCCCCCACCACCACACACACACACACACTTATCCCCCCCCCCTCACACACACTCACACACACACCATCCTCCCCTCCCCCCAAACCAGCACCAACAACACAACAACAACAGCACCACACACACCACACACCACTGGCACCAGCCCCATGGCTCTCAACGCTCGTGCGGCCGATGTGCTGGAGGTGGTCGGACTGCGCCATTGCTCCGACACCATGGTAAGTCTGTCCCTCAATTCCCCCCCCCACCCCCCACCCACCCCCAGCACACACTTATCCCCCACCCCACCCCATCCTCCCCTCCCAACCAACACCAACACCGAACACCAACACCAACACCAACACCAACACAAGCACAAGCACACAAAATACGCACACTAAACAACCCACGGGCACAGTGGAGCATCACGCAATGCTCGTGCGGCAGATGTGCTGGAGGTGGTCAGACTGCGCCATTGTTCCGACACCATGGTAAGTCTGTCCTCCCCCTCCCCCCCCACCCACCCCCCCACCCCATCCCCACGCACACACTTATAACCCCCCAACCCCATCCTCCCCTCCCCTCCAAACCAACACCAACACCAACATCAGCACAAAAAATACACACACACCACACACCACTGGCACCAGCCGAGCATCTTGCAATGCTTGTGCGGGGGATGTGCTGGAGTCGGTCGGACTGCGCCATTGTTCCGACACCATGGTAAGTCTATGACAGATTTCCCCCCCCTTCCCCCCCCCCACACCCCACCACCCAAACCAACCCCCCCCCCCCCACACACATTTATCCCATCCCCCCCCCCCCTCCCCCCACCCCATCCTCTCCCTCCTCCCAAACCATCATCAACACCAAACACCAACACCAGCACAAAAAATACAAACACAAAACGCCCCACTGGCACCAGCCCCTCGGATCGAAATGCTCGGGAGGCGGATGTTTGCTTTTTGGAGGTGATGGGCGGACTAAGCATTGTGCAAATGGCATTGTATTGGTGACACGATTGCCCCCCCCCCCCCACCCCCACCCCCCCACCCCACCCACCCCCTCCCCCCCCACCCCCACCCACATCCACCACCCACTAACCCCATCCTCCCCCCCTCCCAACAACATGAAAAGTTGGTGAAAAGATTGTACATTCCCCAAACCCCAACCGAACCCCCCAAACCTTTAATCTGCACCTAACACCCACTCTTTCAGATAGTAGGGGGGCTCCCAGGTAGGCTTAGTCTACCCCCACCCCCCTTCTTCCCTACCCTACCCCCCACCCCCCTTCTTCCCTACCCCCTACCGCCACCCCCCTTCTTCCTACCCTCTACCCCCAACCCCCCCCCCCCAAACCAAGCCTTTAATCTGCAACAGACAACCAATCTTGTCAGATAGGGGGGGACCTCCCAGGGGAGCTTTCGCCTACCCACACCCACACCCACACTCACACCCTGACCCCCCCCCCCCCCCCCCCCCCCTCCAACCCTTTAATCTGCTCCAAATCACCACTATTTTCAGATAGGGGGAACCTCCCAGGGTGGCTTAGCCTGCGAGGACTCTCTGGGGGCGAGAAGAAGCGTCTGAGCATAGCCGCATGCATTGTGGGCACGCCATAGAAAATATATTATAGCTGAAGAAATGCCACTGAAATGTTAATGCCGCCTCCACCACCACCACCACCACCACCAAAACAAAAATGAAGATATACACGAAACACTGTCCAGATACTTCTTCTCGCCTGGACACTTTACGTCGCATGAAGGTGCCCCTCCCGCCTGGAGGGTGACACTTACTATGTCTGCCATGGTGACTTTCCCCAGCTGCGGCGTACGGAAGGGTCCCCTTAACACCACGCCCCTCCAGGCGTTATCTTTTTTTTTCTTCTTCTTCTCGCCCAAAACAGTGCCCCAAACGATGCACCAAACAATGTACCAACCCCTTGCTCTTCTCAGATTGGGGGAGACCTCTCTGGGGGCGAGAAGAAACGTCTGGGAATTGCCTCATGCATTACCAGTGCGCCATTAATAACATACAAAACTGAATAAATGCCACCACCACCACAACAAAAAGAACGGCGCAATTCCCAGACGCTACTTCTCGCTCCAAACAATGCACCAACCCCCTACTCTTCTCAGATAGGGGGAGACCTCCCAGGGGGGCTTAGCTTACGAGGACTCTCAGGCGGCGCGAAAAAGCGTCTGAGCATTGCCTCATGCATCGACGACACGCCATTACAAAAATTAAAGAAATGCCTCCGGAATGGAATGACATCAACACCACCAACAACAACAACATGAAAAAAAGAATTAATAATGAAGAAATACACGACGCAAGGCCTAGACGCCTCTTTTTGCCCATCAATACAGAAAGGGCACACCATCAAAAAAAAAAAAAAAACTGACAAAATGCCACCACCACCACTGTAAAAAAAAGTAAAAATGAAAAAATGCATGACGCAATGCTCAGACGCTTCTTCTCACCCCCAAAGAGCCCTTGTAGGCTAAGACCCCCAGGGAGGTCCCCCCTATCTGAAAAGAGTGGGGTTTTGGTGCAGATTAAGGGGTTGTATCTTCTGTTCTTATGGGCTTCTAAAAAACAGAAAAACTGAATAAGCAACACTGCAATGGAAATGCCACCACCACCACCACCACCACCATCAAAAGAGGGAAAATGAAGAAATGCATGACGTTATGTCCAGACGCTTCTACTCGCCCCCCAAAACAAAAGGTTAAAAATGAAAAAACTGTAGTAAAAAAGAAGCGTCTAAGCATTGCCTCATGTATTGTCGGCGCACCACAACAAAAAAGAAAAAACTGAAGAAATGCACCCGGAATGGAAGGAACGCCACCACCACCACCACTACCACCACCACACACCGTAAAAAAAAAAAGAAGAAAAAAAAAGAAGAAATAAATGCATGGCGTAATGCTCAGACGCTTCTTCTTGCCCATAATAATAGAAGATACACCCCTTTAATCTGCACCAACCCCCACTCTTTTCAGATAGGGGGGGACCTCCCAGTGGGGCTTAGCCTACACCCATGCACACTCACACTCTGCCCCTCCCCCCTCCCCCCCCCCCCCCCCCACCCCCCCCCCCCCCCCCCCTGCTCTCCTCACCCCTAACCCCCTACCCTGCCCCCCCTCTTAATCTGCTCCAATCAGATAGGGGGGGACCTTCCAGGGGGGCTTAGCCTACAAGGACTCTCGGGGGGCGAGAAGAGGAGCGTCTGAGCATTGCCTTTAATAAAAAATAAAAAATGAAGAAATGCCACCACCACCACCACCACCAACAATATGGAAAACAAAAGAAAAGAAAATGCCACCACCACCACCAACAACAATATAGAAGAAAGAAAATGAAAAACTGCCACCACATCCACCATCAACAACATATAAAAAAGAAAAACATGAAGAAGCCATTAAGTTATGCCCAGGCGCTTCTTCTCGCCCCCCAAAACAAATGATACAAAATGAAAAACTGCTGTAAAAAATAAGTTATAGAAGCGTCTGAGCATTGCCACATGTCGGCACGCCATAAAAAAGAAAAACAAAACTGAAGAAATGCCACCACCACCATTAAAACAAACGACGCAATGCTCAGACGCTTCTTCTTGCCCCAAACAATGCACCAACCCCCACTCTTCTCAGATAGGGGGGGGACCTCCCAGGGGGGCTTAAACTGCGAGGAATCTCAGGCGGCGAGAAAAAGCGTCAGAGCATTACCTCATGCATTCTCGCGCCGCAACAAAAAAGAAAAAACTGAAGAAATGCCACCGGAATGGAAGTAACACCACCACCACCACCATCGCAGTAAAAAAAAGGAAAAAATAAAGAAATGCATGACAAAACCCCAAGATGCTTCTTATCGCCCTAAACAATGCCCCCCCCCCCAATCTTCTCAGATATGGGGGACCTCCCAGGGGGGCTTAACCTACACCCCCACCTACCACCCACCCACACTCACACCCTGCCCCCCCCCCCCCCCCCTCTCCTAGCCCCTACCTCCCCCCCCCCCCCCAACCCCCAACCCCAACCCCAACCCCAACCCAAATCCAACCCTTTAATCTGCACAACCCTCCACTCTTCTCAGATAGGGGGAGACCTCCCAGGGGGGCTTAGCCTACGAGGACTCTCTGGCGGCGAGAAGAAGCGTCTGAGCATTGCCACATGCATTGTTGGCGCGCCATCCATCCTCTTCCTAGATGAGCCAACCAGCGGGCTTGACTCTGCTGCTGCCCTGTCTGTCATGGCGTGAGTGAATGTGTTATGTTTGGTGTGATGGTGGTGGTAGTGGTGGTGGTGGTGGTGGTGGTGTGTGTGTGTGTGTGTGTGGGGGGGGGGGGGGGGGGGTAGGTGTGATGTTCTGTGTTTTGGTGGTTGTGAATTTGTCGTTTTTAGTGTTGTGGGTATTTTTGAATCTACTGCTGCCCTGTCTTAAGGTGCTTAAGTTGAGTTTTGGGATTTTGTCTTCCTAGATGAACCAACCGGTGGGCTTGACTCTGCTGCTGCCCTGTCTGTCATGGCGTGAGTGAATGCGTGATCTTTTGGTGCGATGTTTTGGTTTGGTGGTGGTCATTTTGTCTTTTTTAGTGTTTTAAATGTTTCTGACTCTGCCCCTGCCCTATCTGTCATGGCGTGAGTTGAAAAATGCATTATGTTTTGGTCTGCTGTTTTTGTGTGATTTTAGGGGTTTGTTGGTGCTGATTTTGTCGTTTTTTTTGTTTTTGACTCTGCTGCTGCCCTGTCTGTCATGGCGTGAGCGAATGTGTTATGTTTGGTGTGATGATGTTGGTGATGGTGATGGTGATGGTGGTGGGGTGTGTGTGTGTGGGGGGGGTAGGGTTTAGGTGTGGTGTTCTGTGTTTTGGTGGTGGTGATTTTGTTGTTTTTGTGTGTTTGAGTATTTTTGGCTCTGCCGCTGCCCTGCCTGTCATGGCGTGAGTTGAAAATGAATTATGTTTTGGTATTATATTTTTGTGTGATTTTTTGTTTTTGGTGGTGCTGATTTTGTTGTTTTTTGTGTTTTTTGTGTTTTTGTCTCTGCAGCTGCCATGTCTTGGGGTGGGGGTCATGCCACCATTGCATCCACCCACCACCCACCTGTTACCCAACACTCTACCACCCACGCATCCACCCACCACCCAACCCACTCACCCACCATTGCATCCACCCACCACCCACACGTTACCCAACACTCCACCACCCACGCACTCACCCACCACCCAACCCACTCACCCACCATTGCATCCACCCACCACCCACACGTTACCCAACACTCTACCACCCACGCACTCACCCACCACCCAACCCACTCACCCACCATTGCATCCACCCACCACCCACACGTTACCCAACACTCTACCACCCACGCACTCACCCACCACCCAACCCACTCACCCACCATTGCATCCACCCACCACCCACACGTTACCCAACACTCTGCCACCCACGCACTCACCCACCACCCAACCCACCCACCCACCCTCCCTCCATCCCACCCAACCACCAACCCAAACCAACCACTCAGCCACAACCCAACCCACCCTCCATCCCGCCAACCTTCTTCAACCCACCCGCCAACCACCTCACAGACACTTGCCACTCATGGCTACATGTGGGGGTCATGCCATCATCACATACATCCATCACCCACCCATTACCCACCCCCCTATTACCCACCAACCCACTCGCCACCCACGCACCTTACCCACCAACCCCACTCGCCACCCCCCCACCTTACCCACCCACACCCACACCCAACAACCACGCACCTCCCACACACCCACCTTCCCACACGAACGTTCCCCAACCCACCCAACCAACCCACCCAATCACCCAACCCACCAACCGCCTCCCATGTACTTGCAACTCATGGCTTCAAGTGGAGGTCATGCCATCATTGAATCCCTCCACCACCCACACGTTATTCAACATTTCTGCCCCCTCGACCCCCCCACCCCTCACCCCCACCCCGCTACTACCCACCCACCTCCCACACACCCACCTTCCCACACGAACGTTTCCCCAACCCACCCACCCAACCCACCCAATCACCCAACCCACCAACCACCTTCCATGTACTTGCGACTCATGGCTTCAAGTGGGAGTGTGGGAGGTGGGTGCCATCATGCCACCATTGCATCCACCCACCACCCACACGTTACCCAACACTCCAACACCCACGCACTCACCCACCACCCAACCCACCCTACCAACCCCCAGGTACTTGCGGCTGATGGCTACAAGTGGGGGTCATGCCATCATCACGTACATCCATCACCCACCCCCCTATTCCCCACCCCCCCATTACCCACCAACCCACTCGCCACCCACGCACCTTACCCACCAACCCACTCGCCACCCACCCACCTTACCCACCCACACCCACACCCAACAACCACGCACCTCCCAGGTACTTGCGACTCATGGCTACAAGTGGGGGTCATGCCATCATCGCATCCATCCACCAACCAAGACCTGCCATTTGGAAAATGTTTGACACGGTATGTACTATAATTAACTGATTATACACTAGTCACCGTTTACCAGTAACGGATGTATGAGTAAGTGCTTACTAGAAACTGGTATATGTCCAAATCAATGACACGGTATGTACTATAATGAACTGATTCTAAACTAGTCACTGTTTACGAGCCTCTGTTTGGTACGGTATGTACTATAATGAACTTCTTATATAATACTAGTAACTGTTTACGAGTAACTGTTTTATGAGTCACTGGTTTATTAGTAACTGTTTGACACGGTATGTACTATAATGAACTTTTATATACTAGTAACTGTGTACTAGTAACGGATGTATGATTAACTGTTTACTAGAAACTGGTATATGAATAACTGTTTGATACGGTTTGTACTATAATGAACTGATTATATGCTAGTAAATGTTTACCAGTAACATGTGTATGATTAAGTGCTTACTAGTAACTTGTATACGAGTCAATGTTTGACACGGTATGTACTACAATGAACTTCTTATATACTAGTCCCTGTTTACGAGTAACTTATATATGAGTCACTGTTTGATACTTTCTGGTTACCACGGTAGATTCTGTGTCATCCTTTTTTTCCTCCTCCTCTTTTCATCCTCCTGTTTTCTTCCTCTTTTCTCCTCCTAATTGTTCTCCTTCTCTTGTTTCCCTCCTCTTTTGATCCTCCTCCCCTTTTTTATCCTAACCCTCTTATTTCTCCTCCTCCTTTTCTTTAATTTGCTTCCTCCTTTTATTTTTACATACACACACACACACACAAACATACACAACATGCACACGCAGTCACGCAGACATACACACACACACAAACAAACATACACAACATGCACACGCAGTCACGCAGACATACACACACACACACACAAACATACACAACATGCACACGCAGTCACGCAGACATACACACACACACAAACAAACATACACAACATGCACACGCAGTCACGCAGACATACACACACACACAAACAAACATACACAACATGCACACGCAGTCACGCAGACATACACACACACACAAACAAACATACACAACATGCACACGCAGTCACGCAGACATACACACACACACAAACAAACATACACAACATGCACACGCAGTCACGCAGACATACACACACACACAAACAAACATACACAACATGCACACGCAGTCACGCAGACATACACACACACACAAACAAACATACACAACATGCACACGCAGTCACGCAGACATACACACACACACAAACAAACATACACAACATGCACACGCAGTCACGCAGACATACACACACACACAAACAAACATACACAACATGCACACGCAGTCACGCAGACATACACACACACACAAACAAACATACACAACATGCACACGCAGTCACGCAGACATACACACACACACAAACAAACATACACAACATGCACACGCAGTCACGCAGACATACACACACACACAAACAAACATACACAACATGCACACGCAGTCACGCAGACATACACACACACACACACACAAACATACACAACATGCACACGCAGTCACGCAGACATACACACACACACAAACAAACATACACAACATGCACACGCAGTCACGCAGACATACACACACACACAAACAAACATACACAACATGCACACGCAGTCACGCAGACATACACACACACACAAACAAACATACACAACATGCACACGCAGTCACGCAGACATACACACACACACAAACAAACATACACAACATGCACACGCAGTCACGCAGACATACACACACACACAAACAAACATACACAACATGCACACGCAGTCACGCAGACATACACACACACACAAACAAACATACACAACATGCACACGCAGTCACGCAGACATACACACACACACAAACAAACATACACAACATGCACACGCAGTCACGCAGACATACACACACACACAAACAAACATACACAACATGCACACGCAGTCACGCAGACATACACACACACACAAACAAACATACACAACATGCACACGCAGTCACGCAGACATACACACACACACAAACAAACATACACAACATGCACACGCAGTCACGCAGACATACACACACACACAAACAAACATACACAACATGCACACGCAGTCACGCAGACATACACACACACACAAACAAACATACACAACATGCACACGCAGTCACACAGCACACATACAGACACACACACACAAACAAACATACACAACATGCACACATGCAGTCACGCAGTCACGCAGACATGCACACACACACACACACACACAAACATACACAACATGCACACGCAGTCACGCAGACATACACACACACACACACACACACAAACATACACAACATGCACACGCAGTCACGCAGACATACACACACACACAAACAAACATACACAACATGCACACGCAGTCACGCAGACATACACACACACACAAACAAACATAACACAACATGCACACGCAGTCACGCAGACATACACACACACACAAACAAACATACACAACATGCACACGCAGTCACGCAGACATACACACACACACAAACAAACATACACAACATGCACACGCAGTCACGCAGACATACACACACACACAAACAAACATACACAACATGCACACGCAGTCACGCAGACATACACACACACACAAACAAACAACACAACATGCACACGCAGTCACGCAGACATACACACACACACAAACAAACATACACAACATGCACACGCAGTCACGCAGACATACACACACACACACAACAAACATACACAACATGCACACGCAGTCACGCAGACATACACACACACACAAACAAACATACACAACATGCACACGCAGTCACGCAGACATACACACACACACACACAAACAAACACAACATGCACACGCAGTCACGCAGACATACACACACACACAAACAAACATACACAACATGCACACGCAGTCACGCAGACATACACACACACACAAACAAACATACACAACATGCACACGCAGTCACGCAGACATACACACACACACACAAACAAACATACACAACATGCACACGCAGTCACGCAGACATACACACACACACACAAACAAACACAACATGCACACGCAGTCACGCAGACATACACACACACACACACAAACATACACAACATGCACACGCAGTCACGCAGACATACACACACACACACAAACATACACAACATGCACACGCAGTCACGCAGACATACACACACACACACACAAACAAACACAACATGCACACGCAGTCACGCAGACATACACACACACACACAACAAACAACACAACATGCACACGCAGTCACGCAGACATACACACACACAAACAACATACACAACATGCACACGCAGTCACGCAGACATACACACACACACACAAACAAACACAACATGCACACGCAGTCACGCAGACATACACACACACACACACACAACAAACACAACATGCACACGCAGTCACGCAGACATACACACACACACACACACACAACAAACATACACAACATGCACACGCAGTCACGCAGACATACACACACACACACACACACACATACACAACATGCACACGCAGTCACGCAGACATACACACACACACACACACAAAACAAACACAACATGCACACGCAGTCACGCAGACATACACACACACACACACAAACAAACACAACATGCACACGCAGTCACGCAGACATACACACACACACACACAAACATACACAACATGCACACGCAGTCACGCAGACATACACACACACACACACAAACAAACACACAACATGCACACGCAGTCACGCAGACATACACACACACACACACACACACACAAACATACACAACATGCACACGCAGTCACGCAGCACAACATGCACACGCAGTCACGCAGACATACACACACACACACACAAACAAACACAACATGCACACGCAGTCACGCACATATACACACACACACAAACAAACAAACACAACATGCACACGCAGTCACGCAGACATACACACACACACAAACAAACAAACACAACATGCACAGGCAGTCACACATGCACACAAGCACACGCACAAACACACACATACATACTCACACACAAAAAAACACAATTTTTTTTTTTTTTACCATGCAGACAACCGTGATGTGCAAAGGAGCACTCATGTACTTTGAGCCACTTCATCCTCCCCCTCCCCCCCCTACACCGACACCCACCCCCACACTCACCCACCCACCCACACTCACTCACACACACACACACACATACACATACACATACACGCACATACATACAGACACACAAAACAAACTAAAAATACATCCTTTTACCACGCAGACAACCGTGATGTGCAAAGGAGCACTCATGTACTTCGGGCCAGCTGAAGCAATGGTCAACTGGTTCTGTGATGGACCGATGAAGGTTCAGCCCCGTTTTGACCCTGCAGTACATGGCGTGGCTTCAGACTGGGTCCTGGATTTACTGTCCTCTTACGATGCCCGCATGGTCCAATCCACCAATTTCACTTTCCAGCATAATGGCAAGGATGGCAACGCATCAATCAGCATGGTAATGGGCGGTACAGAACCAGCTGCAGCATCACCCCCTGCGCCAGCATCATCACCAACATCATCGTCATCAGTATTATCATCATCATTATCATCATCATCAACATCAGCAGCAGCAGCAGCAGCAGCAGCAGCAATATCAACATCAGCAGAAGAATCACTATCAACACCAGCTGCATCAGTATCAGCATCAGCATCAGCAGCAGCAGCAGCAGCACAACCAGCACCACCAGCTGGCCGCACAAGGCCAGAAGGCGAGAAGAAGCGTGTCACCATTTTGGACGACTGTATTGCTCAGAGTGAGATCCAGGGGAAAGTGGCAGGCCCAATAAGCCGTAAGGTCACACCGTACATCTGTGACGTCCTGGAGCAGGGTGGAAGCCAAGGGGAAGTATCAGTCCCAGTACGCCGTAAGGTCGCACCGTACAACTGTGACGTCCCGGGGCAGAGTGAGATCGAGGGAAAAGTGGCAGGCCGGATCATCCGTAAGGCCACACCCTACAACAAGGTCACACCGTACGACGATGACTTCCAGGAGCAGAATGACTATGAAGAGGTAGGTCACACTGTAAAACAAGGTCACACTGTACAAAAATGACTTCCAGGAGCAGAATGACTATGAAGCTGTAGGTCACACTGTACAATAAGGTCACACCGTACAACGATGACTTATAGAAGCAGAATGACTATGAAGAGGAAGGCCACACTGTACAACAAGGTCACACTGTACAAAAATGACTTGAAGCAGCAGAATGACTACGAAGAGGTAGGTCACACTTTACAATAAGGTCACACCGTACAACGATGAATTACAGCAGCAGAATGACTACGAAAGGCATGCCACACTGTACAATAAGGTCACACCGTACAACGATGAATTACAGCAGCAGAATGACTATGAAGAGGTAGGTCACACTGTACAATAAGGTCACACCGTACAACGATGAATTACAGCAGCAGAATGACTATGAAGAGGTAGGTCACACTGTACAACAAGGTCACACCGTACAACGATGAATTACAGCAGCAGAATGACTATGAAGAGGTAGGTCACACTGTACAATAAGGTCACACCGTACAACGATGAATTACAGCAGCAGAATGACTATGTAGAGGTAGGTCACACTGTACAACAAGGTCACATCGTACAACGATGAATTACAGCAGCAGAATGACTATGAAGAGGTAGGTCACACGTCTGTAACGTAGTGCCTGTTTTCAAATTAGTAGGGTTGTTTTCAAATTAGTGATGTAGTGCCTGTTCACAACCAGTAGTGTAGTGCTTGTAGTGTAGTGCTTGTATTCAAATCAGTGATGTAGTGCCTGTTCACAACCAGTAGTGTAGTGCTTGTAGTGTAGTGCTTGTATTCTAATCAGTGATGTAGTGCCTGTTCACAACCAGTAGTGTAGTGCTTGTAGTGTAGTGCTTGTATTCAAATCAGTGATGTAGTGCCTGTTCACAACCAGTAGTGTAGTGCTTGTAGTGTAGGGCTTGTATTCAAATCAGTGATGTATTGCCTGTTCACAACCAGTAGTGTAGTGCTTGTAGTGTAGTGCTTGTATTCAAATCAGTGATGTAGTGCCTGTTCACAACCAGTAGTGTAGTGCTTGTAGTGTAGTGCTTGTATTCAAATCAGTGATGTAGTGCCTGTTCACAACCAGTAGTGTAGTGCTTGTAGTGTAGGGCTTGTATTCAAATCAGTGATGTAGTGCCTGTTCACAACCAGTAGTGTGGGGCGTGTAGTGTAGTGCTTGTATTCAAATCAGTGATGTAGTGCCTGTTCACAACCAGTAGTGTAGTGCTTGTATTCAAATCAGTGATGTGTTGCCTGTTCACAACCAGTAGTGTAGTGCTTGTAGTGTAGGGCTTGTATTCAAATCAGTGATGTAGTGCCTGTTCACAACCAGTAGTGTAGTGCTTGTAGTGTAGTGCTTGTATTCAAATCAGTGATGTAGTGCCTGTTCACAAAAAAGTAGTATAGTGATTTTTTCAAATCAGTGATGTAGTGCCTGTCCCTTGGCTCACAGGCTTCACATAGTTTTCCCCACCTCCACCTCCACGTCTATCACCCCCCCACACCCCCACCCCAAAAACACACACACACATACACCAACCCACAAAAACACACTTAATGCCACACCAGTGTCTAAAACTTACCCCCCCCCACACACACACACCCTCCATCCTGTGCCCCCTATCTTTTCAGCTCTTCGATAAAGTGGAATCAGCTCAGCAGCAACAAGCCACTGCACTGAAGCATGACCCCCAACTACCCATCCACCCACCCACCCACCCACTCACCCACCCACTCACCCACCCACCAACGTACGCACCCACCCACCCGCCCTCCCCCCTATCCTGACCCTCCTCCCTTGCCAGCTCTTCGGTAAAGTGGAATCAGCTCAGCAGCAACAAGCCACTGCACTGAAGCCTGACCCCCAACTACCCATCCACCACCCACCCACCCACCCTGTCCTGACCCTCCTCCCTTTTCAGCTCTTCATTTACATTACATTACATGTTAAAGTCTACTTGACACCGCGAGGGTGTATGAGACTCTGTGCTTTAAACAAAAAGAAAAAGCACCCACAAAGCAAAAAACCCCATTACATCAGGGGTGTGTCGAGGACAAACAAACCAAGCTCCCAACCACCGTTTTGGTGGCGTAGGTATTAAACCCCCTAGAGCCGGACCCAGATCTCAACCACTTACAGTGGCAGAGGTAAGAAGCTAACAAATGAGAAGTCACAAGAAGAAAAGAAAAAAAAGGGATAATAAATTATGGTGCCACTAAGCAGTCCAGGGCTTCCTGTCTTGCTCTTCTACAAGTAGAGAGATAGTCGGCTAGGTTGCTCCAGAAAGTCTTAGTGCCATTTCCATTCATAAAGGTTCTGAATGTGGAATCGCAGAATTCCACATTCCATACGGTTAAGTCGGTATCCTCATGGACATGCCTATAAATATCTGTAAACAGCTTCTGGTAGCGGAGGCGAATATCATTATAAAAAGGGCACTCAAACATATGCATTTCATCCTCAGGTTTTTGGAACCCACACATTTGACAGTGTCTCATTGAACGAGGGATGTGTGCTCTATCCACCACCCTCATTCTTTCTGTGTTCAGCCAATGGGAACCCATTCTAAACTGTGCTATAGAACGAATCTGATCCTGCTTATGTAAGGCAGATGTAAAGGGAATCAAGCCATTCTCATCATTGCTGTTGGCTGCGAGCCATTTCTGGTATCGGAGGCGTTTAAAGCCAACCCTTCTCTCATCAGGGATGTCTCTGACTGCATTGGTGTCACTTGGGTACTTAAACCTCCATGACTCAAAAACTTCAGACATAATACCTTCGACATCGACAGCCTCCACACTATGAATTAAACTCGATTCTACTATACCCCATTTTGACTAGTATTTATTTATTACGACCCCATGGTTGTTTTTGTTGCATTTGGTCGTATTTTTTTTATACAATAGGGGTTCGTACCAAGACATTGGAAGTCGTTTTATATAATTTAATATGATTTACATCCAACAAGAAACGAGTATAGAACAAGTTTGGAGAAAGGTTACCACTGCGTCTGTCGACAAGATTACCCTGTGTTACACCAGAGCAAGTAACAAGGCACGATCTTGACTTATAACTCCACCCTGACTTCATGGTTCGACCCAAGACTTGGTAATTCGTTAGGTTTGATTTAATATCAGCTATATCCAAGAGTAAAAGAGTAGAGATAAAGTTTGGAGAAAGGTTACGGCTGCGTCGGTCGACAAGATTACCCTATGTTACACCCAGAGCAAGTAACAAGGCACGATCTTGACTTACAACTTAACTTACCCTGCCTCCGTGGTTCGTCCCAAGACTTGGTAAGTCGTTAGGTTTTATTTAATCTGAGCTACAGGCAAGAAGGAAAGAGTAGAGATAAAGTCTGGTGAAAGGTTACGACTGTGTTGGTCTACGGGATTACCCGTTGTTACACCCAGAGCAAGTAACAAGGCATGTTCTTAGCTTATAACTCCACCCTGCCTCAATTGTTCGTCCCAAGACTTTGGAAGTCGTTTGTTACTATTTAATCTGACTTACAGCAAACAGGAAAAGAGTGGAGAACAAGTTTGGATAAAGGTTACGACTGCGATGGTCAACGGGATTATCCTGTGTTCCACCCATAGCAAGTAACAAGGCATGTTCTTGGCTTATTACTTAACCCTGCCTCCATGGTTGGGCTCAATACTTGGTAAATTGTTAGGTATTATTTAATCTGAGCCACAGCCAAGAGTCAAAGAGTATTTAACAAGTTTGGAGAAAGGTTACGACTGCTTCGGTCAACGGGATTACCTTGTGTTTCACCCGGATACGTATCAGTTCAAATAAAAGGAGAGGTATGAATCGTACTCGGATCAGTAACATAGATAGAAGTCCATTTCGGGGGGAATACAATTTCTCCTAGAATCCGGGTATGATTCAGAGGTAAAAATTATACTACAATCCAGGTATATTTCTGGGGTAGGTATCGTACAATGGGATAAAGGGGGTAGTATAATGGTGTACGGGCGAATTCCAAATGAAGGGTATCGTACTTTGGTCCTGGGGTATAGTAAATCGATCACAAAACGTCTGGATCGACATTCCTAAAAAAGTACGAGGGGGGTAGTATTTTTTCAATATACGATGGGTGCAACAAAAGTACTAGCTAGTAGAATCGAGTTTAATTCGTAGTGCCAAAATGTTGAGGTTTTTACTGGATCCTAGCTTGTGGAGAGCACAACGTAAGTCATGAACCCAGCCAGTGTTGGAATCAAAAGATTCCTCAAGAAAAAGTGGAATCAGCTCAGCAGCAACATGCCACTGCACTGAAGCATGACCTCTCACTTACCCACCCACCCATCCTCCCCCCTGTCCTGACCCTCCGCCCTTTTCAGCTCTTCGAAAAAGTAGAATTAGCTCAGCAGCATGTAGCCACTGCACTGAAGCCTGACCTCCCACTTCCCCCCCCCCCCCCCCCATCCTTCCCCCCCCCCCCTATCCTGTGCCTCCGCCTTTGGAAGCTCTTTGAGCAAGTGGAATTAGCACACCAGCAAGCCACAGAACTGAAGTCTGACCCCTCTTCGACGAATTCCCGTCTGGCACGCTTCAAGTACTGTGTGATGAAGTGGATGAAGCGCAGTGGGGCTCTCTTGTGGAGGGAATACCTGACCATCACAAGGAACCCAGCTGATGTTGCTGGTGGGTAGGGTGGTGACTGTCGGGGTGGGGAGTGGGGCTTAAGAGTGCACTTTATGTGGGGGTATGCATACAAGCTCCGACAAGGTAACCATCTGATATTGATGGTGGGGTTGGGGTTGGGGTTGGGGGGTGGGCATGGGCGTGGGGTGGGGGTGGGGGTGGGATGACTGTTGTGGGATTGGTGTTGGTGTTGGTGTTGGTGTTGGTGTTGGTGTTGGGGTTGGGGTTGGGGTTGGGGTTGGGTTGGGGTTGGGGTTGGGGTTGGGGTTGGGGTTGGGGTTGGGGTTGGGGTTGGGGTTCACTTGAGGGGGAGGGGGAGGGGGAGGGGGGTTCTTTATGAAATTATGACTCCCACTTCCTCCTGCAGGTCGAATGCTAACGTACACATAAACATGAACATGCACACACACGCACATGCACACACACGCACACACTCACTTACATGACTCCCACTCTCGCATTGAGGTCGAATGCTTATGTACACACACACATACATGACGCCCACTCTCTCATGCAGGTTGAATGTTAACATTCACATACACTTACACATACACTTACACATACACATGCACACACACACACATGCATGCATAACTCCCACTCTCTCATGCAGGTAAAATGCTAACATTCACATGGGTGGCAATGTTCATCGGCCTGATCTTCTACAGCCTGAGTCTCGATAATACCTGTTGAGGGTGGGAAGTTTGGCTGAAGTCTGTCTACACCAGGACTTGTCCCAAACACATAACTAGTTCTTCCTCACTTCCACTCCCTCTCCCATTCCCACTCCAACCAACGTGCAGGTCGAATGCTGACGTTGACTTGGGGATAATACATGTTGGGGGTGGGAAGGTTTGTTGGAGTCTGTCTACACCAGGACTTGTCCCTAACATATAACTAGGCATATTTTCCTTTTTTCTCCCTCTCCCATTCCCACTCCAACCAACCTTCTGGTCAAATGCTGACGTTTACTTGGGGATAATACCTGTTGGGGGTGGGAAGGTTTGTTGAAGTCTGTCTACACCAGGACTTGTCCCTAACATATAACTAGTCATATTCTCGCTGCCACTCCCTCTCCCATTCCCACTCCAACCCTCCTGCAGGTCGAATGCTAACGTTCACATACACACACATGCACACACGCACACACATGCATGACGCCCACTCTCTCATGCAGGTCGAATGCTAACGTTCACATACACACACATGCACACACGCACACACATGCATGACGCCCACTCTCTCATGCAGGTAAAATGCTAACATTCACATACACACACATGCACACACGCACACGCATGCATGACGCCCACTCTCTCATGCAGGTAAAATGCTAACGTTCACATACACACACATGCACACACGCACACACATGCATGACGCCCACTCTCTCATGCAGGTCGAATGCTAACGTTCACATACACACACATGCACACACACACACACATGCATGACACCCACTCTCTCATGCAGGTAAAATGCTAACATTCACATACACACACATGCACACACGCACACACATGCATGACGCCCACTCTCTCATGCAGGTAAAATGCTAACGTTCACATACACACACATGCACACACGCACACACATGCATGACGCCCACTCTCTCATGCAGGTTGAATGCTAATGTTCACATACACACACATGCACACACGCACACACATGCATGACGCCCACTCTCTCATGCAGGTAAAATGCTAACGTTCACATACAAACACATGCACACACGCACACACATGCATGACGCCCACTCTCTCATGCAGGTAAAATACTAACGTTCACATACACACACATGCACACACGCACACACATGCATGACGCCCACTCTCTCATGCAGGTCGAATGCTAACGTTCACTTGGGTGGCAATGTTCATCGGCCTGATCTTCTATAGCCTGAGTCCTGTGGATGCCTGGAGCATGCAGCTACGGGTCAACGTCCTGTTTGCGTGAGTATAACGAGCTGTGAGTGTATGTGTGTGTGTTCGTGTGTGTGTGAGTGCGTGCATGTGTGTGTGCGGGTGCATGTGTGTGTGTGTTTGTGTGTGTGCGGGTGCATGTGTGTGTGTGTTTACGTGTGTGCGGGTGCATGTGTGTGTGTGTTTGTGTGTGTGTGTGTGTTTGTGTGTGTGCGGGTGCATGTGTGTGTGTGTGTTTGTGTGTGTGCGGGTGCGAGTGTGTGTGTGTGTGTGTGTTAAGCTATACCATCCTGAGTCCTGTGGATGCCTGGAGCATGCAGCTTCGGGTCAACGTCCTGTTTGCGTGAGTAGAAGGGTCTGTAGGTGTGTGTGTGTGTGTGTGTGTGTGTGTGTGTGTGTGTGTGTGTGTGCATGTGTGTGTGTGTGCGTGTGTGTGTGCATGTGTGTGTGTTTGTTAAACTAGACAATGCAGTGTTACTATGGATGCCTGGAGCATGCAGGTTCGGGTCAACGTCCTGTTTGCGTGAGTAGAAGGATCTGTGTGTGCTTGTGTGTGTGTGTGTGTTTGCGTTTGTGTGTGTGCGGGTGCATGTGTGTGTGTTTGTGTGTGTGCGTGTGTGTTTGTGAGTGTGTGTGTGTGTGTTAAACTAGACAATCCAGTGTTACTATGGATGCCTGGAGCATGCAGCTTCGGGTCAGCGTCCTGGTTGCGTGAGTAGAAGGATCTGTGCGTGTTTGTGTTTGTGTGTGCGTGTGTGTGTTAAACTAGACGATCCAGTGTTACTATGGATACCTGGAGTATGCAACTACGGGTCAACGTCCTGTTTGCGTGAGTAGAAGGATCCGTGTGTGTTCGTGTGTGCGTGTGGATGTGTTAAACTAGACGATCCAGTGTTACTATGGATGCCTGGAGCATGCAGCTTCGGGTCAACGTCCTGAATTTGTGAGTTTAAGGATCTGTGCGTGTTTGTGTGTGCGTGTGTGCATGTGTGTGTGTGTGTGTGTGCGTGTGTGCATGTGTGTGTGTGTGTGTGTGTGCAAGTGTGTGCATGTGCATGTGTGTGCAAGTATGTGCATTTGCATGTGTGTGTTTATGTGTGCGTGTGCATGTGTGTGTATGGGTGTGTGTGTCCGTGTGCGTGTGTTTGTACGTGTGTGTGTCCTTGGGTGCATGTGTGTATCTGTGCATGTGCGTGTGTGTGCATGCGTGTGTGTGTGTCAATGTGCGTGTGTTTGTATGTGTGTGTGCGTGTGTGTGTCCTGATGTGCATGTGTGTGTGCGTGCATGTGCGTGTGTGTATGTGTGGGTGCTTGTGTGCATGTGCATGTGCATGTGCGTGTGTGTGTATGTGGGTGGGTGTGTTTAGACAATCCAGTGTTACTACGGATGCCTGGAGAATGCAGCTTCGGGTCAACGTCTTGTCTTGCATGCGTGTAAAGATCTGTGAGTGTGTGTGCATGAGTGTGTGCATGTGTGTGTGTGCATGTTTGATGTGCATGTGTGCGTGCGTGTGTGAGTGTGTGTGCATGTTTGCATGTGTGCATGTGTGTATGTGCATGTTTGCATGTGTGTGTGTGTGCATGTGTGATGTGCATGTGTGTGTGTGGTTGTAAGGTTTGCATGAGTGTAAGAATGTGTGTGTGTGCGTGGGTTCATGGGTGGTAGCCAGTTTATCAAGTGCAGCTGAGGATGCCTGGGGCATGCAGCTTCGTTTTAGCCCCTCCCTGTAACAATTGTGAAAGTTTCTATAGCCTATTTGGCCCACCCCTGGACTGAAACGACAGCAAACGGTGGGCGGAAGTTTTATTATATGCAATGTAATTATAATATAATAAATGTCATTATAATAAGCTGTGTCATATATATTGCAGTGTCATAATATAATATCCAGTGTCATCTAGCCTCATCTAACATCCAGTACATATAATTCATAATTCAGTAAGTAGTAATTCATGCAATATAAAGAGGAAGAAAAAATAGAGATGGAATTAATTAAATATATAAAATTAATTTATATATTCACGATTGATTTATTTATTATCTCTACTTCTACATAATAATGTCATATAAAGAAGAAGAAAAAGGAAAAAAAAAAAAAAAAATACAAATGAGCTTATAATCAATATATTGTTGACACATGAATAAATAACTCATGCCCACAATTGTGCATGTATATATATGAGAGAATAATACATAAATAGTGGATACATACATACACAAATATATAAATAAATAACTCATACCCACAATTGTTTGATGCACCGCAGCAACATGGCCTTCTTCCTGCTGATGCCATATGTGTTGGTATTGAGGTGTGAGTGAGGTCATTGGTTATTTGGGGGGTTCATCCTCATCCTTGTTTTTTTGGTATGAGGTGAGTGAGGTTATTTTGGTGAGTGAGTGAGTGAGGTTTGTTTTGGTATGAGGTGAGTGAGGTTATTTTGGTGAGTGAGGTTTGTTTTGGTGAGTGAGATTTGTTTTGGTATGAGGTGAGTGAGGTTATTTGGGGGGTTCATCCTCATCCTTGTTTTTGTGTGTGTCTGTTTGTTTGCTTGCGTGCTTGTAAGTTCAGTACATGTGCTCCACTACTTGTGACTAAAAAAAGGATTGCACTACTAATTTGGGGCGTTATCCGCAACCTTTTGTTTGTGTGTTTGTGTGTTTGTGTGTTTGTGTGTTTGTTGTGTTTGTTTGTGTGCATGTGTGCTTGTAAGTCAGTACATAAGTGCTCCACTACTTGTGACTCAACACGGATTGCACTGAAAATTTGGAGGGGTCATCCGCATCCTTTTGTTTATGTGTTTGTTTATTTGTTTGTTTGCTTGTTTGCTTGTGTGCTTGTAAGTCAGTACATACGTGCACCACTTCTTGTGACTCAACACGGATTGCACTGCAAATTTGGGGGGGTCTTCCGCATCCTTTTGTTTGTATGTTTGTTTGTTTGTTTGCTTATGTGCTTGTGTTCCTGCTTGTTTGCTTGCAGACACACATAAGTGCAACACTACTTGTGACTCAACATGGATTGCACTGCTAATTTTGGGGGGCATCCGTACCTTATTGTTTGGCTTGAAAGGGTGCATTATGGGTGAAAAGGGTTCTGGCAGGGTGCATTATGGGTGAAAAGGGTTCTGGCAGGGTGCATTATGGGTGAAAAGGTTTCTGGCAGGGTGCATTATGGGTGAAAAGGGTGCTGGCAGGGTGCATTATGGGTGAAAAGGGTGCTGGCAGGGTGCAGGCAGAGAAAGAAAGTGAAAGAAATATTGCTGCAGGAATGATGGGCCTCTGGTGGGAGTGGGTGGGTGGGTGGGTGGGTGGGTGTGGGGGGGGGGGGGCAAATTATATTGCTGAAGGATTTATGGCCTCTGGCGGGGGTGGGGCCGGGGTGGGGTGGGGGAGGAAATTGCAAAAACTTCCTGCTACAAGAATACAAGAAAAACTCCCTAACTGCCCCCTAGTCTACAGTACCTTTCCTACGAAAACGTTTTGGCAGTTACAGCCATCTACGGCACGGTCTACTTCAACCTAACCAACTCAAATCAACTCAAATTAACTCAACCTACCACAATTACAGCTTGTTCACTTTCGGACGGAAGTTCTACTTGGCTGACATCTCTGCTCGCTTATACGCTCCGACACAGTTCTACCTATCGAAGGTATGTGGTAATCAAGCGGCGTACGGGAGGGTCCCTTAACACCATGCGCCATATATATATATTTTTTTTTAGGTGTTAAAGGGTAAGGGTTAGGAGTTGGGTTGTGTTTGTGGGTGAGGGGGTGGTTAGGTGAGGGGGATGGGGTGGGGTGGGGTGGGGGTGGGGGGGGGTCATGGGGGTCGCATAAGGCTAACATTTCTTGTGTGCTGATGCTGGCCATCTCTTATGTTGATGCTCCGACACAGTTTTCTACTATCCAAGGTATGTGGTACGGGGTCAGGGTTGGGAGTTGGGTTTGGGGGGGTGGGGGGGTAATGTGGGTTTTGGTGTGGGTGTGGGTTGTGGGTGTGGGTGTGGGTTTTTTTGTGGGGTGGGTGGGGTCGCATCAGACTGACTTCTATGTGGCTAAATACTGATATCCCTACTGCTCGCTTATATGCTCCGGCACAGTTCTACTATCCAAGGTAGGTGGTACTCAAGCAGCGTACGTGAGGGTCCCCTTAACACCACGCCCTCCAGGCGTACACATAATATTTATATATATATATATAATTATTTTTTTTTTTTTTGTGTGTGTTACGTGTTAGCAGGTAAGGGTTAGGAGTTGGGTTGTGTTGTTGGGGTGGGTGTGGTGGTGGTGTTTTTGTGGGTGGGTGGTGGGTGGGTGAGGGTGGGGGGGGGGGTGGGGGGGGGGGGGGGGGGGGGGGGGGGGCATGGGGGTCGCATCAGGCTGAAATTCTTTGTGGCTGAGGCTGACATTTCTGCCCGCATCATGCTCCGACGCAGTTCTTAACCTATCGGAGGTACGTGGTACAGGGTTAGGGTTGGGAGTTGGGGTTGGGGTGTGGGGGTGAATGTGGGTTTGGGTGTGGGTGGGTGTGGGTGTGGTGTGGTGTGGGTGTGGGTGTGGGGTGTGGGTGTGGGTGGGTGTGGGTGTGGGTGTGGGTGTGGTGTGGGGGTGAATGTGGGTGTGGTTGTGGGGTGTGTGTGTGGGTGTGGGTGTGGGTGTGGGTGTGGGTGTGGGTGTGGGTGTGGGTGTGGGTGTGGGTGTGGGTGTGGTGTGGGTGTGGTGTGGGTGTGGGTGTGGGTGTGGGTGTGGGTGTGGGTGTGGGTGTGGGTGTGGGGTGGTGTGGGTGTGGGGTGTGAGTGGGGGTGGGGGGGGGGTGGGGTTGTGGGTGTGGGGGGGGGGGGGGGGAGGGGGGGCGGGGGGGGGGGGCGGGGGGCCGCACCCGGGGGGGGGGGGGGGGGGGGGGGGGGGGGGCGGGGGGGGGGGGCGGGGGGGCGGGGTGGGGCGGGGGGGGGGGGGGGGGGGGGCGAGGGGGGGGCGGGGGCGGGGGGGGGGGGGGGGGGCGGGGCGGGGGGGGGGGGGGGGGGGGGGCGGGGGGGGGGGGGACGAGGGGGGGGGAGGGGGGGGGGGGAGCAGCCGGGGGGGGGGGGGGGTGGGGGGGGGGGGGGGGGGCGGGGGCGGCGGCGGGGGGGGGGGGGGGGGGGGGAGGGGGGGGAGGGGGGGGGGGGGGGGGGGGGGGGTGGGCGGGGGGGGGGGCGGGGGGGGCGGGGGGGCGGGGGGGAGGCGCGGGGGGGGTGGGGGGGGGGGCGGGGGGGGGGGGGGGGAAAGAGAGGGGGGTGAGCGCGGGGGGGGGGGGGGGGGCGGGGGGGGGGGTGGGGGGGGGGTGGGGGGGGGGGGGGTTCGCATTCAGATGAACTTTTTGTGGCTCGATAATGAGTATTCTGCTCGTTGTAATGCTGCGACACATTCTACCTATCGAGGTAGGGTTTGGTTCGGGTTGGAGTTGGGGGTGTGGTGTTGTTGGGTGTGGTGGGGGTTGGTGGATTGGGGGAGGGGGTGGGGTCGGTGGGGAAGGGGGGTCGTATAAAGAACTGAACTTTCTATGTGGCTAAGGGGGTCCCAAAATTACGTAGCCTTACAATGATTTTTCACATTTTTTTTGTATGGAACATAAAATATACATGGGTGCAATGCTGTCCTGTGCCAATGTGCCATGCTGACCCCACCCAATCCAAATCAGAAGGTGCCTCTCCTTTCTGATGAATAATTAAAAACAATGTGGGCAAACATCAAAACAAGACCAAAATAGGAACCACCCTTGGATTCATGGAACGCTTGTCTGATTGACAGTATTAAGATGGCATGGTGAGTTCTACACTTCATTATTACTAAGGGAAGGCAACTATAGTAGGCTGAAAAACTAATATTAACTATATTATTGTAGTTCCACAATATATTAGTTTTTCAATAATTCGAATTTCTGGTGAGACGTTTGCTCGTCCGACTAATATTATAATAATGATTATTTTTCACTAATATTAAGATAAATAGCGACCATACTATACTGAGAATAAAACATAACAAATAAATTTGAAGCCATGCTGTTGTGGCCATGTAATTTGATGAATTATACAGGCACCAAACGCCACGCACCCATGAACATCATACGCACAGAGACCATTGTCTAGTGGTGGGCATGTTTTCATGGGGTGGTAGGCACAGGCCTTTCACCATGTAAATGCAACCCTCACTTGCTCTGCAATTCAGGCCTTTGGCCATGCAACACACCAGCTGCCCCAGAATGCGGCACATTTATTTTCCAATGTCCGTTTCCGCACGAACCATCGGACACACACGCAACACCGCGCTGCGCAGATGCGCATCTTATCTTTCCACATGTCAGCCACACACCATCCCGCAGCCCCGGAAGATTTCCTATAGATAGCGTCAACTGGGCGCAACTAATATCGAAATAGGCAGAGAGTGGGATTCGGAATTCGAATTATTTTGCGCTTAGTTTTAATTGTGCAGTGAAAGGTAATTAAGCTACCCCTACTGATTGCTGATGTCCATCCTGCTTGCTTCATGCTGACACCAGTTTACTATTTATCAAAGGGAGTTGGTACAGGGATTGGGTTGGGGAATTGGGTGGGGGTGTGTGGGTGTATGTGGTGTGGGGTGTGGGGGGGGCGGTCCGCATTTACTGAACTTCTATGTGGTATGGTGGGGTATAAAACATTCAGGCATGAACTAAAAAATAATAACAGGAATACCTGGCATACCGCATACACTACAATACACTAGCAATACATAACGAGAATACTAAAAAAGATTCACTCGAAAACACACAAGGATAAACTTAAAAAGTATACAGGAATACTGGCATACACGCGATACACTAGCAAGAAAAATACAAGCATATACTAAAAAAAGGGGCATTCACTAGACAACACAGCAGGCATACATAAAAATACAAATAAAGCATACGCTAAAAATACAAAATCCAGGCATACACTTCAAATCAAAACATAAAAGATAATCTACTCAATTTAAATTCCAAAACAATAACTTGCATGACTGAGCCAGGTATCGCAATACTGCTTACATTCTATCCTCTGGGGCGTCTCAGCTTTGGTCGTCGCTATGGCATGGCAGGACTCAGGTTAGAATAGCTGCCTTTCTGGGAGGCGGGGATTCAGTATGATATTCATAGTTTTTACTTTAAACATTGCTTGGTAGTGTACAGGTTGCGTGGTCATAGCATGGGGAATCAGGTAAGAAACTAGCTTCCCTTTCTGGGGGGCGAGGTTTAGTGCATGGTGTGGCCTGGGGGTTATGATGCATAGGTGTAGGCATGGGGGACTTCAGGTAGGACCCAACTTGATGGTGTATGGCATGGCGGGACTCAGGTAGAACTAACTTGATGGTGTATGGATGGGGGACTCAAGGTAGAACCTAACTTGGACTGGTGTCTGGGCATGGGGGGATCAGGTAGGAAACTATGATGGTGTATGGGATGGCAGGACTAGGTAGGAACTATTGATGGTGTATGGCATGGGCGGGACTCAAGGTAGGAACCTAATTGATGGTGTATGGATGGCGGGACTCAGGTAGGAACCTAACTTGATGGGTGTATGGCATGGGGGACTCAGGTAGGAAAATAACTTGATGGTGTAATGGATGGCGGGAGCTAGGTGGACTAAACTTGAATTGGTGTATGGATGGCGGGACTCAGGTAGGAACTAACTTGAATGGTGTTATGGATGGCGGGACTCAGGTAGGAACAACTTGATGGTGGTAATGGAATGGGGGACTGCAGGTAGAGAACTAAACTTGATGGTGTATGGCTGGCGGGACTCAGGTAGGAAAAACTTGATGGTGTATGGCATGGGCGGGACTCAGGTAGGAACCTAATTGATGGTGTCTGGCTGGCAGGACTAGGTAGGAACGTTAACTTTGGATGGTGTAATGGCATGGGCGGGACTCGGTAGGAACAACTTGATGGTGTTGGATGGCGGGACTCAGGTGGAAACTAATTGATGGTGTATGGCTGGCGGGACCTCAGGTAGGAACTAAATTGATGGTGTATGGATGGGGGATCAGGTAGGAACAACTTGATGGTGTTGGTTATGGGGACTCAGGTAGGAACTAACTTGATGGTGTATGCATGCAGGACTCAGGTAGAACCTAACTGGAGGGCGCGGGATTCAGGCATGAACTTACATTGATATAGGTAGTGTAATGGCCCATGCGGGATCAGGTAAGGACTCATGATGTAGTGTATGGCTGGGGGTTATGCATCAACTTTGGTGTATGGCATGGCGGACTCAGGTAGGAACCCTAACTTGATGTGTATGGCCCATTGCGGACTCAGGTAGGAACCAAACTTGATGGTGTATAGGCTGGCGGACTCAGGTAGAAACGTAACTCATGTGTATCGCATGCAGGACTCAGGTGACACTAACTTGATGTTGTATGGCAATGCATGCGGACTCACGTAGAACCTAACCTATTCTTTGATGGTGTTGGCATGGGCGGGGGCGGACTCAGCTAGGAAACCTAACTTGATGTATTGGCATTGGCGGGAACTCCAGGTTAGGAAAACCTAACTATGATGGTGAATTATGGCATGGCAGACTCAGGAGGAACCTAAACTTGATGCGTGTAGGGCATGCGGGTACTCTCAGTATGGAACTACACCCTTGATGGTGTTATGGCATGGCGGGACTCAGGTAGGCAACCTAAACTTGATGTGTATGTATCGGCGGACCAGGTAATCATTGCGGGAAACCAACATGATCGGTGTATATGATGGCGGGACTCAGGTAGGAACCTACTTGATGGATGAATGCATGCGGACCTCCAGGTAAGGAACCAAAGCTTGATGGTGTAATGCATGGGCGGACTCCAGTCAGGAACCTATGCATGTCGGACTCATAGGAACCTAACTTGGAATATAGGCATGGCAAGGATCCAGTAAAGGAACCTAACTTCATGATGTAATGGCATCGGGACTCAGGGTAGACCGTGAGAGCGTGACTTGATGTGTATGCATGCCGTCATGGGATAAGGAGGGAACCTAACTTGTATGTGATATGGGCAGGGACTCAGGAGGACTAACGTGTTATGGCTCGGGGGGCTCAAAATCGATGGAACTTGATGGTTGCATGGCAGGCAAGGAACCCAACTCAGCATCAGGAGTAGAACCTAACTTGATTGTGGTGTATGGCTGGCGGGTCAGGCTAGGAATAACCTGCATGCGGACTTTTCAGGTACCGGGCATGGCATGGGACTCAGGGGGAACCCTAAATTGACTGATGTGTGTATGCATGGTTAGATCAGGTAGGAACTACAACTTGTTGGATTAGGAGCCATGGCGAACTTGATGAACCTAAACTAACTATGGCATAGGAACCCCCAACCTTGGTGGTATCACGGTAGGAAAACCAACTCACGGCTAGGACTAAACAATTGCCCATGGGGGCACTCAATGGTCATAACTTGATGTGTTGCATGCGGGACTCAGCGTAGGAACCTAACTTGATGGTGAAATATGGCAAATGGCAGGACTCAGGTAGGGAACCTAACTTGAATGGTGTAATGGCATGGCGGGACTTCAGGTAGGAACCAAACTTAGATGATGTGTTGGCATGGCGGGACTCAGGTAGGCTAACTTATGGTGTATGATGGCGGGACCGGGTAGGAATACTTGATGGTGCATGGGCGGAGACTAGGTGACCTTGAGGTGATGGCATGGCAGGCTCAGGTAGGATGGTGTATGGAGCAGGGACTCAGTAGGAACCTACTTGATGGTGTATGGCATGGCGGGACTCAGGTAGGATACCTAACTTGATGGTTGTATGCACTGGCGGGACTCAGGTAGGACTAACTTGATGGTGTATGGCATGGGCGGGACTCAGGTAGGGACCTAACTTGATGGATGTAATGGCATGGCGGACTCAGGTAGGAACCTAACTTGATGGTGTGATATGCATGGCGGGACTCAGGTAGGAAACCTAACTTGATGTGTTATGGCATGGCGGGACTCAGGTAGGAACTAAACTTGATGGTGTATGGCAATGGGGACTCGTAGGAACCTAACTTGATGGTTTATGGCATGGCGGGACTCAGGTAGGACCTAACTTGATGGTGTATGGCATGGCGGGACTCAGGTAGGAACCTAAACTGATGGTGTATGCATGGCGGACTCAGGTAGATACCTAACTTGATGGTGTATGCATGGCGCGGACTCAGGTAGGAACCTAACTTGATGTACTTGCATGGCGGGATCTGCAATATGGCATTGCGGACTCAGGTAGGAACCAAACTTTGATTGTTGATGGCATGGCGGGACTCAGGTAGGAAACCTAACTTGATGGTGTATGGCACATGGCAGGAACTCAGTGTAGGAACCTAACTTGATGGTGTATGGCATGGCGGACTCAGGTAGGAAACCACCTAACTGATGGTGAATTATGGCCAGGCGGGACTCAGGTAGGAACCTAACTTGTTGATATGGTCTGTATACATGGAGCGGGACTCAGGTCGGTAGAACCTTAACTTGATGGTGATATGGCAGGCATGGCGTGCTTATGGCTTCATGGCGGGGACTCAAGGTAGAAACCAACTTGCTCGGTGTCGTGTAGGACCTATGATGGTGCCCAACTATGGCATGCGGCACTCAGTGAGGAAACCCTAACTGATGGTTATTCGCATGGCAGGACTCTCCAGGGAACCTAACTTGATGGTTGTATGCATGGCGGACTCCAGCAGTAGGAACCTAACTTGCATATGGCGGGACTCAGTAGAACCTAACTTGATGGTGAGTATGCATGCGGCACTCAGGGTAGGAACCCAACTTGATTGATGTGTATGGCATGGACTCAGTAGGAAACCTAACCCTTGATGCGTGCTATTGGCATGGCGGACTCAGTAGGAACCCAACTTGCCATGGGACCCATGGCATGCCGGACTCAAGTAGAACCTAACTTGCATGGGTATGCCCATGGCAGGACTCAGGTTAGGAACCTAACCATGATGTGTGTATGCATGGCGGGACTTTCAGGTAGGAACCTAACCAACTTGATGGTGGACATGGCTCATGGCTTGGCAAACACTCAGCGCGTCGAACCTAACCCTGATGGCTGGTGTTATGCTTATGCATGCGAGCAGGACCAGAGGTAGCGAACCTAACTGATGGTTGTTAGCACTGCGGGACTCAGTTAGGAAAAATCTTGATGGCTGCCAAAAATATGGCATGGCGGGAACTCAAGGTAGGAAAACCCTAACTTGTGTTGTGTTATGGCATGGCGGGACTCAGGTAGGAACCTAAACTTGATATCGGTGTGCTATGGCATGGCGGGACTCAGAGGAACCTAACTTTGATGGTAGTATGGGCATGCAGACTCAAGGTGAACCTTAACTTGATGTGTATGACCCATTATTACATGGCGGCTTCAGTAGGCAACCCAAACACTTGATGGTGTATGGCATGGCGGACTCAGGTCAGGAACCACTTGATTGTGTATGCATGCGGGGACTGCATGGTTGTACCAAACTTGATGGTTTTGCACGGGACTCAGTAGCAACCTAACATGGTGTCGACGAACCTACCTTATCGTGTATCGGCATGCAGATCAGCGGTAGGAACCTACTTGATGGTCGTATGACATGCGGGAGCTCAGTAGGGAACCTAACTTGATGTTGTATGGCATGGCGGGACTCAATAGGAACCCAAAAACTTTGATGGATGATATGGTGCGGGACTCAGTAAGAACCCTCTTGATGTTATGGCATGTCGAGGACATCAGGTTAGGAACACCAACTTTGATGGTGTATGCATAGGCGGACTCAGCTAGAACAAAACTTATGGCATCTTGCAGGACTCAGGTAGGAACCTAACATTGATTGGTGCCTATATGTGCCATGGCGGGGACTCAGGTAGACCTCAACATGGGCGTGATGGCATGGCGACTCAAGTAGCAACCTAACTTTGCCCCGTGTGTTATGGCATGGCGACTCAGGTCGCGAACCTAACTTATGGTGATGGCATGCGGGGACTCAGTTAGAAACCTACTTGATAGGTTATGCACATGGCCGATCAGTAGGAACTAAAACTTTATGGATGTACTGGACATGGGACTCAGTAAGGAACCCAAACTTGATGGTGTATCATGCAATGGCGGGACTCAGGTAGGACACTAACTTGATGCTGTTATGCACATGGCCAAGGACTCATGGGTAGGAACCTAACATGATGGTGTATCCATGCAGGGACTCAGGTCAGGAACCTAACTTGATGGTGTATGGCGATGGCAGGACTCAGTAGTAGGGAAACCTAAACAAAATGCATGGATGGTGTATGCATGGCGGACTCAGTAAACCTAACATTGAAGGGACTCTTAGATGCGGGTAGTGACGCACTAACTTGATGGTAATTGCCACGTTATGCATGGCTAGGACTCAGGTAGGAACCTAACTTGATGGTGTCACTTATGGGCGAAAAGATCTTGGCGGGACTCAGGTGGAACCTAACTTGATCTCATGTGTTATCGGGCCATGGCGCGGACTCAGGTAGAACCTAACTTTGATGCTGCTATATGGCAGGACTTCAGAGTAGGAACCTAAACGTGATGGTCGTACTCGCATGGCGGACTTCAGTAGGACCTAAACTTGATGGTGTATCGCATGGGGACTCAGGTAGCGAACACCTAACTTGATGGTGTATGCATGCGGGACTCATGTAGAACCTTGAACTTGAATGGTGTATGGCATGGCGGACTCAGGTAGGAACCTAACTGATGGGTATGGCATGCGGACTCCAGGTCAGTTAGGAAACCTAACTTTGATAGGTGTATTGGCATGGCGGACTCAGGTAGGAACCTTAACCTTGATGTGTATTGGCATGGCGGACTCAGGTTAGGAACCCAACTTGATGGTGTATGGCATGGCGGGACTCAGTAATAGGAACCTAACTTGTAGGATGCATGGCGGGACTCAGTAGAACCCCAACTTGATGGATGTATAATGCATGCGGACTCAGGTAGGAACCTAACTTTGATGGTTGTTATGGCATGTCAGACTCAGGTTTAGGGAACCTAACTTGATAGTGTGGTACCCAGTAAGGAACCTAACTGATGATCGTATGGCATGGCATGGCCCAACAGGACTCAGGGAACCTAACTGACTGATTCATGGCATGGGAGACTCAGAGTAAGAAACCTAAGCTGATGGTGTATGGGCATGGCAGACTCAGGTAGGAACCTAACTTGATGGTTGTATGGCATGCGGACTCAGGTAGGAACCTAACTTGATGGTTATGGCATGAGCCGGACTAGGTAGGAACCCAACCTAATGATGTTGTATGGCATGCGGGACCAGGTAGGAACCTAAGCTGGATGCGTGTATGGCATGGCGGGACTCAGGTAGGAACCTAACGTTGATGGTTGTATGGCATGGCGGGACTCAGTGATGAACCTAACTTGATGGTGTATGGCATGGCAGGGACTCAGTAGGAACCCTAACTTGATGGTTGCTTGCATTGCATGCCGGGACTCATGGTAGAACCTAACTTGTTGGTGAATGCATGGCGGACTCAGGTAGGAACCTAACAACTTGATGGTGCGTTATGGCATGGGAACCTACGCATGTAGGAAGCCTTAAACTTGATGGTGTATGGGCAGGGACTCAGCGTAGGAACCTTTAACTTGATGTGTATGCATGGCAGGACTCAGGTAGGAACCTAAACTTGATGGTGTATGGGCATATCAGTAGGTAGGACCTAAACTGATGGTGTATGGCGGGACTACTCAGGTAGAAACCTAACTTGATGGTGTATGGCGGACTCAGTTGCGGGACTCATGTAGAACCTAACTTGATGGCTATGGCATGGCGGGACTCAGGGTCTAGGAACCTAACTTGATGTTCTTTACTAGGATATTTGCATGCCGGACTCAGCGTAGGAACCTAACGTGATGTGTATGCATGGCGGAACTCAGGTAGGACCTACTTTGATGGTGTATGGCATAAGGCGGGACTTCAAGGTAGGAACCTAACTTGATGTGTGTATGGCATAGGCGGGACTCAGGTAGGAACACCTAACTTGATGGTGTATGCATGCGGGACTCAGGTAGGAAACCTAACTTGGATGGTGTATGGCATGGCGGGACTCAGGGTAGGAACCTAACTTGATGGTTGTATGGCATGGCAGGACTCAGGTAGGAACCTAACTTGTGTTTTTTTTCGATATGGCGGCGGACTAGGTAGGAAACCTAACTTGATGGTGTATGGCATGGCGGGACTCAGGTAGGAACCTAACTTGATGGGTAGGCGCGGGACATCTCTCAGGTAGAACCTAACTTGATGGTGATATGGCATGGCGACTCAGGTGAGGAAAAACTTGATGGTG
The DNA here is from genome assembly GCA_022414725.1 of Microglena sp. YARC. Classification (NCBI taxonomy): domain Eukaryota; kingdom Viridiplantae; phylum Chlorophyta; class Chlorophyceae; order Chlamydomonadales; family Chlamydomonadaceae; genus Microglena; species Microglena sp. YARC. Next base: position 12,323,470 of record CM039465.1, read on the forward strand.
TACATGGCAGATTCAGCAGTAGGAACCTAACTTGATGGTGTATGGCATGCAGGGACTCAGGTAGGAAACCGTATAACCTTGATGGTTGCATTGACCTAACTATGGCATGGCGGGATCAGTAGGAAACCTACTGTATGGCATGGCGGGACTCAGGTAGGAACCTCTTGAGTAGGAACTCCTACACTTGAGTTGGTGCTTATGGCATGGCGGGGACTCAGTAGACCTAAACTTGATTGGTGTTGGATGGGTGTAGGTTATGGCGGGACTCAGGTAGTAACCTAACTTGATGTGTGATATGTCGCATGGCGGGACTCAGGTAGGAAACCTTCATGGTGTAGGATTTCCCAACTTGATGGTGTATGGCATGGCGGGACTCAGGTAGGAACCTAACTTGATGGTGTATGGCATGGCGGGACTCAGGTAGGAACCTAACTTGATGGTGTATGGCATGGCGGGACTCAGGTAGGAACCTAACTTGATGGTTGTATGCATGGCGGGACTCAGGTAGGAAACCTAACTTGATTGGTGTTATGGCATGGCGGGACTCAGGTAGGAACCTACACTGATGCGTGTATGGCATGGCGGGACTCAGGTAGGACCTAACTGGATGGTGTATGCATGGCGGGACTCAGGTAGGCTTGATGGATGTATGGCGGGGACTCAGGTAGGAACCTAACTTGATGGTGTATGCATGGCGACTCAGGTAGGAACCTAACTTGATGGTGATTATGGCATGGGGGACTCAGGTAGGAACCTAACTTGATGGTGTATGCATGGCGGGACTCAGGTAGGAACCTAACTTGATGGTGTATGGCATGGCGGGACTCAGGACTTGATGGTGTGGCATGGCGGGACTAGGTGAACCTAACTTGATGGTGTATGCATGGCGGACTCAGGTAGGAACCAAACTTGATGGTGTTTATGCATGGCGGACTTTGATGGTGGCAGGCAGGGACTTGATGGTGTATCTCATAACGTGATGGATGTTAATCAGGTAAACCCTAACCTGGCATCCTTGAACCCAACTTGATGGTGGCCTGATGGGACTCATGGCGGTACGGAACCTAACTGATGGGTATGCATGGCAGGACTCAGGTAGGAAACCTAACTTGATGGTGTATTGGCATGGCGGGACTCAGGTAGGAACCTAACTTGATGTGGCATGCGGGGACTCAGGTAGGAACCAACTTGATGTACCTTGATGGCATGGGGACTCAGGTAGGAACTAACTGATGGTGTATGGCATGGCGGGACTCAGTAGAACTAACTTGATGGTGTATGGCATGGCGGGACTCAGGTAGGAACCTAACTTGATGGTGTATGGCATGGCGGGACTCAGGTAGGAACCTAACTTGATGGTGTATGGCATGGCCGGACTCAGGTAGGAACCCAACTTGATGGTGTTATGGCCATGCGGGACTCAGGTAGGAACCTAACTTGATGGTGTATGGCATGGCGGGACTCAGGTAGGAACCTAACTTGATGGTGTATGGCATGTGTAGGAACCTAACTTGATGGTGTATGGCATGGCGGGACTCAGGTAGGAACCTAACTTGATGGTGTATGGCATGGCGGGACTCAGGTAGGAACCTAACTTGATGGTGTGGGGATGGCGGGACTCAGGTAGGAACCTAACTTGATGGTGTATGGCATGGCAGGACTCAGGTAGGAACCTAACTTGATGGTGTATGGCATGGCGGGACTCAGGTAGGAACCTAACGTATGATGTGTATTATGGCATGGCGGGACTCAGCAGGTGTATGGCATGGCGGGAACTCAGAGTAGAAACCTAACGCATGGACTCGGGACTTCAGGGTAGGAACCTAACTTTGATGGTGCTATATGGCATGGCGGGACTCAGGTAGGAACCTAACTTTATGGTGTGGCATGGCGGGACTCAGGACGTTGATGTGTTGTACGGCCATGGCGGGACTGAGGACCTACTTGTATGGTCTGGGCATATGGTGTCTTGGGGCTGGCGGGACTCAGGTAGGAACCTAACTTGAATGGTGTATGGCATGCGGGACTCAGGTAGGAACCCTAACTTGATGGTGTATGCATGGTATGGCGGGACTCAGGTAGGAACCTAACTTGTGGTGTATGGCATGGCAGGACTCAAGGTAGGACCACCTTTTAACTGGATGGACCTAATTGTATGCATGCGGGACTCAGGTAGGAACCTAACTTGAATGGTGTATGGCATGGCTTGATGGGCTAGGCATGGCGGGAACTCATGGCTGGATTAGTAGGAACCTGAACTTGATTGGTATGGCATGCAGTGACTCTTTATGGGGGGAAAAATAATTGGTGGGGGGGTTTTTTTTAAAAACCTAACTTGATGGTGTATGGCATGGGTTATTGGCGGGGGTAACTTGCATGGTGGGTTATGGCGGGACCCAGGTAGGAACCTAACTTGATGGTGTATGGCATTGGCATGGCCATGGCGGGACTCAGGTAGGAACCTAACTTGAATGTGGTATGCATGGCGGGACACGGTAGGAAATGACTTGATTGGTTGCTATGGGCGGCTATAGGCACCTAACTGAATGGTGATGGCATCAGAACCTAACTATGTATGGCATGGCGGGACTCAGGTAGGAACCCTAACTTGATGGTGTATGGCATGGCGGGACTCAGGTAGGAACCTACTTGAATGGTGTATGCATGGCGGGGATAGGAAATAACTACATGCTCGGGTGAACCAACTTGAATTGTAGGAAGAGACGCAGACTCGTAGGAACCTCTTGATGGTGTAGCTGGCATGGCGGGACTCAGGTTGGCAATGACCCTGAACCTAACTGAATAGGTTAGGTTCTGGAAATCCTAAACTGAACTGATGGCGGGGCTGGAACTTGAACTTGATGGCACTCATTGGCGGGACTCAGGTAGGAACCTCATGGGTAGGAGACCTAACACTGTGAATGGTGACTATGGGTGGCATCGGGCAGGGAACTCAGGTAGCTGGAACCTAACCCTGTGATGGTTATCGGTTGTAAATGGACATGGCGACTCAGGTAGGAACCTAACTTTGATGGTGTTATGGCGGGAACTCAGGTAGCAACCTACTTGATGGTGTTATGCATGGCGGGACTCAGGTAGGAACCTACTTGAACCTGAACATGAATTTGAACTTAACTTGGAACATAGCTCAGCCAGCATTTGGCTGCTCGCTGTCTTTGGCAGTAAAAAAAAATGGCGGGGCTAAGGTAATTACCTAACTTGTTGGTGTATGGCATGGCGGGACTCAGGTGAGAGCTTGACTTGAATTTCTGGGGGGCTCGGATTTAGTGCATGGTGTGGCCTGGGATTTAGTGCATGCATATTCACTACTTTTACTTTAAAAAAAACTCCTCGGTCGTCTACAGCTTGGTGGTGTATGGCATGGCCGGAGTAAGGTAAGAACCTAACTTGGACTTGAACTTTAACTTGAATTCGAATTTGAACTTGAACTCGAACTTGAACTTGAGTTTGAAGAACCTAACTTGGTGGTGTATGTAAGAACCTAACTTGCCCACCTGCACACACACAAAACACACAAGGGTGCCAACACGCACACACTCTCTCACACGCACACGCACTCACGCACAAACTCACATACATACAAGGATGCAAACACTCTCACACACACATACCACACAGACGAACACACACTTATGCACACACACAAACACACAAGGATGCAAACACACACGCACACACTCACGCACAAACTCACATACATACAAGGATGCAAACACGCACACACTAAAAAACGAACTCACTCTCTCACTCAGATATATGCAAGAATGCAAACACACACGCACTCACGTGCACACTCACACATACAATCACATACACACAAGGAAGCAAACAAACACACACAAACACACACTCACACACACCATCACATACATATCAGGATGCAAACACGCATACAAACACACACGCACGCACAAACTCTCATACATACAAGGATGCAAACACGCACCCGCCCACACATACTCTCACACACAATCACAATAGTAATATATAATACAAGAAAGCAAACAAACACATACTCATGCACCTCATTTGTCTACTTCTGTACCTCATTTACGTACTTCTGTACTTTATGTACTTATGCACCTCAATGTACCTACGTATCTCATTTATTTGTACAAATGCAGGCCTGGTGCAGAGGTAGTTGTGCGCCATTCTGCAATCAACGTATTTATGTACCTCATTTCTGTTCAGGTAGGTAGTACCATATATATATATGATGTACCTCATTTATGTACAGGTAGGTAATACCATATATATTTTGATGTACCTCATTTATGAACAGGTATGTAGTACCATATATATATGATGTACCTCATTTTTGTACAGGTAGGTAATACAATATATATATTTTGATGTACCTCATTTATGAACAGGTATGCTGGTATGTAGTACCATATATATATATATGTTGTACCTCATTTATGTACAGGTATGTAGTACCATATATATATATGATGTACTTCATTTTTGTACAGGTAGTAATATCATGTATATATATATTTATTTGTATATATATTATGTACCTCATTTTTGTACATGTAGGTAGTACCATATATATTTAGGGAGAGGCAAATAGGTCTATGTGGACCCAGCCGATAGATCTATATAGGTCTACATAGGGCAATATAGACCTATATCTGCCCTATCGTACACCAAGGAGGCCTCTGAAAAAATCTGGTTATTTCTTTCACATGTCCTGTGCTGCATTTCAGGTGTCCCTGCACCCTTCAAAAGAAATAAAGGATTTTTTTAAACATCAAAAATCACTTGTGTCGCTTGTTACTGGCGCGGTCGCGCATTAAAGCCAACTACGTAGCCTCCAAACCAACCCAGGCCCAGCACCCCCCAACTCCCATCAACGCAATCATCAGTTCATCACCATCAACAATCCATTATGTCTTTTAAGAGTCTTTCAACTGTCTAATTTGTTTACTTTTACTCTGTCACAGTGTGATCCTTGGTATCCGTGGGTATCACATGGGGGGCTGGAATTTAAAGACGGTGGACAGCCCAGAGTTGGCTGAAAAACATGTCACAATCCAAGCTTGAATACATCATCAATTCATCATCATGGGCATCATCATGAGCACATTGTGCTGTCGCCCTGAATTCCTCAAGCCCTATCATTTAGGAGCAGCATGCGTTGTTGATTCTCTTGGAGGGTGTCTGCGTGGTGTACAAGAAGTTCCCGAAGTCCTTCTCAAATGCATCACGCTGCTTTACTCAGCCCACCTTTTGTTATCAGCCCCCCATTTGTTATCAGCCCACCTTTAGCAACTCCAAGTGGTCGTTTCTGACTATATTTCTTAGAATGGCTGTCCGAGTCCAGGACGCCCAAGTCCAGTTCCACAACGCACCCTTCGTCGGCTAATGTTGTTAGGGCTGACGCCAATGTCACAAGCACGGCAAAACAACTGGCAAGCTCTATCTTAGGCAATTCTCGCTTCGAAGTGATTTTTCCATGCGGAAGTCACTGGTAACTTCTGGAGAATCGTCAAGACGGCTGAAGGCAACTTTAGCTCCCTCTTATACTTCTGTAAGCCGTCAGTATTCAGTAGGCTGTTTGTCGGCTTCATTCAGTGATACGAAAGCGAATGATACGAAAGCGAATCGCAAGAGGAAGGAAGCTCAGGCGGTGTGTGTACGCACGAATCAAACCAATTTAGACCTATCTGGTCGAGGGGGGGCGTCAGACAAGGGGAATTGATAGATCTATCGGCTTCGCGGAGATAGACCTATATAGGTCTATATAGACTATATATATAGACTTATCAGTCTTTTGCCTCTGCCTACATATATTATGTACCTCATTTATGTACAGGGGGTATATCATATATATACATATATATATA
>CM039465.1:12331842-12401842 GCA_022414725.1 Microglena sp. YARC
TATGATCTTGAATTATATGAAAACAGTATTGAATGTTATGATCTTGAATTATGTGATACCGGTATTGAATGTTATGATCTTGAATTATGTGATACCGGTATTGAATGTTATGATCTTGAATGATATGATTTTGGATTATGAGATACTGGTATTGAATGTAATGATGTTGAATGTAATGATCTTGAATGCGCAGTCACGTACACATATGCAAGTGGGGCAAGTCACTTAAGCCTATTTGGCCTACCCCTGTACTGTAACATACATACACATATGCAAGTGGGGCAAGTCACTTTAGCCTATTTGGCCTACCCCTGTACTGTAACATACATACACATATACATATGCCATATGACAGGTGGTCCACTGCGCTGTCATCATGACCCCCAACCAAGACGGGGCTTTCATGTTGGCCATAGCTTGGTCTGCAGTCAACCTCATGGCTAGCAACTTCTTCATCACCTACGACCAGATGTACTTTAATTGGCTAAGTCAGGTGGGTCCGGGTATGTTGGATTCTTTTATATGCTATTATGCCTCTGGCCCACAGACCCCCTAGCACTAAACATAACTTCTTCATCACCTACGACAAGATGTACTTTAATTGGCTAAGTCAGGTGGGTCTGGGTCTGTTGGATGTTTTGGTCTGGGTCTGGGTCTGTTGGATTGTTTTACATGCTATTCTGCCTCTGGCCTACAGAATACAGAACCCCTGCCGTCAAACTGAACTTCGTCACCACCTACTGCCAGATGTACTTGAATCGGCTAAGTCAGGTGGGTCTGGGTCTGTTGGATGTTTTGGTCTGGGTCTGGGTCTGGGTCTGTAGGATTGTTTTACATGCTTTTATGCCTCTCACCTACAGACCCCATACCGGAAAACATAACTTCTTCACCACCTACGGCCTGATTTACTTATATTGGGTGGAGCTGGGTCTGTTGGATTGTTTTGGTCTGGGTCTGGGTCTGTAGGATTGTTTCACATGCTATTAAGCCTCTCACCTACAGACCCCATACCGGAAAACATAACTTCTTCACCACCTACGGCCAGATTTACTTGAATTGGCTGAGGCTGGTGGGTCTGAAAACAAATCTCTGCCAGTCGACATTTCTTTTTCCTTCTATGTAGGACAGCTTCCTACCAGCTCCATTACCTAGACACTGGGCCAATCCCAAAGCTGTCAGCTGCATTAGAATGCCCATCATGCCAGCGTTAAGACACACTAGCTAGCTTCAGGTGGGGGAAAGAGGCTACAAGGGTGGGGGAAGGAAGCCACCTTGAAGCTGCTACGCGTAGCCCCAAAGTAAAACAGTCCCAGTCGCCCTAAACCCTAAACCCTAAACCAAAATACGAAAAAACAGTCCAGCCACCCTCAAACCTAAACCCACAAGTCAAACAGTGCCAGTCACCCTAAACCCAAAACCGTAAACCCAAAAATGAAGCAGTGCCAGTCATCCTAAACCTTAAACCCTAAACTCAAATTTAAAAATAGTCCCAGTCACCCTAAACCTTAAACCCTAAACCCAAACACAAAAAACAGTCCAAGTCACCCTGTACCCTAAACCAAAAAATGAAACAGTGCCAGTCACCCTAAACCCTGAACCCTAAACCAAAACATAAAAAACAGTCCCAGTCACCCTAAACCCTTATCCCCAAAATGAAACAGTGCCTGAAATGGACTGCAGTACAACGTTTTCCTGTTTAGTTTGTTTTTGAGCATGCTGTTCAGAAGTCCCCCTTTTCTCCGTCACTCCCCACCCCTCCACCCATCCCACCACTCCACACACTCCACCCATCCACACCAGAGTACTACATTTTGTAAAATTAGCCAGCGCTTAAAGCGCACAAACGTCAAATTGGTCAGCGCTTTGCAGTGCAAAAGGCACAAAAACTGTGCGCTGCGCCCACAGGGAGTTGAATAAACTGCGCAAAACGCGCAGTGGGGTTCAAAAAGCGTGCGCAAAATCGCACTGCCGCGCGCGCTTTAAAGTACCCTGCCCCACACACCCCAATCCAACCACCCATGCTTTACTCTAAATGCTTAACTCAGCCAAGAGGCTGAGGAAGATCAACATGTAATAAACACCTTTTTATCATGCTGTTCATAAGTCCCCCTTGGCTCCGTCACTCCCCACCCCTCCCCCCATCCCACCACTCCACACACTCCACCCATCCACACCAGAGTACTACATTTTGTAAAATTAGCCAGCGCTTAAAGCGCACAAACGTCAAATTGGTCAGCGCTTTGCAGTGCAAAAGGCACAAAAACTGTGCGCTGCGCCCACAGGGAGTTGAATAAACTGCGCAAAACGCGCAGTGGGGTTCAAAAAGCGTGCGCAAAATTGCACTGCCGCGCGCGCTTTAAAGTACCCTGCCCCACACACCCCAATCCAACCACCCATGCTTTACTCTAAATGCTTAACTCAGCCAAGAGGCTGAGGAAGATCAACATGTAATAAACACCTTTTTATCATGCTGTTCATAAGTCCCCCTTGGCTCCGTCACTCCCCACCCCTCCCCCCATCCTACCCCCTCCAGCCACACACCCCTCCACACAGCCACTCCATCAAGCTGTGGGCACATTTGGAGTCCAGTAGGGCACGAGGAAAAATGTCATCATCATGATCATCATCATCATCATCATCATCATCATCATCATCATCATCATCATCATCATCATCATCATCATCATCATCATCATCATCATCATCATCATCAATGTCGTCGTCGTCGTCGTCATCATCATAAGCATCATCATCACCACCACCACCACCACCACCACCACCACCACCACCACCACCACCACCACCACCAAAATCCACCATGCCTCCCTTAAGGTTTGGCAAGTCCCTTCAGCCTATTTGGCTACCCCTGTACTGTAAAAGTACATATATACATAGGGAACGGCAATTCATATGATGCTGACCAAAGACGAGTTTGATATCATATGATATCATACAAAAATCATATGATGTAATATCATATGATATGATGGCCCAGGCCAAAGTTACCAAGGCACACCGCCGGCATCATTTGATATCATATGATATCATATGATATCATATTGCCGATCCCTATATATACATGCCTCCCATCACCCACCTACAGACTACCCACTACCCTACCACCCTCCTTTGTACTATGTTTCGCTTTCGTATGTTTTGATTTGCTGTTCTACCACACACCACACACCACACACCACACACCACACACCACCCAACCACTCACCACCCATCGCCCACCACCCAACCATCCTTAGTTGCGCTATTTTTCGCTTGTGTTTGTTTTTATTTTTTGTTCTACCACCCACCACCCAAGTTGGTTGACCCAACCACTTACCACCCACCACCCAACCACTTACCACCCTCCGCCCGCCACCCAAAGCCCAACCACTTACCACCCAACCAATCACCAACCACCACCCAACCATCCTCAGTTGCGCTATGTTTCTGCCATGGGCTTTTCATTCGAGGGGCTTGCCCAGAATGAGCTCCAAGATCGCAACTTCAGCTGCGAAGATGTAAGTCAGGTTACTATTGCATGTTTTGTCTATTGAGCCCTGTATGCACATAGTACAGTATGTGTGCATGTATGGCAATAGCCGGGACTAATGCATGCACATCTGTGTTTTTGCATGCATTAGCTAGCATGTTGCATGTTGCATGTATGATGTATGTTACATGTTTGTTATTGAGACATGTATGGACATAGCTCAGTATGTGTGCATGTATGATAGCCTGTTGCATATTACATGTTTGCTATTGAGACCTGTATGGACATAGCTCAGTATGTATGCATGTATGCATGTTGCATGTATGATGCATGTTGCATGTTTGTTGTTGAGATCTGTATGGACATAGCTCATTATGTGTGCATGTATGCATGTTGCATGTATGTTGCTTGTTGCATGTTTGTTATCGATACCTGTATGGTCATAGCTCATTATGTGTGCATGTATGAATGTTGCATGTATGTTGCATGTTGCATGTTTTTTATTGAGACCTGTATGGACATAGCTCAGTATGTATGTATGCATGTATGTATGTTAGCCTGTTGCATAATGCATGTTTGTTATTGATACCTGTATGCACATAGCTCAGTATGTATGCATGTATGTTAGCCTGTTGCATGTTGCATGTTCGTTATTGAGACATGTATGCACATAGGATAGCTCAATATGTATGCATGTGCCAGTCCAAGTTACATACACATACATCTATGTACATGGTGTATATGACATATTAATGTAACATGAGCTGTAGGGGTGCAAAATATTGACCTAAGAACCTAACCACCCAGCATCCCATCCGCAGGGACTCCCACTTGGAATTGTTGACTTCTCCCAACCACCCAAGCACCCGACCACCCACCATCCCATCCACAGGGACTACCACCTGCATCCGTTGAATTCTCCTAACCTCCCAGCACCAACCACCCACCATCCCATCCACAGGGACTACCACCTGCATTTGTTGACTTTTCCCAACCAATCAGCACCAAGTACCCACCATCCCATCCACAGGGACTCCCACTTGGAATCGTTGACTTCCACCACCCAACCACCCAACTACCAAACCAACCAACCATATAAAAATCCACAGAGACTACCCCCTGGAATCGTCGACTTCTTCCCTTCCCTGCTACCCAACACCACCAACGTCAGGGACTCCCACTTATAATAGTTGACTTTCACCACCCAGCCACCTAACTAACCACCACCAACCTCCAACCACCCCATCTAAAAATCCACAGGGACTGCCACATGGAATCGTCGACTTCTTCCCTTCCCTTCTACCCAACACCACCAACATCAGGGACTCCCACTTATAATCATTGACTTTCACCACCCAGCCACCTAACTAATCACCACCCACCACCAACCACCCCATATAAAAATCCACAGAGACTACCCCCTGGAATCGTCGAATTCTTCCCTTCCCTGCTACCCAACACCACAATCGTCAGGGACTCCCACTTATAATCATTGACTTTCACCACCCAGCCACCCACCTCCATCCACCCCATATAAAAATCCACAGGGACTACCCCCGGGAATCGTCGACTTCTTTCCTTCACTGCTTCCCAACACCACCATCGTCAACTCAACAGCATTCAGGAGTTACATCGAGGATCCCGAATCAACGGTGGGCTGCATAGCAGATGGGAATGCGCTTTTGGATGTGAGTGCACGATGTGAAGCAGGAATTCGGGCTATTTCAGGCTATTTCAGGTTATTTTTAGGCTATTGAAAAACAGTCAATGATATTTCAGCCTGTGTTGGGCTGCTTTGGTATATTTTAGTCTATTTCAAGCTAATTGAGGGGTGCACAGCAGATGGAAATGCGCTATTGGATGTGAGTGCACGATGTGCAGCAAGATTTCGAGCTATTTCAGGCTATGTTAAAGCTATTGTACGATATTTCATGATATTCCAGCCTGCCTGAGGCTGTTTTAGTATATTGTTTTCCCAACACCACCATCGTCAACTCAACAGCGTTCAGGAGTTACATCGAGGACCCCGAATCTACGTTGGGCTGCATAGCAGGTGGAAATGCGCTATTGGATGTAAGTGCACGATGCGCAGCAAGATTTCGGTCCTTTTCAGGCTATTCCAGGCTATTCTTTGGCTATTGACTGATACATCAAGATATTTTATTCCCAACACCACCATCGTGAACTCAACAGTGTTCAGAAGTAACATTGAGGATCCCGAATCAACGTTGTGCTCTCCACAAGCTAGGATCCAGTAAAAACATCAACATTTTGGAGGCTGTCGATGTCGAAGGTATTATGTCTGAAGTTTTTGAGTCATGGAGGTTTAAGTACCCAAGTGACACCAATGCAGTTAGAGACATCCCTGATGAGAGAAGGGTTGGCTTTAAACGCCTCCGATACCAAAAATGGTTCGCAGCCAACAGCAATGATGAGAATGGCTTGATTCCCTTTACATCCGCCTTACATAAGCAGGATCAGATTCGTTCTATAGCACAGTTTAGAATGGGTTCCCATTGGCTGAACACAGAAAGAATGAGGGTGGTGGATAGAGCACACATCCCTCGCTCAATGAGACACTGTCAAATGTGTGGGTTCCAAAAACCTGAGGATGAAATGCATATGTTTGAGTGCCCTTTTTATAATGATATTCGCCTCCGCTACCAGAAGCTGTTTACAGATATTTATAGGCATGTCCATGAGGATACCAACTTAACCGTATGGAATGTGGAATTCTGCGATTCCACATTCAGAACCTTTATGAATGGAAATGGCACTAAGTCTTTTTGGAGCAACCTAGCCGACTATCTTTCTACTTGTAGAAGAGCAAGACAGGAAGCCCTGGGCTGCTTAGTGGCACCGTAATTTATCATCCCTTTTTTTCTTCTTCTTGTGACTTCTCATTTGTTAGCTTCTTACCTCCGCCACTGTAAGTGGTTGAGATCTGGGTCCGGCTCTAAGGGGTTTAATACCTACGCCACCAAAACGGTGGTTGGGAGTTTGGTTTGTTTGTCCTCGACACACCCCTGATGTAATGGGTTTTTTGCTTTGTGGGTGCTTTTTCTTTTTGTTTAAAGCACAGAGTCTCATACACCCTCGCGGTGTCAAGTAGACTTTAACATGTAATGTAATGTAATGTAAAGAGGGCTGCATAGCAGATGGAAATGCGCCATTGGATGTGAGTGCACGATGTGCAGCAAAATTCCAGCATAGTTTTAGGCTGTTTCAGGCTATTTCAGGCTATTTTAGGGTTTTGTATGATATTTCATGATATGTCATGATCTTTCAGGCTGTTTTAGGCTATTTTATTATATTTAAGTATATTTCAAGCTAACGAGGGGGGCATAGCAGTTGGAAATGTGCTATTGGATGTGACTGCACGATGTGCAGCCAGATTTCGGGCAATTTCAAGTTATTTTCAGGCTATTGTACGGTGGATAATAATATATCAGCCTGTTTTAGGTTGTTTTTTAGTTTATTTCAAGCTAACGGAGAGGTGGATAGCAGATGGAAATGCGCTATTGGATGTGAGTGACTCATGGCCCACCATCGGGTGCATGCTGCAATCACCCACCAGCCACCACACCATCACCCAGCCACCCAACCACTTACCCAACCACTTACCACCCACAGTACATGGGCCTCCACCGAGGCTTCTGGCCCATCATTGGGTACCTGCTGCAAACATACACCAACCAACCAACCAACCACCACACAATCACCCATCCCCCAGCCATCCAACCACTTACCCAACCACTTACCACCCACAGTACATGGGCCTGCACCGAGGCTTCTGGCCCACCATTGGGTACTTGCTGGGCTACCTCGTCATCATGCACCTCATCTCCTATCTCGCTCTTCTGCTCGTGTCGAGAAATATGCAGAGAAGATAGTGGAGCTGCTGTGTGTCCAGGAAGCTGTGTGTCGAGGAAGCTGCAGAGAAGATAGTGGTACTGGTGTGTGTCCAGGAGGCTGCAGAGAAGATAGTGGAACTGGTGGTACTGTTGGTGTTACTGAGATGCTGGTGGTAGTGCTGATGTGTGAACAAGTGATGGGTTGCCTCCTAGGCTACCTCGTCATCATGCACCTCATCTTCTACCTCGCACTGCTGCTTGTGTCGAGGAATCTGCAGAGAAGATAGTGAAACTGCTGGTTGTGTTGAGAAATCTGCAGAGGAGATAGTGGTACTGGTGTGTGTCGAGGATGCTGCTGAGTATTAAAGGAGATAGTGTAACTGGTGTGTGTCGAGGAATCTGCAGAGAAGATAGTGGTACTTGTGGTTTTGGTGGTGTTACTGAGATGCTGGTGGTGCTGCTGGTGTGTGAACAAGTGATGAGTTGGCTCCTAGGCTACCCCATAATCCTGCACCTCATCTCCCATGTCGCACTTCTGGTTGTGTCGAGAAATCTGCAAAGGAGAAAGTGGTTCTGGTGTGTGTCGAGGAAGCTGCAGAGAGAAGAGATGGTGGAATTGGTGTATGTCGAGGAAGCTGCAGAGATTGTGGTACTCGTATGTGTCGAGGAAGCTACAGAGGACTAGAGGAGATAGTGGTATTGGTGGTGCTGGTGGTGCTGCTGGTGTGTGAACAAGTGATGGGTTGTCTTCTAGACTGCCTCGTCGTCATGCTCCTCATCTCCTACCTCTCAATTATGATTGTGCAAGGAGGCTGTATATAAGGTAGTGGATGGTGGTTATTGTGTAGGGGCAGGTGGTGGTACTGGTGGTGGTAACGGTAGTGGTACTGGGGGTACTCGTGGGGGGATTCTGTCAGTACCTTACCTTTCACAACTAAAAACAAAAAAGTACTGGTGGGGGGATTGAGTCAGTACTGGTGTTACTGGTGGGGTATTCAGTCAGTACTTCGTGTGGGTATTCAGTCAGTACTGGTGGGGGGGTTCAGGCAAAACTGGTGGTACTGGTGGGGGGATTTAGTCAATACGTGTGTGTGTATTCAGTCAGTACTGGTGGGGGGATTCAGGCAGTAAGCTGGGCAAGTCCCTTCAGCCTATTTAGACTACCCATGAGCAGTAGCACACATACATGTAAGTCAGCTTCAAGGTGCAGTAGATTGCTTTAGTTTTGAATAAATAGCCAGTTAGGGGAAATGCCAAGAAGCCGCATCTTGCAGCCTATAATTGAAATTGAAATTGTTACATCCGTGTAATACCGTTACTCACAGGACGTGAAGTTAAGGACACCATAGCGTAAGCCGGAGCTACCTTTAGTCACCGTAGGGCCACCTCAAGCAGCCTATAATAAAAGCTAGGATTCTTCCTTCCAAGCAAGCAAGTTAAAAAATTACAATTGATTTCTTGTTAAATAAAAATGTAGCAAATGTATGTGATTATTTAACTTATGAGTGAACGTGGTTACATGGCTCCAGCCTTTAAGGCTGCTCGTCGTCCTCGACAGTAACATAATATAAGCATCATTATCCTTATGAGTGAACTTGGCTATATGGCTCCAGCCTTTAAGGCTGCTCGCCGTCCTCGACAGTAACATAATATAAGCATCCATAGGAGTGATTTTACATTTCCCAGATATATTTGTTTGTACTTCGGAAGGCGGCGAGCAGCAAAATTGCTGACTTGAGCCATGTAACCAAGTTCAAGTGCAAGTCCACTCAATCTTGCATACCGTATGCGCAAGGAGTGTAGGCCAGGGTAATTCAAAGCGCGCGCTTTTGCGCTTTTGAGCGCTGACTTTTCGACCCCCTCTGCGCTTTAAGCGCAGTTTTTTGCAACCCCTTGTGGGCGCTGCAAGCAATTTTTGCGCTTTTTGCACTACAAAGCGCAGTTTTTGTTGTTGTCAAGTGCGCTAAAGCGCTGGCCAATTTGGCCATTTGAAGTACCCTGGTGTAGGCGGAAAACGGAGACGGCGCAAGGCACCCAAAAAGACCAATACTCATTTATGCGCATTAAGATTGGCGGATGTAACAGATTCTAGGCGCTCTATAAATTAGGTCAAGTAACATATGGCATCATTATTTTAAATGTATTGTACCCCATTCAAACAAGATTCAATTGTGAATCAAAAGGAGTTAGTCTGGGACTAGGCACCAATAATATCATGGGCTTGTGCATACATATACCGTTTTATAGCTCCTTTAAGTGATATACATTGGTCTAGTGGTAGACCGAATCACTCTGAGGACGAAGAGTCGGGGGTTGGATTCCACCTACGGTCGCTCTAAGCGTTGTAGGTCGTTGTTGTTATTTGGTAAGACGATACTTTACAAGTGGGATGCCTACTCTTGTAGCCGTCTGCGTGTATAGCAGGGTGTAGGTTAGGTTCTACACCCCAGCCTTGCCTGGCGGCAACTCGGCTCCTGGACCTGGCAGGAAGCCGTCCTAGCCGGTTGGGCGGTCCAGGCAGTTGGGTATGTCGGTATGATACGGCTATATATCGTATCATAACAGTTGTCAACCGCTACGGCAGCTTGTCCAATTGAGGTAGAAGACCGCTCTCTACCCGCGTACAACAGGTTCCCTAAACACCACGCCCCACCAGGCGTTATCATTATTACGGTTTTATACCAGCATGTGGTGTAACGTATATACTTAGTTTAGGCATAAATTACTCTGAGTTGTTGTAGTTTTCATCGCATCCCGTATGCACTGGACATGCAGACAGTGAGCATATTTATTTGCATACCCCATGTACTTGCAGACAGTGCAAGACCAAATTTACTCGCATGTAGCTATCAATTTCAGGCTGATACCGTAACAGGCTATTTAATAACGTTATATGTACACTTCTTTTAACTCTCATCATACTACCGGCAGTACATGATTGCATTATGTAATCTACAGTGTACCCGAGAGTGTACCCATGTTTGTTCTGCCAGCAAAATGGGAGCAGCGTCAAATTTTACATGCTCAGTTTAAACCTTCCACACCTCACCCTTGCGTGTACATTGAAAAATCATACATGTTTAGACATAATACACAAGTGCTAGATAGGTAATACTATACTACTATACTGACCTACTTAACACAGTCTACCCTCATCAAATTTATATATATGTATGTTACAGTCCAGGGTTAGGCCAAATAGTCTAAAGGGAATTTCCCAACCGTTAAAGGAAGGGCAAAAAGTAAACAAGCATTGATGAACTGAACCCCAAACAATCGTTTTACCAAAGGTGGCCCTGATTCGTGCTACAGTGATAATTCAATTCTACAATTACAATTGAATTGTCATCCACACGGGATGACAATTTAATTATGCGATTCGTATTGCATGTTTGATAATAAAACAATAAGGTATCTCCACCCTTCAAAGGAATCAGGATTCATGGCCAGCTTCATAGAGGAGTAGGTGGTTAACCAGGCATGAGTAAATAAATAAATAAATAGTACGCCTTATTATCAGGCTTGAGGTTGAGGGGGCCAGCCACTTTGCTTGCACTGGGGCCCAGGGTACTTCCATTGACCAAATTGGCCAGCGTTTTAGCGCACTTGAAAAACAAAAAACTGCGCTTTAAAGTGCAAAAAGCGCAAAAATTGCTTGCTGCACCCACAGGTGTTGCCCAAAACTGCGCGAAACATGCAGTGGGGCTCAAACAGGCAGCGCTTGGAAGTACCCTGCTGGGGCCAACCACCAGGTATGAGCAACCTCGCAACATAAAGTGCCCAACAATGAGGACAACAAAAAGTCAATAACTATTTTACTGCATATGAAATTATGCAACATTCATGGTTTCATATATATTATAACAGTGTTCTATTAATATTGGGGGCATAGGGACTCCAGGCTTCAGCCCATGTCAATATGCAATACAAAAATATCCAAGGCCTAGCTATGGAATAAGGCCTGAGAACATTCTTTCAACTGCCTATACCCACGTGGTTGCGTTCTACGCGATTATATTAGTTCGGTGTAGTAGTGTTGAAACAAGCCATGTGATTGCATTCTGTACATAGAAGCGTGGTACGGTAGTGCATACAATGTGTCGTACGGCAGTGCATACTCTGTGTCGTACCATACACTGTGTCGTACACTGTTGTACGGCAGTGCATACACTGTGTTGTACGACAACGCATACACTACCTACGTCGTAAACTGTACATGTGGCACACTGTGTCGTACACTGTTGTACGGCAGTGCATACACTGTGTCGTACGACAGCGCATATACTACCTAAGTCGTAAACTGTATATGTGGCACACTGTGTCGTACGGTACTGCATACACTACCTATATTGTACACTGTGTCGTACGGCAGTGCATACACTGTTTTGTTTTGCAGTGTATGCACTGCCTATTGTGTTTGCATTTCGTACTCAAGAGTGACGTGTATTAATGTCGAAACCGTATACTTTGCTCTGCTCACTGTTGGCGAGCAGTACAGCTGTACTCTGCCCACTGCCGACGAGCAGAACAGTTTCACTCTGACCACTGTCGGCGTGCAGTACAGTATTCCTCTGCGGACTGCTGACAAGCAGTCTGAGGGCTGATAGCAAGTATGCAAACCAAACTAAACTAGCTCTAGCAAAAAAAAAAGGAAAACGATTTCCTTGCTGCCCTACCTAGCTCTTTCCTACATGCAATAATACATAAATGCAGTACAAGCAATACAGCAATGCAAATACATATCATATGTGGATAGGCACTCGTCAGAAGAGTCAAGCAAGTCTTGGTTTACGTTTTCAAAAGTATCCTTAGGACTAAGTCAGCTTCTCACATATAACTTTGTAAACAAGTATCCCCAGGACTATGTCAGCTTCTCACATATAACTTCGTAAAAATGTGTCTCTAGGACTATCTCATACAGGGGGGGGGGGGGGGGGGGGGGGGTCACCCGGAAGACTGTACATGCAGACCAACATACTGACCCACGACTAATTCAACCGGGAATAGGTACAAGTTGTTGAGATGGTCATCAGTAAGCTATTCGATAGGCGCACTCATTGTCCACTTCCTGTGCCTCCCCCTTCTTGCGACCCTGCTTGGACCCCCCTCCAGTCTCTCTTTTCACCTGGAAGAGAACGCTGGTGTCGAAGCAGCCGTCGTGGGGGTCGTCAGTTAGGGGACGTCAGTTGGGTTGGGACGTCAGTTGCGCACTCATTGTCCTCGTCCTGTGCCTCCCCCTTCTTACATCCCGGCTTGGACCCCCCCTTCAGCCTCTCTCTTCACCTCGAAGATAACGCTGGTGTCGTAGCAGTCGTCGTGGGGGTCGTCAGTTAGGGGATGTCAGTTGGGTTGGGACAGTTGGGTACTCAGTAGGCGCACTCATTCTCCTCGTCTTTTGCCACCCCCTACTTTCGTCCCTGCTTAAGAGCCCTCTTCAGCCTCTCTCTTCACCTCGAAGAGAACGCTGGTGTCGTAGTAACAGGGGTCGTCAGTTGGATTGGGACGTCAGTTGGGTTGGGACGTCAGTTGGGTATTTAGTAGGCGCACTCATTCTCCTCGTCCTGCGCCTCTCCCTTCTTACGTCTGTGCTTGGACCCCCCTCCAGCCTCCCTATTCACCTTGAAGAGAACGCTGGTGTCGTAGCAGTCAACGTGGGGGGCGTCAATTAGGGGACTTCAGTTGGGCTGGGACGTCAGTTAGGGGACTTCAGTCGGGCTGGGACGTCAGTTAGGTATTTAGTAGGCGCACTCATTCTCCCCGTCCTGTTCCTCCCTCTTCTTGCGTCCCTGCTTGGACCCCCCTCTAGCCTCCCTCTTCAGCTCAAAGAGCACACTGGTACTGTAGCAGATGACGTGGGGGTCGTCAGTTGGGTTGGGATGTAAGTTGAGTACTTAGTAGGCGCACTCATTCTCCTCGTCCTGTGCCTCTTCCTTCTTGTGTCCGTGCTTGGACCCCCCTCCTGCCGCCCTCTTCACCTTGAAGAGCACACTGGTGTCATAGCAGTCAACGTGGCCTAGTGCCCTGGGTCCGTGTGGATTGCTGCTCCCGCCCCGCATAGTCTCCATGATGGCCGAGCTGTTCATTAGCACCACACCCACTTTGCTATTGGCGATCTTCCGGCGGCCCATGGGGTGGGGGCTACGCCTGACAGAGTGCTGGGGGTGGGGGGACATGCCAGCTCCCTGCACAATGCCACTGACGACACTGGCGGGTGCCTCACAGTATGAGGACTTCTTGTCTAGGGATGTGTGTTTCCAGGCCATGGGGGAGCACAAGGAGTGGGCGGTGCCAGTCTGGAGGTGCTGAGTGGCAAGCCCCATGTGGGGGCCGGGATTGGTCATGGGGGTGCACATGTTGGAGGTGGCCTTGTGCTGGCTAGAGTCCAAGGTTTGGGCAAAGTTGGTTGGTGCGGAGTTGGTTGGGTCAGACTGGACAGTGCTGGCAGCCTGCGGTTTGGGAAAGGGAGCAAGGATGAGTTATGGTGAGGTACATAGTCCACTAGCATGTACCTGCCATGTGCGGGGGACAGTTCGAGGTTGGGACGAGGTTGGTTGGGTCAAACTGGACAGTGCTAGCAGCCTGCGGTTTGGGAAAGGGAGCAGGGATGAGGTATGGTGAGGAAGAAAAAAAGAAAAGGGAGCAGGGGTGTGGTGATGGTGAGGAACATAGTCCATTCTCGTGCATTTGCCATAGACTGGGGAAAGTCCGAGGTTGGGCCGAAGTTGGTTGGGGCGAAGTTGGCTGGGGCGGACTTGACAGTGCTAGCTGCCTGTGGTTTGGGAAAGGGGACAGGGATGAGATATGGTGAGGAGTATAGTCCACTAGCATGCATTTGCCACGTGCTGGAGAGAGTTCAACGTTGGGGCGTAGTTGGTAAGGTCAGACTGGACAGTGCTGGCAGCCTGCGGTTTGGGAAAGGGAGCATGGATGAGGTATGGTGAGGTACATTGTCGACTAGAATGTATTTGCCATGTGCTGAAAAGAGTTCAAGGTTGAGGAGAAGTTGGTAGGGTCGGACTTGACAGAGCTAGCAGACTGCGGAATTGGAAAGTGTGTGTGGGCACAACTAGTGTGTATGGGCACTGCTCCCAAAGTGTGTGTGGGCACAACTAGTGTGTATGGGCACTGCTCCCAAAGTGTGTGTGGGAACAACTAGTGTGTATGGGCACTGCTCCCTAAGTGTGTGTGGGCACAACTAGTGTGTATGGGCACTGCTCCCAAAGTGTGTGTGGGCACAACTAGTGTGTATGGGCACTGCTCCCAAAGTGTGTGTGGGAACAACTAGTGTGTATGGGCACTGCTCCCTAAGTGTGTGTGGGCACAACTAGTGTGTATGGGCACTGCTCCCTAGTGTGTAAGTGTGTGTGGGCACAACTAGTGTGTATGGGCACTGCTCCCTAAGTGTGTGTGGGCACAACTAGTGTGTATGGGCACTGCTCCCAAAGTGTGTGTGGGCACAACTAGTGTGTATGGGCACTGCTCCCAAAGTGTGTGTGGGCACAACTAGTGTGTATGGGCACTGCTCCCTAAGTGTGTGTGGGCACAACTAGTGTGTATGGGCACTGCTCCCTAAGTGTGTGTGGGCACAACTAGTGTGTATGGGCACTGCTCCCAAAGTGTGTGTGGGCACAACTAGTGTGTATGGGCACTGCTCCCAAAGTGTGTGTGGGCACAACTAGTGTGTATGGGCACTGCTCCCAAAGTGTGTGTGGGCACAACTAGTGTGTATGGGCACTGCTCCCTAAGTGTGTGTGGGCACAACTAGTGTGTATGGGCACTGCTCCCAAAGTGTGTGTGGGCACAACTAGTGTGTATGGGCACTGCTCCCAAAGTGTGTGTGGGCACAACTAGTGTGTATGGGCACTGCTCCCAAAGTGTGTGTGGGCACAACTAGTGTGTATGGGCACTGCTCCCTAAGTGTGTGTGGGCACAACTAGTGTGTATGGGCACTGCTCCCAAAGTGTGTGTGGGCACAACTAGTGTGTATGGGCACTGCTCCCAAAGTGTGTGTGGGCACAACTAGTGTGTATGGGCACTGCTCCCTAAGTGTGTGTGGGCACAACTAGTGTGTATGGGCACTGCTCCCAAAGTGTGTGTGGGCACAACTAGTGTGTATGGGCACTGCTCCCAAAGTGTGTGTGGGCACAACTAGTGTGTATGGGCACTGCTCCCTAAGTGTGTGTGGGCACAACTAGTGTGTATGGGCACTGCTCCCAAAGTGTGTGTGGGCACAACTAGTGTGTATGGGCACTGCTCCCAAAGTGTGTGTGGGCACAACTAGTGTGTATGGGCACTGCTCCCAAAGTGTGTGTGGGCACAACTAGTGTGTATGGGCACTGCTCCCAAAGTGTGTGTGGGCACAACTAGTGTGTATGGGCACTGCTCCCAAAGTGTGTGTGGGCACAACTAGTGTGTATGGGCACTGCTCCCAAAGTGTGTGTGGGCACAACTAGTGTGTATGGGCACTGCTCCCAAAGTGTGTGTGGGCACAACTAGTGTGTATGGGCACTGCTCCCAAAGTGTGTGTGGGCACAACTAGTGTGTATGGGCACTGCTCCCAAAGTGTGTGTGGGCACAACTAGTGTGTATGGGCACTGCTCCCAAAGTGTGTGTGGGCACAACTAGTGTGTATGGGCACTGCTCCCAAAGTGTGTGTGGGCACAACTAGTGTGTATGGGCACTGCTCCCAAAGTGTGTGTGGGCACAACTAGTGTGTATGGGCACTGCTCCCAAAGTGTGTGTGGGCACAACTAGTGTGTATGGGCACTGCTCCCAAAGTGTGTGTGGGCACAACTAGTGTGTATGGGCACTGCTCCCAAAGTGTGTGTGGGCACAACTAGTGTGTATGGGCACTGCTCCCAAAGTGTGTGTGGGCACAACTAGTGTGTATGGGCACTGCTCCCAAAGTGTGTGTGGGCACAACTAGTGTGTATGGGCACTGCTCCCAAAGTGTGTGTGGGCACAACTAGTGTGTATGGGCACTGCTCCCAAAGTGTGTGTGGGCACAACTAGTGTGTATGGGCACTGCTCCCAAAGTGTGTGTGGGCACAACTAGTGTGTATGGGCACTGCTCCCAAAGTGTGTGTGGGCACAACTAGTGTGTATGGGCACTGCTCCCAAAGTGTGTGTGGGCACAACTAGTGTGTATGGGCACTGCTCCCAAGTGTGTGTGGGCACAACTAGTGTGTATGGGCACTGCTCCCAAAGTGTGTGTGGGCACAACTAGTGTGTATGGGCACTGCTCCCAAAGTGTGTGTGGGCACAACTAGTGTGTATGGGCACTGCTCCCAAAGTGTGTGTGGGCACAACTAGTGTGTATGGGCACTGCTCCCAAAGTGTGTGTGGGCACAACTAGTGTGTATGGGCACTGCTCCCAAAGTGTGTGTGGGCACAACTAGTGTGTATGGGCACTGCTCCCAAAGTGTGTGTGGGCACAACTAAGTGTGTATGGGCACTGCTCCCAAAGTGTGTGTGGGCACAACTAGTGTGTATGGGCACTGCTCCCAAAGTGTGTGTGGGCACAACTAGTGTGTATGGGCACTGCTCCCAAAGTGTGTGTGGGCACAACTAGTGTGTATGGGCACTGCTCCCAAAGTGTGTGTGGGCACAACTAGTGTGTATGGGCACTGCTCCCAAAGTGTGTGTGGGCACAACTAGTGTGTATGGGCACTGCTCCCAAAGTGTGTGTGGGCACAACTAGTGTGTATGGGCACTGCTCCCAAAGTGTGTGTGGGCACAACTAGTGTGTATGGGCACTGCTCCCAAAGTGTGTGTGGGCACAACTAGTGTGTATGGGCACTGCTCCCAAAGTGTGTGTGGGCACAACTAGTGTGTATGGGCACTGCTCCCAAAGTGTGTGTGGGCACAACTAGTGTGTATGGGCACTGCTCCCAAAGTGTGTGTGGGCACAACTAGTGTGTATGGGCACTGCTCCCAAAGTGTGTGTGGGCACAACTAGTGTGTATGGGCACTGCTCCCAAAGTGTGTGTGGGCACAACTAGTGTGTATGGGCACTGCTCCCAAAGTGTGTGTGGGCACAACTAGTGTGTATGGGCACTGCTCCCAAAGTGTGTGTGGGCCACAACTAGTGTGTATGGGCACTGCTCCCAAAGTGTGTGTGGGCACAACTAGTGTGTATGGGCACTGCTCCCAAAGTGTGTGTGGGCACAACTAGTGTGTATGGGCACTGCTCCCAAAGTGTGTGTGGGCACAACTAGTGTGTATGGGCACTGCTCCCTAAGTGTGTGTGGGCACAACTAGTGTGTATGGGCACTGCTCCCTAAGTGTGTGTGGGCACAACTAGTGTGTGTATGGGCACTGCTCCCAAAGTGTGTGTGGGCACAACTAGTGTGTATGGGCACTGCTCCCAAAGTGTGTGTGGGCACAACTAGTGTGTATGGGCACTGCTCCCAAAGTGTGTGTGGGCACAACTAGTGTGTATGGGCACTGCTCCCAAAGTGTGTGTGGGCACAACTAGTGTGTATGGGCACTGCTCCCAAAGTGTGTGTGGGCACAACTAGTGTGTATGGGCACTGCTCCCAAAGTGTGTGTGGGCACAACTAGTGTGTATGGGCACTGCTCCCAAAGTGTGTGTGGGCACAACTAGTGTGTATGAGCACTGCTCCCAAAGTGTGTGTGGGCACAACTAGTGTGTATGGGCACTGCTCCCAAAGTGTGTGTGGGCACAACTAGTGTGTATGGGCACTGCTCCCTAAGTGTGTGTGGGCACAACTAGTGTGTATGGGCACTGCTCCCTAAGTGTGTGTGGGCACAACTAGTGTGTATGGGCACTGCTCCCAAAGTGTGTGTGGGCACAACTAGTGTGTATGGGCACTGCTCCCAAAGTGTGTGTGGGCACAACTAGTGTGTATGGGCACTGCTCCCTAAGTGTGTGTGGGCACAACTAGTGTGTATGGGCACTGCTCCCAAAGTGTGTGTGGGCACAACTAGTGTGTATGGGCACTGCTCCCAAAGTGTGTGTGGGCACAACTAGTGTGTATGGGCACTGCTCCCTAAGTGTGTGTGGGCACAACTAGTGTGTATGGGCACTGCTCCCTAAGTGTGTGTGGGCACAACTAGTGTGTATGGGCACTGCTCCCTAAGTGTGTGTGGGCACAACTAGTGTGTATGGGCACTGCTCCCTAAGTGTGTGTGGGCACAACTAGTGTGTATGGGCACTGCTCCCAAAGTGTGTGTGGGCGCAACTAGTGTGTATGGGCACTGCTCCCAAAGTGTGTGTGGGCACAACTAGTGTGTATGGGCACTGCTCCCAAAGTGTGTGTGGGCACAACTAGTGTGTATGGGCACTGCTCCCAAAGTGTGTGTGGGCACAACTAGTGTGTATGGGCACTGCTCTCAACGTGTGTGTGGAGCACCACTGCTTGTATGTATGGGCAATGATACATGGAAGTCAGTGGTGCATATGAGCAGAGCTTCGGTGTGTATGGACTTCTACTTACCTCGTCAGCTGCTACACGCTGCCTTGCCTGTTCTTGACGTGATGCTACCGGTGCTTCAAGTTTTGCTGCGGCTGCTGCTTGTTGTTGTTGCTGCTGTTGCTCTGCAGCTTCTGACCACCTGAGTCGTTCAGCTGCGGCAGCGGCTACCTGTTCTTGAAGTGATGCCACCTGCTCTTGAAGTTGGGCTGCAGCTGCAGCTGCTTGCTGTTTCTGCTGTTGCTCTCCGGCTTCTGACCACCTTTGACGTTCAGCTGCGGCTGCGGCTGCCTGTTCTTGAAGTGATGCCACCTGTGCTTGAAGTTTGGCTGCGGCTGCTTGCTGATGTTTTTGCTGTTGCTGTTGCTGCTCTGCAGCTGCGGCTGCCTGTTCTTGAAGTGATGCCATACGTGCTTGAAGTTTGGCTGCAGCTGCAGCTGCTTGCTGTTGCTGTTGCTTCATCAAGGAAACCACTTCCTCGAGCACAACTGAATTATTCACCCAAATTTGCCGCTCCAAGGAGTTCATGGAAGATTTGATCGCTTAACTTGTGGAGGACATGTTGGAGTCCTCCTGAGCAGCCATAACCGGTGCTTGAAGTTTGGCTGCGGCTGCTGATGCTTGTTGCTGTTGCTGTTGCTGCTCTGCAGCTTCTGACCACGTTCGACATTCAGCTGTGGCTGTGGCTGCTTGTTCTTGAAGTGATGACACCTGTGCGTGCAGTTTGGCTACGGCTGCAGCTGCTTGCTGATATTGTTGATGTTGCTGCTCCGCGGCTTCTGACCACCTTTGACGTTCAGCTGCGGCTGCGGCTGCCTGTTCTTGAAGTGACGCCACCTGTGCTTGAAGTTCAGCTGCGGCCTCGTCTGCTTGCTGCTGTTGTTGCTGTTGCTGCTGCTTCAAGGAAACAATTTCCCCAAGCACTTCTGAATTATTCTCCCGAATTTGCCGCCTTACGGGTTTCATGGCATATTCGATCAGATCACTTGTGGAAAACATGTTCTGGTTATGGTCCTTCTGAGCAGCCATAAGCGGTGTTGGTGCATCTGCCTGCAAGTGGTAACAAAAGGAAGTTTAGTTGCAGGGTATAGAGTTGAAGGAGATTAGGGTGTTGATGGAAGATTCAATCAAGTAAGTTGTGTAAGACATGTTGGATTCCTCCTGAGCAGCCATAACCGTTGTTGGTCCATCTGCCTGTAAGTGGTAACAAAAGGAATGTCAGTTGCAGCCGAGGATATAGGGTTGAAGGAGATTAGGGTGTTGATGAAAGATTTGATCGCGTAACTTGTGGAAGACATGTTGGAGTCCTCCTGAGCAGCCATAAGCGGTGTTGGTCCATCTGCCTGCAAGTGGTAACAAAAGGAACTTAGGTTAGCTGCAGGGTCTAGGGTTGAAGGAGATTAAGGTGTTCATGGAAGATTTGAAGTCACTCATGGAAGGCATGATGGAGTCCTCCTGATCAGCCATAACCCGTGTTGGTGCATCTGCTTGTAAGTGGTAACCAGGGTAATTCAAAGCGCGCGCTTTTGTGCTTTTGAGCGCTGACTTTTTGACCCCCTCTGCGCTTTAAGCGCAGTTTTTTGCAACTCCCTGCGGGCGCAGCAAGCAATTTTTGCGCTTTTTGCGCTACAAAGCGCAGTTTTTTTGTTTTCAAGTGCGCTAAAGCGCTGGCCAATTTGGCAATTTGAAGTACCCTGGTGGTAACAAAAGGAAGTTTAGTTGCAGGGTATAGGGTTGAAGGAGATTAGGGTGTAGATGAAATATTTGATCACGTAACTTGTTGAAAACATGTTGGTGTACTCCTGAGCAGCCATAACCGGTGCTGGTGTATCTGCGTGCAAGTGGTAACAAAATAAACTGAGGTAAGTTGCAGGGTCTAGGGTTGAAGGAGATTTATGTGTTCATGGAATATTTGATCATGTCACGCATGGAAGACTCTAGAGCATCCATAACCGGTGCATCTATCTACCTACATGTGGTAACAAAAGGAAGGTTGGTTGCAGGGTCCAGGGCTGAAGGAGATTAAGGTTGGGGGAGGATTACGGGTTAGGTTGGTTGTATTTTTCAATTTGAAGGGTGGAGTTGGGGGTTCTTAGTGTAGGATTTATGTTTAGAGGAGGACTGGGTACTAGGGAGGTAGGGCGGGTGCAGGACTAACATGCATGACGAGACACACGTTACACATACCGTGCGGGAAGCCAAAATTGAAAATTGTAAATTAGTATGCAATGCCAAAGGCGTGAGATTGAGGGGATCCTCCCGTTTGCAAATTGTAAATTAGCACGCAATACCCTTCCGTGTGTAAATTAGCACGCAATGACACAGGCGTGAGATTAAGGGAACCCTCCCGTTTGCATGCATGTGTACGCACTGGAGAATGGCTACCATGTTGGGGTTGTTTGGTTCCGCAGGTACGCTGCGCCTGAGCTTGGACTACCGCGGGACAGCACGGATGTGTGCAGCCAATCTAACTGTGGTACAAACTTAACATTAATTTTCCACATCAACTCTGCTTTATTTTCCACCCATGTACGACCAGTCCCGGTACACGTGTTTCCAAAATTGTTTCCCAATCTTTCGTGACCATGCGGAGTACCTCAAACGAGTCCACTCCCGGTACAAATTCCCCAATATAACTGGGAGACAAATTTAACATTAATTTTCCACATCAACTCCGCTTCATTTTTCACCCATATATGACCAGTCCCGGTACAAACGTTTCCAAAATCGTTTCCCTATCTTTCGTGACCATGCAGAGTACGTCGAACAAGTCCATTCCCGGTACAAATTCCCCAATCTAACTGGGGAGACAAACTAAACATTAATTGTTCACATCAACTCCGCTTCATTTTTCACCCATTTATGTCCAGTCCTGGTACAAATTCCCCTAGGCATCCGCCAACTTGTACTGCACCTACGCCAACGTGTACATCGCCTAGGCCAACTTGTACTCGGTCTATGCCAACGTGTAAGACCCCTATTGCTAACTGGCAGGTCCCGCTCATCCACGGTCTACTACAGGACGCCATGATGGTGATACAGACAATATGGCGGGGAATAAGGCTTTACTACGGCTTGGGCTTTTATGTATTACATCACATTGTCATGTGGTTGACCCCAGTGAAAGCAAACGGGCTGCCCCCTTAAAACTCACACCTCGTAGTAAGGCGTACTACGGTATTTAATAATTTATTTCATTGTCATAGGCAGGCCGGTGTTGACCCAAGACAAGCCCACTCCCCAACTTCCCGGGGGGGGTTCATAAGGGGTACTAGTATGGTAGAAGGTGTAGGGTGGGTAGATGTTAACAAGTTGGATGATTAGGTTTTGATGCTGTAAGGTTTTGCGAGCTTTGATGGGTTGTGGGTTGAGGTATTGGGATATCGAGTGCTGGTTTTAGCGGATGTGTGGCTATACATACTAAATACATGTGTTATTATCTGAATCTATGACAACTCCTTCATTTATCTCCTGGTACTCCCATGTGTATTTTACAGTGCCGCTCCGACTTTTGCCCGTGTTACCTGGTACTTTATCTGTTTATCTGTTATTAAAAAATAAAGGATAACATAAAGGGGCGCTGTTATATCTGGTATATCTGGTATATCTGGTATATCTGGTATATCTGGTATATGTAAAAACTCCCAACCTGATATGTGTGTTAGAAGCCGCTCAACCATATCTAGGCTCGATTCGGAAAAGCTGCAGAGAGATAGATTGTGGCAGCGCTCCTCATGTCAGGATATATACTTTGGAACTGTATGTATGGTATCTGGAAAAGGCGCCTGTTGGTTGTCAACACCACAGGGCTACGATCTGACACTATTAGGAAAAGCTGCACGGAGATAGATTGTCGCATCGCTACGCTACTCATATCATGCCAGGATATATACTTCGGTATCTTGCAAAGGAGCCTGTCGGTTATCAACAAACACCACAGGGTTTTGGGGGGTTTGTTGGAGTGGCAATGCCATTCAAACTGAATCCTCGGTGTCGCTTGCTTGTGTCGGGAGACCCACCTCCTGGGAGTCCTGGCCCCCTGGGGTGAAATTCCTTTCACAACTAAATGGCTACAATCCGGCTACTACATGTACGGTATTATGTATTCTACCATACCCACTGGTCTCTCAAAAATACATCTGGTGTGCTTACCATTCGTACAACAGCGTCCCGGATAGGGCAGAGCAGCTTGCATACAGCCACTCCCTTGCTTTGTGACCTGCGTGGGCAAGAGGTTCCAAATAAGTTGGCTGCTATGCTTTAAAATAGTATAGAAAACAAGCTAGTCACAAACATGCTTTGTTTTCGATTTCTCTATAGCTTTTCACCATGACGCACCTCATCCAGACGCAGACGCTACTATTACTCCCCCACCCCAAAATTCATCACAAGTACGCTATTAATGACAAAGACCGCAGCTTGAGGCTATCATTTGGGGGGGGGGGGGGGGGGGGGGGCTCATCAGTGTTTTCAGTTCATCAGTGCTTTCAGTTAATCAGCGTTTTCAGTTCATCAGTGAATGGTTTGGTGTTAATAATTTCATCAATGTTTTTTCTTTTTAGTCCATCCTGATACCGTTACCATGGTTGGGCAAGTCCCTTAAGCCTATTTGGCTACTCCTAGTCCTTCGACAGTAACAACACACCTGCAATGCTGGGGTCTGGGTCGGTGAGAGAGATCCTTGCTAGGAAAATGAGTCGGATAACAGTACAATATTGACCATGTCTGCTTCCGACCTCAAGCCAAACAGCCTGATATTAAATTAAAAAATATTGTATTAAATTTAAATTATTAAATTAAATTATCCCCCCACCCCCACCCCCCTACTCTAGATCCTGCCTGGATATATATTTAATTTAAATTATTAAATTAAATTATCCCCCCAACCCCCCTAGATCCTGCCTGGATCATGGTAAATTCGACAAGCAAGAAACCATCTTCTGCGGGGGAATCTTCCGCACCTACGACACTATTTGGCTACCACCCGTCTACAACGGTATTGGTCGTGATGAGGTTTGTTTATTACAATCCACTGATAGCGTCATGGGCTAAAAGCTAAAATAAACTGCGAGAATAGAATACTCCTAGGGCTAGTTGCCACTTCACATGGTGTCGCCGGCTTGTATCAGGAGACCCACCTCCTGGGGTGAAAATCCTTTAACAACTTTAAAAAAGGCTTTTATGCCGTTCCCACTAAGGAACTTATGTAGCACCTACCACTGGAATAATCGCAATCAACAAATGCCCTCACCTTGCATACCGGTAGGTAATAGCACTCTTTTGCCACTTGGCCGCTGGGTGAACAAACATTTTTTGTGAAAATAGCAGGGGTTACAAAATATTGCGCAATCGAAGGCAAGTAGAGCCGTAGAGGGTTTCGATTCAGCCCAATATATATTTAACGATATGCATAAAAAGTGACGCGTCCAACATGTTCTGGCACTGTCATTTTGACGTGGGATTTCTACCGCCGCTAATGGTGCCTCATCCAAGAGTTTGACGGCAGGTAACTCGGTTGACGGCAGGTAAATTGGTTACTACCCCCTGATGGTGGAGCAAGCCAAAACGGGGGGAAGCAACCAATTTACCTGCATGCAACCGAGTTAACTGCCATCAACCGGCCTTTTCATACTTCTCGTTAAATATACATTGGGCTGAATCGAAACCCTCGACGGCTCTACTTGCCTTCGATTGCGCAATCTTTTGTAACACCTGCTATTTTCAAAGCAATGTTTGTTCACCCAGCGGCCAGGTGGCATAGGAATGCTGTTACCTACCGGTTTTCAAGGTAAGGGCATTTGTTGATTGCGATTAT
Organism: Microglena sp. YARC; assembly: GCA_022414725.1. Classification (NCBI taxonomy): domain Eukaryota; kingdom Viridiplantae; phylum Chlorophyta; class Chlorophyceae; order Chlamydomonadales; family Chlamydomonadaceae; genus Microglena; species Microglena sp. YARC. The sequence goes on from CM039465.1 coordinate 12,356,434, forward strand.
TCCAGTTGCAGAGTTCCTAAGTGGGAACGGCAGGAAAAGTGTCTTGCTAGTAGGCATTGTTTGTTTCTTATTTTAAGTAGTGAAAGGATTCTCACCCCAGGAGGTGGCTCTCTCGACACAAACCACCGACACCATGTAAAGCGGCAACTATCTTTAGGAGTATTGTCTTCTCGCAGATTTGATTTCAGCTTTTAGCCCATGAGGCTACCAGTGGATTGCAACAGACAAATATCATTACGACCAATACCGTTATAGGCGGGTGGTAGCCAAATAAATAAATAATGCCGTAGGTGCGGAAGATTCACCAGAAGATGGTTCGTTGCTTGCCGAATTTACCATGATCCAGGCAGGATCCAGGAGGGTTGGGGGGTGCGGGGTGGGGATTGGGGGGGATAATTTAATATCAGGCTGTTCGGATTGAGGGCGAAAGCAGACATGGGCAACATTGTACAATTATGAATTCCTTGCAAGGAGATTTGTTGCACCATACCCCCAACAACAATACGAGGGCTAAAACGTGTTAGCAACGCTGCGGGCCTAGCAACGAAACCCACAACGATTACAGTACAGGGACTACTAGGGGTAGCCAAACAGGCGAAAGGGACTAGCTCAAACATGATATCAGGATAGACTAAAAAGATAAGGTACTGATGAATTTACCCCCAAACAATCGTTTTACCGACGGAGGCCCTGAGTTCTTGCTACAGTGATAGTTTATTTTGGGGATTCTCACCCATTTTGTAATAAATGTTGAAAGATATTTCAGCCCTTCAAAATACTTAGTATATATGACCAGCCTCATGCTGAAGTCTTTATCAATAATAACGTATTAGTGGTGGATTTGGGGGTGGGGGAGGATTAGAAGCGTCAGCTTCTTGATGAGGTGTGTTTCAGATTCCTCTATAGCTTTCCAAGGTGAAAAGCTATGGAGACATCTTAATAAACAAATCACATTTGTGAAAATCTTGTTTTTTTTAGATTTTTTAATGTATCAGACAGTATATTTGGAACCTCTAGCCCACGCAGGTCACAAAGCAGGGGAGTCAAGGTGACAAGCTTGGAGAAATAGAAAAAATCACATTTGTGACTAGCTTTTTTCTAGCATATCAGTCAATATATTTGGAACCTCTTACCCACGCAGGTCACAAAGCCGGGGAGTGGCTGTATGCAAGCTGCTCTGCCCTATCCGGGACGCTGTTATACGAATGGTAGGCACACTAAATGTATTATTGATGGCCCAGTGGGTATGGTAGAATACATTGTACATGTAGTAGCCGGATCATAGCCCTGTGGGGTTGAGAACCGACAGGCGCATTTGCCAAATACCATACATACAGTTCCAAAGTATTAAGCCTGTCATGAGGAGCGATGCGACAATCTATCGCCGAGCAGCTTTTCTGAATCTGTCAGCGTGAACCACTAGGACACGAGTGCATCATTGGCATCTGATCAGATACCAATAAGGCACTCGTGTCCCAGTAGTTCACGCTGACAGAATCGTGCTTATGTATGGTTAAGCGGCCTCTAATACACATATCAGTTCGGGAGTTTTTACTTACACCAGATATAACAGGCGTAATAGCGCCTGCTGAGACCTGCTTGTTAGCAATAGGGGTCTTACAAGTTTGCGTAGACCAAGTACAAGTTGGCACAGGCGATGTACACGTTGGCGCAGGTGCAGTACAAGTTGACATATGTACGAAGGGTAATTTGTACTGGGACTAGTCATAAATGGGTGAAAATGAAGCCAAGTTGATGCGTAAAATGTCAAGTTTGTCACCCATTTAGATTGGCTTTACGCATCCATGCTGTCGCGCGGTAGTCCAAGCTCAGGTGCAACGGGCCTGCAAAACCAAAAAATCCCAACATGGTAGCCATTCTCCAGTATGTACACATGCATGCAAAAAGGACGGTTCCCTCAATCTCACGCCTGTGGCATGGCGTACAAATTTCCAGTTTTCAATTTTGGCTGCACGCACGATATGTGAAAAGTGTGTCTCGTCATGCATGTTAGTCTTACATCCGCCCTAACCCCCCAATACCCAGTCCTCCTATAAACATAAACCCTGCACTAAAAAATACCAACTCCACCCTTGAAATAAAAAATACACCCTACCTAACCCGTAATCCTCCCCCAACCTTAATAATCTCCTTTAACCCTAGACCCTGCAACTAACCGTCATTTTGTTACCACATGTAGGTAGATGCACCGGTTATGGATGCTCTAGAGTCTTCCATGAGGGACATGATCAAATATTCCATGAACACATAAATCTCCTTCAACCCTACAACCTGAAACTAACATCAGTTCCTTTTGTTACCACTTGCAGGCAGATGCACCAACACCGGTTATGGCTGCGCAGGAAGACTCCGACATGTCCTCCGCAAGTGACCTGATCAAATCTTCCATGAACTCCTTGGAGCGGCAAGTTCAGGTGTATAATTCAGTGGTGCTTGATGAAGTGTTTTCTTTGAAGCAACAGCAACAGCAAGCAGCTGCAGGCGCAGCCCAGCTTCAAGCACAGGTGGCATCACTTCAAGAATAGGCAGTCGCAGCTGCAGCAGACCTTCAAGCACAGGTATCATCACTTCAAGAACAGGCAGCTGCAGCTGAACATCAAAGGTGGTCAGAAGCCACAGAGCAGCAACAGCAACAAGAGCAGGCAGCCGCAACTGCAGCTGACCTTAAAGCACAGGTGGCATCAATTAAAGAACAGGCAGCCGCAGCTGCAGCTGAACATCAAAGGTTGTCAGAAGCCATAGAGCAGCAACAGCTACAACATCAGCAAGCAGACGCAGCCACAGACGACCTTCATGGACAGGTGGCATCACTTCAAGATCAGGTAGCATCTGCCACAGCTGAACGTCAAAGGTGGTCAGAAGCGGCAGAGCAGCAACAGCAACAGCAACAGCAGCAACAACAGGAACAATAGCAGCAAGCAGCGGCAGCAGTGGACGACCTTCAAGCACAGGTGGCATCACTTCAAGACCAGGCAGCCGCAGCCGTAGCTGACCGTCGAAGGTGGTCAGAAGCTGCAGAGCAGCAACAGCGACAATATCTGCACGCAGTCGCAGCGGTAGACGACCTACAAGCACAGGTGGCATCACTTCAAGACCAGGCAGCTGCAGCTGCTGCTGAACGGCAAAGGTGGTCAGAAGCCGCAGAGCAGCAACAACGACAATATCTGCAAGCAACCACAGTGGTAGACGACCTTGAAGCACAGGTGGAATCACTTCAAGAACAGGCAGCCGCAGCCGCTGCTGAACGTCAATGGTTCTCAGAAGCTGCAGAGCTGCAACAGCGACAATATCTGCAAGCAACCGCAGTGGTAGACGACCTTGAAGCACAGGTGGAATCACTTCAAGAACAGGCAGCCGCAGCCGCTGCTGAACGTCAATGGTTCTCAGAAGCTGCAGAGCTGCAACAGCGACAATATCTGCAAGCAGCCGCAGCGGCAGACGACCTTCAAGCACAGGTGGCATCACTTCAAGAACAGGCAGCCGCAGCCACACCTGACTGTCAAAGGTGGTCTGCTCACAAGGTGCTCTACTCACATGCACCACTGGCTTCCATGTATCATTGCCCATACACACAAGTAGTGGTGCTCACACACACGTTGGGAGCAATGCCCTTACGCACTAGTGGTTATCACACAAGCTTTGGGAGCAGTGGGCATACACAGTAGTGGTGCTCACACACACTTTGGGTACAATGCCCATACACACAAGCTGTCGTCACCACACACACTTTAGGAGCAGTGCAAAGAAGTAGCCCATGCACACAAGTAGCCCATGCACACATAGGAATATACACACACTTATGCACTGGCTTAACATGGGCAGCACAGATAGCAGATGCACATGAATGAACCCCAACCTCCAAACCTCCACCATCCCCCCTACTCCCACCTCCTCTACCCCCACCCCCAAATCTTCCTCGCACATGCACATATAAACATGCAGGTAAAGCTCAATGCTGAGCGTAGATGGCCAACTGTCAGTGGTGAGAGTCTGCTTAAAGCATCCAAGGCAGGAGATGCTGATGGAGCCCTTTCACTATTTAAGAGGGGTGCACAATTGGACTACTTTGATAAGGTAAATCCGCTTCTCGCCCATTGTTTAATGTTCAAGGCTGTAGTAATCAATCACCACCAGTGATTCTGTTTCGGATTTGGGCATTAATTTCTGGTATCAGCTTGCACAATTTCTGGTATTAGCTTGCACAATTTCTGGTATCAGCTTGCACAATTTCAGGTATCAGCTTGCACAATTTCTGGTATTAGCTTGCACAATTTCTGGTATCAGCTTGCACAATTTCTGGTATCAGCTTGCACAATTTCTGGTATCAGCTTGCATAATTTCTGGTATCAGCTTGCACAATTTCTGGTATTAGCTTGCACAATTTCTGGTATCAGCTTGCACAATTTCTGGTATCAGCTTGCACAATTTCTGTTATCAGCTTGCATAATTTCTGGTATCAGCTTGCACAATTTCTGGTATCAGCTTGCACAATTTCTGGTATCAGCTTGCACAATTTCTGGTATTAGCTTGCACAATTTCTGGTATCAGCTTGCACAATTTCTGGTATCAGCTTGCACAATTTCTGGTATCAGCTTGCACAATTTCTGGTATCAGCTTGCACAATTTCTGGTATCAGCTTGCACAATTTCTGGTATCAGCTTGCACAATTTCTGGTATCAGCATGCACAATTTCTGGTATGAGCTTGCACAATTCCCCCCATAGTTTGGCCAACCAAAAACGGAGTGGCGGCTGACTCATGGTGGTGGTGGTGACGTATATAGTGGTAGTAGTGGTGTGTACAGTGTTGGTGGTGTTTATAGAAGTGAGTGTATAAAAAACGGAGTATCGTCTGACTCATTTAGAAGATTGAAACATCTTGTTATGTTTATTAATAAAGGTGATAAGAAACGTGAAGTTAAATGATATGCATAGCACGTACTGTCGTTTACAATTTGTTGGGGGGTCTTAGGTCTTGTTTCTGCATGTGAAATTAGTAGGATCCAAGTTGTGGGGGTGGGGGTAAGGGTAGGGGTAGGGGGTAGGGGTAGGCCGTAGGGGGTAGGGGGTAGGGGTAATGGTGGGGGTGCAGGTAAGTGGTAGGGTTAAGGTAAGGGTGGGGTTTAGGTTTGGGTTTGGTGGTGGGATTTAGGGTTAACAAGTAGGAGGCTGGGGTAAGGGTGTATTTCGGGGTGGGTTTGAAGGTTTGTGGGATTGGTGTGTGTGTGGTGGTGGTGTGGTGGTGGTGGGGGTGGTGGTGGTGGGGGGGGGGGGGATGGATTTGTGGGTTTAAGTTTTGGGTCGGGTTGGTAGGGTTGGGTTGTTGTTGGTGGTGGTGATGGTGGTGTTGGTGTTGGTAAGGGTGAGGGTGAAGGTGGGGGTGGGGGGATGTAAGTTTGGTGGGGTCAATTGGTGGGGGTGGGCTTGGGGTGAATGTGGGTTGCTTGGTGCGTGGGTGTTGGTGGAGTGGGGCACGATTGATTGTGGGTTTGTGTAAGACAGTGGTGTGGTGGGATGGTATGTCCCATGTGATCCTTGTTAGTGACTTTTGACAGGCATTTTGTAAGATGTAATACGTAATGCATGTCTAGCTGCTTTTTCATTAACTCCAGTAATTTCATGAAGTGATGACCTGTAGCGGTCTTCCGTTGCTTGGAAAATTATGGCACTTCTTTAGCACACTCCCCCCCTCAATAGGTGGACGCTTTTGTTTTTGCTTTTGAGTAGGAATCAAGCAATTTTTGAGCATGCACCGCTTGCTCAACCCATGATTTATAGACACTTGCTTTGTTCCCACCTCACAGCTTTGGATGACACCCTTGCACTGGGCTGCACATGAAGGTCTCCTTGACTTCCTACGCGCTTCGATGGATGCCGGAGCAAATGTTAATGTAACATGCGTTGTGAGTATAACTGTATGGTAGTTGCACCACTACTATGTCTCGCGTGTAACACGAACAGGGCCTTACGCCCCCCCCCCTTGAAACTATCAATAAACTGTGTCCATGCATACATGAAGCGCTTCACACCGTTACCCTCATGTTGCAACATGAACCAATTGATTGGTTGGTTGGTTGGTTGGTTGGTTGGTTGGTTGGCACACCCTGATTTGTGTCTTGGAAGTTAGGTAGCATGGATTGAGCGGGGAGTTAGCTTGCTTGCAGCATGTTCTGCATAAATTGCGTTGTATGTTATTTTGGATGTGTGCATATGCTTCATGGCGGTGAAATTATACAACTTTACAGACCCAGGGTTGGATGTGGTTCGGTTTGGTTGGTGTTGGTTGGGATGGCTTGAGTTAGGTTGGGTTGATGGATGATTGGGTTGTCAGGTATTGGAGCATAGGGGTCAGATTTGTGGTGTCTTTTGGGGTGTTACACAAAGAGGGCCTTATGTACCCATGGCGTTTGCGGTTGAATTTCTTGTTTGTGTTTGTGGTTTGTTTTTTGTACGAGTGCTGTCTGGTGGAAGTGGTGTTTGTGTTTTTGATACCTTGATGAGCGGTGGTGATGTCTTTATGGGCTATTGGTAGGCCACAGGTGAGTGGGGACGGGGGTGGTGGTGGACTGGTGGTGGTGGTGGTTGGGCTGGGTTGGGTTAGGGGTTGGGGGTTAGGGTTGGGGTTGGGTTTTGGGTGGCTTGTTTATTTTTGGTGTGTGTGTGTGGGGGGGGGGGGGGCGGGGGGGGGGGTGATTGTGGTGTGAGTGTGTGTGTGTTTGTGGAAGGGGAGGGGATTTAAGTTTGGTTAGGGTTGCTTGGTGGTGCTGGGGGTGGGGGGGGTGGGGGTTTGGATGGGGGTATTGTGGGTTGGTGAGTGTTGGTGGAGTGGTGCGCTATTGATTGTGAGTTTGGGTTGGTGATGTGGTGGGATGGTATGTCTCAGGTGATCTTTGTTAGTGACATTCAAAGTGATGACCAGGTAGCGGTCTTTAGTTGCTTGGACACAGATGACAATCCTTCAGCACCCCCCCACCCTACCCCCCTGCCTCACTCACTCATTGACTTAATCAGTATTTCCATGTGTGAGTGTTTCTGCATTTGCTTCTACTTTTGAATTAAGTCGTGCGCCACTCTTTTGAAGTAAGCGGGCATGCAAACCAATCATGGGTAACTAGTATGGGCCTATCTGAATGTCCCATTTCATCAAGCAAGGCTGACAGCATCCCTACATACATACATGTGCGCTTTAGGTATGGCATCAACACACCAAAGTTAGCAGATAGTCTGTTGTTTTGCATGTCTAAACATGCACCGCTTGCACATCATATGATTTATAGACACTTGCATTGTTCCTACCTTGCAGTTTGGGAGAACACCCCTGCACGAAGCTGCCGAGGCAGGTCACCTTGAATGTGCACGTGATTTGGTGGGAGGTGGAGCCGCTGCCCATGCCAAAGACGGGGTAAGAATGCCTGTATGGTAGTTGCATCACTACGTACTGTGTTTTGGATGTAACACGAAAAGGGCCTTATGCCCCCCTTGAAATAAACTATCAATAAACTGTGAGCATGCATGCATGAAGTGCTTCACACCATCCTCATGTTGCAATATGAACACAATGATTTATTCCGTGGACCTGATTTTTGTCTTGGAAGTTAGGTAGTGAATTTGGAGCGGGGAGTCAGCTTGATTGCAGCATGTTCTTCAACCATTACATTGGATGTTAATGTCGATGTGTGGGAATGTCACAACGTTGCAATTATAACAAGGGACAGTTTTGGACATTGTTTTTGTTTGTTTGGTGTTGGTTGGGTTGGTTGGTGTTGGTTGGGTTTGGATTTGTGTTGCTGGTTGGGTTGACGGGTAATGGGGTTGTGGGGAAGCGTTTTGGGGTAGGGGTAAGGTGTGTGGTGGGTGCATGGGGTGTTACTAAAAGAGGTCCTTATGTCCCCTTGGATGGTGTGTGCGTTTGAATATCTTGTTTGTGTGTATGATTTGTTTTCATTACTAGTATAGTCCGGTGGTAGCGGTGTTTGTGTTTGTGATAACTTGAGTTACGTCGTTTAATATGTTCACACACCTGACATACACGTTTCTTTGCTCTCAATTTGTGAAGGTGTGTTACAGTCCATTTGTAGCCTCATTAATTTAATTAATTGCGCGTGGAAAGCATTTAATTAATAAATTAAGCTGGGGAGGTTCCTTTAATTCAAAAGGAACCTCCCCAGCTTATTTTATTTATTAAATGCTTTTCATGCGCAATTAATTAAATTAAAGAGCAATATAACCCTTATTGGTAATATATACCTACTGCCTTATCTTATCGGGGGGGGGGGGGGGGGGGGGGCTATATATCCGTATAACCCTTATTGGGAGCTAGGTCTATAATCACTGCACTCCATTTGAAGTCATAGAAACGATATCCCTAAGTCCCATCATCATCGCAACTGACATTGCTTCATGTGCCTTTCCACACTGCAGTACAACTTAACCGCCCTGGACTATGCAGAGATCAATGGACATGGACATGTTGCTGACTATCTCCGCCAAATCTGATACATGTGCACAATGTAAACGGCACCAAAATGGTATTGTTGCGAAGCAGTGAGGCCTTTCTACGTCTATGCGTACCATCAGACCGTACCATCGGACCGTAAGTGGGCTCAAACAAATGCAAAGTGGACTAATTCGCCACTGATAATGTGTATGCGTCACCCCGAGTTGTCAGATTACTTGTTACTCGTTACGAACATGTACTCCTAATGCAGTTACGAACCTCAGCAACACGTTGATGCATCTCGTCATTCAATGTATGAGTGGTAGATACCTTGGGCACGGGTGTTCATTTGTTTGTACAGTACAGCTGTATGCACTGCCTAAGCTTGAAACATTTTACACGTGGTTGCTACAGGAGGTCGGCGATGCGGCTAGGCAGAGCCCAAAGAAGAAGCTGTTCATAACACATGCAAGGTTGACAAAACAAACAATATGACAAACAGCAAGGACACCTACACGGAGCACGTACGTCCCACGCGAGGGACTTGTTTTCTTTAGCTGCTCTGTGCTAGTGTACTTTCGCTTTGCCATGATTTTTGTCTTCTCGACCTTGCATGTGTTGCATGGAGTGCATTGTCAAGCATCTGGACGACAGACCGAATTAATTGTAGGCAGAACAGATTGAGTTCGGTAGACACAGGAACGCATAGAAGTGCATGAACTTGAAATTTGATGCACTGACACTATGACAGTCATAACTTTTCTTTTCGGCTTTCTTAGCAGCATATAGCTTAGGCAGCTCCCCGGTTTTGCTGTATGACCAAACGGCCGGAGAGCTGCCAAGAAGATGTTGGCCATAGCCGAAAATAAAAGCTGTGCTAGCAGTAAAACCCATGGCCGTTTGCGCCCTTCCTGTACAGTTTAGTGTAATAATTGCTGGAGCCATGTAGCCAAGTTCAAGATGAAGTTTGAATGTTTGATGTTACTGCCGAAGACAGAGAGCAGCCAAATTACTGGCTGGGGCCATATACCGGTAACCGAGTTCAAGTTTAAGAAAGAATTGCAAGAAGCAAGCTGCGCTCATATGATACCAATAATCGCACAAGATTCCGAGTGATTGAACGGTAGTGCTACCAGTGGCAACTTCCAGCTGTCACCAGGGTAATTCAAAGCGGGCTCTTTTGCGCTTTTGAGCGCTGACTTTTTGACCCCCTCTGCGCTTTAAGCGCAGTTTTTTGCAACCCCTTGTGGGCGCTGCAAGCAATTTTTGCGCTTTTTGCACTACAAAGCGCAGTTTTTTTGTTTTCAAGTGCGCTAAAGCGCTGGCCAATTTGGCCATTTGAAGTATCCTGGATGTCACACCAAGGACAAGTAAAGCAACAGCAACCCGAAGCTAGGGGGGGAAATACTAATAACTCCAAGATTAGAGTCTTCAAAAAATACAAACTTCGACGTTAGAGACTTGCATACGCAGCAACTCAAATGTGAAATGTGAAATGTTGTAAAATGTCAAGTTGAAGGGCTAAAAATATTCACTCCAATGCACCATACCAGTGTTCACCATAGCCACCGTACCATACGTAGTAGAAAGCGCTACTATGAACAGCTCTGCAAGGTGCATACAAAATTGGAGGGTACGAATACAAGCAATTGCTATGTACCTGCTCTTGAAAATTCGAGGTTGGGCAAGTCCCTCAAGCCTATTAGGCTACCCGTGGACTGGAACATACGTAGTGCTACCTGTACCAATGTGAACAACGACTCATGACACCTCTCCAATTGTCACACACTCACTGGCAGTACAGGCAGTGCACCTCTAGGTGGCCTATCCTAGAGATACCTTCCACTGCAAATTTGAGGGGTCTTGAGCTCTCATTTCTGCATCCCCTAAGGCATCTATATACACCCACAATACACCCTTATAAGCCAAATAATATAAATGTGTGCCACAGACACCCCAAATTTGAGAGGTCTTCAGCACTCTTTTCTGCATCCCCTACGGCATCTATATACACCCAGAATGCACCTTTATAAGCCAAATAATGCAAATGTGTGCCACAGACACCCCAAATTTGCAGTGTGCTCTATTCGAGGTTGGGCAAGACCCTTTCGCCTTAATGGATACCCCTGCACTGCAAAAGCATACAACAAGCTGTTGCACTCTAAGAGCAAGACTCAAGCGAACAAAATTTGAGACTGCAAGCAGGGGGCAGCCAAAGCTCCGAGCAGCAGCTTCTAGGAAGCTCCCTGGACTCGCTATTCAGCCAAACTTAGCGAACCCTAGTGCACCTTGAAGCTGACACAATCAGCTGCATATAAGTTCTGAGATAGTCAGGTGTAGCACAGTGGCTGGTACAGGGAGCTGCCTAGAAGCTGCTGCTCAGAGCTGAAAAGAAAAGCACCGGACACAATCAATACCTGTATTCAGTTCTCAATCATCAGCATGTATATCTGCGTCGACTCTGTACTGCTCATACACTTCCTGCTCATGAAGTCCTACTTTAGACCACATGCTACTGGATGTTCAGTCCAGTCAATCAACTGCGCTCTGAATATTGAATAGCTTCGGGCAGTGAGTATAAACCCATTAGATCAAAAAGACAAGAGGGTGCACAGACCGCGGGCACATTTTGAGTCCAGTAGGGCACTGGGCAAATGTAATAATAATCATCATCATCATCATCACATGGGCTTCTGACAAACAAGTGATGATTCAAGGCATCCATCCAATGGATAGAAGTGGATGCATGCATAGGGAGGTCGATATCGTACTGGTCCGCAAGCTTATCGGGCGAGATATCATACGACATCTTGTAATATATAGATATATGTCTACAATATCGTACTTGACAACGCTGTACATGAATTGTGTGCCTAGTGCACCCACCGCATGCACCACTTGCTGACTGACCCGCGTGTGAATGTAATGCAATAAAGTATAGGCTGATCTAGTATGCGCACAAGTAGACATCCTCATAAATAGCCAAATCTTCACTCTTCCACTTGGGTGACACGGGGGCGACTCCCTTCCTCAGCAGCCGGTGCACCGCTACGCTGTTGTCTACGCAGTCTACATGACCCAAGACCATGGGGCTGGGTCCCATGCGAGCACACTCCACATGCCGCATGAGGCTGGGTGCGTCCATGAGGACCACGCCGATGTGATGGTTAGCACTCCCTCGCTTGCGCCCAAGCTGGGTGCCGATGGCCAGGCCTCCCACAGAGGCCAGGGGGCCCTGCTTGGCAACAGCCTTGCCCAGCTTGCTCACCTCAGGCGAGGGGGACTGGCAGGCAGAGGTGTTGTCATTGGAGGAGGAGTGCGAGAGGGGGGTGTAGGCGGCATGAGGGTCCGCAGTGTAGGTGAGCGGGTGGTGGGAGTAAGTGGTGGCCAGGGGGGTGCAGGTGGTGTATGGGCTGCCCAAGGCTTGGGGCTTGAGGCTGCTGTTGGATGTTATTGCTTTGGGCGACTGGCTGTTGAGCTGCAAAGGGGAGAAGAGAGGGCAAGGAGGTGCAAAGGTGAGAAGGTGAGGAGGTGAAGAGGTCAGAAATGGCAACGGGTTGAGGGGTGTTTTTCTTTTCAGCCATAAGCAGTAGCACGTTTTTTTTTTTACAAGGGGGGAACCAGGAAAGGGTGTATCTGATCAAACCTAGCCCTATGTGACCAAGGGAGAAGACCAAAGGACTGGGACCAAAAGACCGCAAACAAATAAGGAGCAATTGGTTTAAATGGTAAGGTGGGGAGGTTCTAGCATTCATTATTGCTGCCTTATAGACGCGGACGTCTTTACGCTTTTATTTGTAGCTATTGGATTCATGGAGCTGTCTTCTTATCTCATTAAAACTCAAAAAAACCGGGTCTCAAACCTATATTATTGCCGCCTTAGGGTGTGGGAGGATGAGGTGCTCTAGGGATCAAGGGGCGTAGGGGAGTAGGGCAGCAGGGGTGATAAGGTAAAGGGCAGTGTTTTTCTTTTCAGCCATAAGCAGCAGCTGCTATGCAGCTCCCCTGACTGGCTATTCAGCCAACGCTTATGCGACCTAGAGTGTCTGGAAGCTGACAGAATCCGCTGGCCAGAACTGTCGAAATCTCGGGGCTTAGCCCAGTGGCTGGCTCAGGGATCTAGCTAGAAGCTGCTGCTCGCAGCTGAAAATAAAAACTACGGTAAAGGGGTTGAGTGGGTTGAGTGGGTGGGTCGAGTGGTTTGAGAGTTTGCCCAGGCCAGGCGCTTCTCACCTTTTGCTCTGAAGCAGCTCGTGCTGAAAGACGAAAGGTTGCGTTTGATGGTGCTGCTGGGCCGTGCATGTTAACGACCTGAGGCCTGTGGCCGCTGCTGGAGGCAGGAGGGGCCATGGTAACCTGTGGATGGTGCACGGCCAGGTGTTAGGGTTGACTGTTTCTGTGTTGGCTGAAGATTCTACACCGCTTTGATTGCGGTATATACTCATAAGTGAGGGGTAGGAGTGTTTATACTACCTACGTTAACTCTGCCAGCAGATGTTAAACAGCCTGAAGGATAGTCTATACAATGATGATGATGATGATGATGATGATGATGATGATGATGATGATGATGATGATGATGATGATGATGATGATTACATTTTCCTGGTGCCCTACTAGACTCCAAATGTGTCATCGGGGGACTTACGAACATCATGCACTAAGAAGAAAAGAAAAATAAATAATTTGATGTGCCATTCTGATACAATGAAACAAACATTGTGCTAGCAAACACCACCAACTGCCATCTGACAGACTGACGAAACGGGACTTGTGAATGGAAGCAGCGTATGGAACCGACGTATAGAACCGACGAACGGAGCCGACGTTGGTGCCCTACGTCGAGAGCCTACTGCCACGTTGACCGAGCTTGGTGACTTGTCCGTGACGCACAGGGGGCCCTGGTGACGCAGCAGCGCGACATTGCTCTCCGCGGCCGTTCCGATCCATCAAACATAAGCGTGCATTTTCAACACTGGTGCAAGCCCGCCTCAAAAGGCTTGGTTATCAGCGGTGCGGGCCCGCCTCAACGGACGAAGTGATCATCGGTCCGAGGTAAGAATGCATGCAAATCTGACTTGATATCACTCATGCCTGTCACACCTCGAATCAAGGGTCTGCAGCCCCGCGACAGGCTCGCGCCACATTCAACGTAAGCACGTCTACTAACAACGTAAATACAAGCAGCAGCAGGTGTACCAACCTGGGAGGGGCCCGACGACACACTGACTGGCGTCATGGTGGAGGAGGGCGAACCTGGGACTCGGGGGCCCGAGGCATGGGAGGCTACTCGGGGGGATTTTTTATCCCTCGAGGTATTCTCGAGCTCTTGGTTGGGGATCTTGGGGGTGTAGGCAGCTGCTGCGGAGCCTGCTGTCTCGACTACGGAGCGCGAGACGAGTCTGGAGACAGCGAGGGAGATGCCGATCATTGCGGTGTCGAATGTTGGCTGGGCTGTGGGGTGCTGTCGCTGTGTATGAGTGGTGGAATTGCAAGTGTAGTTCGGGGTCTGTGTCAATGGAGTATCGCTATTGCAAGGGGAGGAAAGTCGTATGTTGTTGAGTAAGGTTGTGTTGGTTCGGTCGTGGAAACAAACGGAAGTGGCCAGGCTGGGAGTGGGGATTTGTATCTCGCCAGATTTATCGCCATTGTGGTCCCGAGTTCCGATAAATCTGTCCACTAAATCCACGTGGAGGCTGATTCGGGCACCGCTGGCAGCTGAGTCAGGAACGACACAGGTGTCAACCGCAGGGCGCAGGGGGCGCAGGCTCATTTTTTCTGGCCACATCCAGCCAGCGCCAGGCCAGCGCCTGGCCAGCGCAGAGCGGTGTGACCCAGGGGCCCGCTCCTCATCCGTGACAGAAGCTCGGTCGAGCTCGGTCCAAGGTTGGTGCGTTCTTCCCTCGGCGGAGACCATGGGCCAAGCAAGTATGGCCACACAAACACTCGATGGGTCATGGTGAGTCAGGGAGAAACCGACCTGTGGGGAAGGTTGGCAGGACATGGTCGAGGCACTCGCGACTGTGAGGTGACCGACGCCGACGGTTACCACCAGGGGCGCCCAGTGACTTAACTCGCCCCTCAGACGGTTACCACAGCGGATATCGTGCTGGATAGGATGGTGAAAAGGACAGAAAAGCCGCATAAAACCTGGAATCATCAGCACATTTCGGGTAACCTCCCTTAGCATTATACTGGCACGCCCGCCATGTGGAATCTGATGTTTGGATGACACGGACAGATACAGCAGGGGTATGAGGTCGCCTTGTCGTGCTGTGGTGGTGTGGTATACTGGGAGTGGGGTGTCGTGGTCGCCTTCTCATATTCTTGTGCAGTGGCCCACCTTCACTTGTCTTGTTGTGTTGACGTGTAGTGGCGTGGTCTTTCAGGGGTGTAGTACTGTAGTGATGTAGTGGTCGATTTGTAGTGGTGTGGCACTGTGGTGGTGTGGTTGGTTGGCGCATGGTGGTGCAGTGGTCCCCTACTCCCCTTACTATGCTGTGGTTATGTGGTCTATATTATATACCGGTAGTTTTTTTAGTTGTGAAAGGATGTTCACCTCAGGAGGTGGGTCTCCCGGCAAAAATCAGCGACACCGAGGATACAAATCGAATGGCGTTGCCACTCCTACAATGTGGGAAGTGGTGGCGTGTTATGTAGGGGTTTGGTACTGTGGTGGTGCAATGGACGTGGCACAAGGTAAGGATCCAGCTGGTATACTGTATATTGATACGGTTTGTGCTACAGCGATCATTTAACTATATAATTAAATCATCATCTCATCTCGGATGATAATTCAATTGAGCGATTATTATAGCATCTGGTGTGCCTTTCAACGCCTCCAATGCTGTATCGCTTGTAACCTGTGATATAAAGGGTTGTTTGGAGTGTTAATTTATTTATATATAACGGAGGTGGCTACTAACCTGGTAATCTTGATCAGTACTAGGTTTAAACCCATCCTCTGGGTAATGCCAGTATGGTAGGTACACACGGGATGTCCTGCAAATCACAAGGGATGTGGAACGAACACCTCACACTTATAACTCAGCCATGTCCCGCCATCTAAGGCCGCCCCCTGACTGCTAAGATATGGAAGCACCTCGGCGATGCAGGGAGCAACGGGAAGAAAACAAGAGTGGAGGAGTTGTACACACACACAAGGTGTGTGTGTGAGGGGGGGGGCAGGGAGGGGGGAGAGGACGAGGGGAAGGAAGCAGGAGTTGGAAGTTGTATGTACACACAAACGGGGCGTTACACTCACCAAGAAGGGAGGGTGGAGGTGTTGAGGGGGTGAGATGGATAAGAGGAAGAGGAGGGGGATAAAGGGAGGTGGAGAAGTTGGAGGAGGAGAATGTTGAAGGGGGAGGTGGATGGAGACGGAAGTAGAGCATACCTGAACTGATCACTAGGTGATGTTGGTTACAAATTACAATAGAGATAAAACCGGTACATTTGTAGCAATATATGTATGTACAGTCCAGGGGTAGGTCAAATAGGTTTAAGGGACTTGCCTAGCCGTGATAGGAAGGGCTTAAAAAGAAAAGGCATGGCAAACGAACTAAACATATAAAAGGCCAGCTCTCCGTAAAACAATGCCTGACGCTAAATGCCAGTCACTATCAACAATGTCAGATTGATCACTCATAGCGATCAAACCAGATCAGACCCACAGACGTGACGCTGCGTTGATCTCACCTCTGCGTTGCTTACACCAACATGTGGCTAGAGGCACACCAATCGTCAACACTCCTCCTTGTGTTAAGCTACATATCGTCATTCATGAAGTCACTACTTTTACTAGCAATTCAAATCAGTCAGCACTAGTACAAACTTATTTCCAAGCAGAAAACAATTTACTTGGCATGTAGCAAAGAAGAAGACAAGACTCAAAACAAAGTAAGCTTGTGAGAATCATAGCAAACAAAACATCTACTAGCTGAGTTCACTTAATTTCACAGAAACACAAGAGCTCTCAAGCTCGCTCGTCCATAGGAGTTGAACGCCCCAATAGCATAGCAAATCCAAGATCCTCAATAATCCACCAATCCAAATGGTCAGCCAGTAACATCTTCAAGCCCAGCATATCCTTGAAGTTCATGTAGGGAAGTTCGTTTCAGGGCTTGGTCAAGCCATCTCAGTAAACTTGAAAATAGCATCTCCCATCAGCACTACCTCCTCGGCAAAGCGGTGCGCGATGTCTAAGTGCTTTGCTCGTGCAGAATCACCCGTCCGCTGCAGCAGGGTGATGGCAGCCAGGTTGTCTGAGTGCACCTCAACACACACAAGTGGCCTGCCAATAGCTACCATCAGCTTCCTTAACCACAGTGCCTCCTTCACACCGGACGCTGCAGCCATGTACTCTGCTTCTTGTGTGCTTCAAGCAACAGTAGGCTGGTGTCGGGAAGTCCATGCAATCAGTCCAAAATTCACAAGGAAAGCAAAACCCTATACAAAACTCCTTGGAAAATCAGGCTTCCTCCTTAAGTCAGCATCACAAGATACCCCTTTCAAGATACACAAGATACCCTTTTCAAAATACTGAACCCAGAGTGCAAGATACCCAGGTCCACTGTATCACCGAGGTATCGCAGCACATACATAGCCGCGTCCCAATGCTGCACAGCAGGGCAGGACATTAAACGGGATAGGACACCAACAACATAGGGGATGTCGAGACTAGAGCACACAGCTAGTACAGTCAGTGTGCAACTGAAATATTTTTTGGTAACAAAACACTACTTAGTCTCCCCTGTAGGAAATGCACGCATTCATTTCTCATTCGATTCATGTACACACATGAATAGGAAACGGCAATACGATATCATATGATGCCTGCAGTCTGAGTAGGCTAAAGTTATCATTTATATACATGATCATATGATGCAATTTGTATGATAACATATGATATCATACTCGCCTTTGCCCAACATCACATGATATGCCGGTCCCTACACACGGAGCTATGGAGCCTCCAAACTCCACAAGTCCATATAATTACTTGTTCAAGCAACACTGCAAATTCATGACTGTAATCAATCACAAAATGGTGAACTAGACAACTGGAGAGACCTTCAAACCTAACATATCCTCCAAGTTAAAACACCAAACCTTTATAAAAGGCTTGGCCAAGCCATGTTCCACATGAGAATATACTTGATTCTGACATCAGACGCCAGAATACACTCCTTAGCTAAGTTAAGAGCAACATCAGTATGCTTTGCTCATGCGTAATCGCTACTGTTATCCAGCAAAGAAATGCAAGCACAGCACTACACAAGAGTGCAACTCAACACAGCTATTTGGCCTGCCTAAAGCTACCATTAGCTTTCACAACCACAAATCCTCATTCTCGGTTATCGTGGCATGCAGATACTCAACACCTCGAGTAGTCACCATATTGGTGAACTGGCGTCTATCAGAAAGCCTACACACACACATCAGATTCACAGTACAATGCAAAAAGTACACGATACATTGGTCTGCAAACACTAATCAAATTCCACAGCTAATACCCATCTGCTTCTTGACTACTACCGCATGATGCACTGAATGTAGGACCCCAGGAGGTGGGTCTCCCTAAACAAACCAGCGACACTGAGGATTCAGTTTGGATGGCGTTGCCACTCCTACAAAAGAGTTGGCGCAGCTATCAGAAAGCCTATGCAATCGGATTACCATGTACCAAGAAACACATAGTCTGACAACGACCACTTCGGGAATCAGATTCCTTCTCAAATTCAGCAACAAAGTACTATTTCAAAGTACAATGCCTGAAGTACACAATACATTGGTCTACTAACACTTATCAAATTACACAGCTCATACAGAGCTGCTTCTTGACTAATACCCCATGATGCACTAAATGTAGGACATGTCATGAATAATGACGAGGGAATGGCAATATGATATCATATGATATCATGTTATAATATGATATATGATGTTGGCAGTCCGACTAGGCTGACATTGGCATTTATTAACAATATCATATAATGCCATTTGCGATATCATACTCGCTTTTGGTCAACATCATATGATATGCCGGTCCCTAATCATGACACAACCTCTACAGCATGAGACATCAGCTATAGTTGGCAAAACCATATGACTAAGTGACTACCTGCCAGGTACAACTAGGTATCCGAACTAACGAAAGAACTAAAGAAAACATGACACTTGTACAATTACAACACACAACTTGAGTGAGGTAAACTGTACCAGCACTTCCATTCCTAGTCAGGCAACCACCAGAAACAGACTGAAGAATCGTCTTCCAATACTAGACAGTTTTGAGCAACTGAAAAATGCACTCCGAAAATGAACGTCGAGGTCATGCCTCTCAAGCTGGTCAGCAACCCCACAAGCAATCAGCTTGCATATGGTACAAAACAATAAGCACCGAAGTCCAGTAGGATACACCGACAGTGCTCCAAGTACCTACACCTGACACTTAACGCTCTCATCAAAGGACGATGCAGCGGAGGATCAACCCAGATGAAACCCACGGACGTAACGCTGGCCCACGGCTTGGGCCTTGCGCGCCTCAGCATAGCTAACGCCAACAAATGGCTACTGGAACAAACGTCAACTGTCCTCCTTATGGTTTCCCGAGGCATCGGAGGCTGCTTGGGGGGGTTTCTGAACTCTCGAGGAACTCTCGATCTGTTGGGTGCGGATCTTGGGGCTGTGGGCAGTTGCTGCAGAGCCTGTCGTCTCGACCACGGAGCGCGAGACGAGTTTGGAGACAGCGAGGGAGATGCCCATCATTGTGGTGTCGAATGTTTGCTGGGCTGTGGGGTGCTGTCGCTGTGTATGCGTGGTGGAATTTCAAGTGTCGTTCGGGGTCTGCGTAACTGGAGTATTGCTATTGCGGTGGGGAGACAAGTTGTTTGTTGTTGAGCAGAGTTGTGCTGGTTCTGCGTGGAAACCAGTGAGTGGAATGGGCAGGCTGGGAGTGGGAATATTATATTGCGCCAGAATGCGGACCTCGTGGTTCCTAGTTCTGATACAGCATGTCCACTAGATCCACGTGGAGGCTGATTCGGGGCACCGCTGGCAGCCAGGGGAGCTGCCCTGCTGGCGGCTGAGTCAGGATCGAACACAGACGCAGACGTCAAACGCAGGCGCAGGCCGGAGGAGCTGCTGGTTCATTTTTATCTGACCCCATCCAGCCAGCCCAGTGAGATGTGGCGCGCTCCTCTTCCTTGGCAGAAGCTCGGTCCAAGCTTCGTGCGCTCGTCCCTCGCCCTCGGCGCAGACCACGGCCCAGACAAGTATGGTCACACAAACACACGCTGACTCATGGTGAGCCCCTGTGGGGAATCTGAGGTTGGCATGACATGGACGAGGCCCTCGCGCGCCCTCGCGAGGGTGATGGGCTGAGGTTACCAAAGCGGATCTCATTCTGACTAGGATGGTGGCAGGGAAAGTAAAGCCACAGAAAACCTTATAGAAGGGTGTGATAAGGGGAAGAGGAGGTGGAGAAGGGGAGGTGCATGTGGAGAAGGGGATGAGGAGTTGGAGGTGGAGGTGGGGGAGAGGGAGGGAGAGGTGGAGAAGGGAAGAGGGGCTGGAGGAGAAGGAGGGGGGGGGGGGGGGTAGTGGGAAGGTGAAGAAGGGGAGGGGGTAGGCGGAGAAGGGGAAGAGCAAAGTATGTGCTGTCGGTTAGCGCCAGCCACTTGGCGTGCAGCCAGACAATGGCCGTGAGGGCGGCAGGTCAGGTGAGGAGAGTGTGGCTGTCTGGCTGATGGTCTCCAAGTTGCCGGCTGCAGTAGTGCAGTAGTACCTACGTTCAGGTCATAAATATTTTGTATTTTAAAGCCCTTCCTATCACCGTTGGGGAAGTCTCTTTAGCCTACTATTTGGCCTACCCCTGGACTGTAACATACATAGAAGTGTTTGTACAGCTCATATACAGCTACTCTTTAATCCATCATCTAAACCCGTTGAGGTGAAAAACCCTGAGGCGAAAAACAAAATCCTGACTTCCTCAGGTGGTGGGCGGCCTGAAAACTGGTAGGCCATGCAGTGAGACCAAACATTTTGTTAGCAACTCTTTAACCTATTTGGCCTACCCCTGGCCATGCAGTGAGGCTAAACATAGCCAGACATGCTGAATTGATAACAGTCTGACAGCAGGCTAAGGGGGCTTACACAAGCTTGAAAAATTAAGAAACCCCCTAGATAATACCGAGGTGCTAATTGAAACTACCCCTTGGAATGAATTTGTTACGGTATGACTTATAGGTCGAACCATAGTGACCTAGTACACGCCAGGTCTGGTTAGTCCGTGGCTATGGACCGCTCGCCAGCTAGTAGCTGGAACCACCTGCCAGCTAGTGTACTACCGTAGTAGCATATGTAGGCCCTATGCGGCAGCCTTCTCGATTGTCTACTTATAGTCTGCAAGCTTGTCTTGCTCCTTATCGTATCACTTGTAACTACGTGAGCATCTACCGTGTCCATGCAGTCCCTCGAGTTGCAGAATATAAAAGGACTGGTCCCCAACAAATCGTACAACAGAGGCATATGATGGAGCCCGTACTTCAGATGCAGCTCCTGAGCTCCTCAGTCCTCACCAGGGTTGTTCTATAAGGGCAGTTCATTGGCACCACTTAAGACCCATGGGTGTGTGTGTGTGTATGGGTGGTGAGTATGAGTGGGTGAATGGGTGTGTATGGGTGGGCGAATATGGGTGGTATGGGTGGGTGAATGAGTGGGTAATGCGGGGGTATGGGTGAATGTGTGTGTGGCAGAGTGAGTGTGTGTGTGTGGGGTGGGGTGGGGTGGGGTGGGGGTGGGGTGGGTGTGTGTGTGTGTGGGGGGGGGGGGGGGGGGTATGAGTGTGAGTTTGTGTGTGGTGGGGTATGGGTGTGTGTCCCCTACCCTCGGTACGGTACGAAAGGGTGACTACTGTACTTGGGCAACCCAAAGGGGGAACATAACTGACATAACATAACATTTTGACTATCACACAATCCCTGTGTGGGAATTCCAAGGATGCCATTGTGTGCGCCATATTGGAACTCCCTAGAATCCATGTCTAAGTTTTTCAAAAAAGGGGTATTTCTGTTTAGGGATTGGTAGGGGTGGGGTGGGGTGGGGGGGGGGTCAGCCCTCCTCAGGCTTTTAAGGCGGGGGGAGTGATTTGTTTTTACTCCTGATCCAACCTGATCGCATTCTAAATTTATGTAATTCATCATCACATATGCAATTTATGCAATTAACCACGGGCCCCTGCCTCCATCCGAAGAGCCGAGGGGGTGGAGGAAAAACCGTACCTACTGAAGAAGATGATGAAGGCAACCTCGTGTTGGACCAGATGATGAGCCACGCACTGGAGCGGGAGGAGGAGCAGATGGGGTATACCGGGGGCTCTGTCACTGACTCGGACAACAACATGGATACCGAGGATGCCGAGGATGGCCCACAGACATCGATTTCTGGAGTTGGTGACGATGATTTGCACGGTATACCAGCGAGATCTGACTCTAGAAGGTTGAGAGTCTCAGTTGATGATGATTCACATATGTAAGTATGAATGGGAAGTGAAACTGTGACGTGAGTATAGACATAATATGATGAAGACGTGCAGGTTCGACAATAGTTTGAAGAATCAACCAACAACTAGTATTCTAACCATTCAGCGAACCCACAAACACGCCAGGATCCGTCCATTATCCGATTACTAGACCGTACGCCAGCCATCGTCGCCTAATAACCGAGTCCTGCAAGTAATATTTGCATACAAACATGCCCCCTGAACTACATCGATATCGCCGCAGCCAAGGCTCGTTGTCGTCTAACTCGCTGCACATCCTCGGCAGACAGCTAGATCGCGCACACAGTGCAGCTTGTTTTTGGAATCCTCGAAATTTCAAATTTTGACTTAGGGAACATGGCAGACATCGCACCCGGAACGATCCTCGAGGAGCTTTTTGCGCTTGTGACGCAAGAGCTAAAGGTGGTTTCGTACAAGTGGTTAGCTCGCAACTATGCAATCCCGGCAAATCGGGCGAAACAAATTCTGTTCAAGTTCGCTGAGCAACAGCGGGACAAGGTCAAGACGACGTACCTGGTGTCAGGCTGGGAAAAGGAGACAAACCAGCATGTCTTCAACGTTTTGGACTCCGCCAAGCTCCATGCTGCAAGGGAGCAGCTCGATCCAATAACTAGCATGCACGTCTACAGTGTAGCTCCCCCAGTGCCCTTGGATCCCTCGACCTTGTGGCAAGAAGACTTTATTCAGGCCAGAGAGCTGCTGACGGAGTCCAAGCTGAGTGGTGCTAACCCATCCCCCTCTGTGCGCAATTTCTGTGCTAACGGCAGCAGTGCTGTCAAGTTCACCCCCGAGCAATGTGCTGCAAGACCTGCAGCAGCTGCAGCCTCAGCCTTGGCAGCATCCGCAGCCTCGGGTGGCCCGCCCAAGGTGCTTGCTGCAGTTGTGAAGCCGAAGCAAGCGGACAATGTGAGTGCTGAAGCTGTGGTGGATCTCTCAAGTGATGATGGATCCAAGGCCAAGGACACCGCTGGTGCTGCGGATGCACCATCCAACACGAAGGCTGATGGGGCGTCAAACGCTAGGGCCGAGGCTGCTGCGACAGGCTCCAAGGTAGGTGCTGAGAACATGCCTTCCCTGGTCGATGAAGGTGATGATGGTGATTGTGATGATGATGGTGGTGATGGTGATGATAATAATGATGAGTATGCTGGTGGTGAGGAAGCATCACCCAAAACAAAGCCTGATGGGGAGTCAAACCCCAAAGCTGGGGCTGCTGCAACACGCTCCAAGGCGGATGTTGAGAACTTGCTTTCTCTCGCTGTTGATGGTGATCATGGTGGTGGTGAGGGTGACTGTGATGAGGGTGATTGAGATGATGATGATAAAAGTGGTGGTGATGATAATAATAATGATAATTATGACTGATGATGATGATAATGCTGGTGGTGGGTAAGTACCATCCAAAACGAAGCCTGGTGGAGGTTCCAACCCAAAGGCCGAGGCTGCTGGAACACCCACCCACCCAACCCACCCAAAAAAGGTCAGCGTTGTGAAGATGCTTTCTCTCACTGTTGATAGTGATGATGGTATTGTTGGTGGTGGTGATGATGATGATATGATTACTGTAGTGGTGATGATTATAACAATGGTGTTGATGATGAAATGCTGATGGTGGCGATGGTAGTTGTGGTGATGATGATGATGAGGGAAAGGATCGTTGCGTTCGCCTGGTGCTCTATTGTACTCCCTATTAAATGTACCTATTAAATATATATTAAAGATACCTATTCATGATGCCTTTTAAATATGCCCATTAAATATACCTATTAAATACACTATTAAAATGCCCGCGTCTTACCAGATCAAGGAGGATTCGTGCCAATGAAAAATACCTATTAATTATACCAATGAAAAATACCCAATAAATATACCAATGAGATTTACACAGATCCAGGTAAGAGTTTAAGAAAAGCTAAGTTGCGTAGGATGTGGAGATGTGCTCATCAATATTTCAATTAGCATGAAGCAGGGGGTGGGGGCGGCAGGAAGACAGATTTTGGACTGCATGTTCAAAACGGTGCCCGATTCAAATGGGAGTTGGAATTGTGGAAGTTGTATACAATAGAAGAGAAAAATAAAGTTGGGAAACAGTTTTTGCCCCCCCCCCCCCCCCCCCCCCCCCCCCCCCCCCCCCCCCCCCCCCCCCCCCCCCCCCCCCCCCCCCCCCCCCCCCCTAGAACCCCCTTAGCCCGCCCTACCACACCCTACCACACCTAAACTGGAGGTTATTCGAAATATCATTTGTGCAAATGTGCAGATGTGGAAATGTGAATATCAATATTCAATAGCACGAAGAAAACATTATTTGAAGTATTTTCTTTCCTTGGGCAGGTATTTTCGGCCTGGTATTCTTGGGCAGCTGTTCTTGGCCAGGTGTTCTTGGCCAGTCATCCACGTATTGCTACACAAACAAACAAACAAACAAACAAACACTCAACCCAACCCAATATAATCCGTCCTCATCATGCACAGGTCAGGGTGGTCGCTCCTGCCACCACCAAGGCCAAGCCTGCCAAGGCAAATGGGCTCGCAGCTATACAGAGCAAAAACTAAAACCAACACAGATACTCTCTCATCCTTCCTCCTCATGCACAGGGTAAAGCGACAGCTCCATCCATTCCAATCCATTCTGTTCAATCAGAGGTTAAGGCAGCCGCTGCTGCCACAACCTAGGCCAAGCCTGCCAAGGCCAATTGGACTTCAGCCATGTGAAGCAAGTACTGAAACCAACACAGACACTCAATACAATCCACCCTGTTTGTGCACAGGTTAAGGCGGCCGCTCTCGCCACCACCAAGGCCGAGCCGGATAAGGCGAATGGAATTTCAGCCATGTGGAGCAAGTACTAAAAACAACACAGAAACTTAGTCCAATCCATCCTGTCCGTACTCAAACCAACACAGGCACTCAATCCAATCCATCCTGTCCGTACTCAAACCAACACAGGCACTCAATCCAATCCATCCTGTCCGTACTCAAACCAACACAGGCACTCAATCCAATCCATCCTGTCCGTACTCAAACCAACACAGGCACTCAATCCAATCCATCCTCATCATGCACAGGTTCATGCGACCGCACCATCCGATCCAATCCATCCTGCTAGTGCACAGGTTAAGGCGGTCGCTCCATCCAATCCAATCCATCCTCTTCCTGCACAAGTTAAGGAGTCTGCTCCTGCCACCACCAAGGGCATGCCTGATTAGACTGGGATTTTTGATTATTATGGGATTTGATTATAATGGGATTTGATTAGTATGGAATTTTAGCCATGGAAAGCAAGCACTAAAAGCAACACAGACACCCAATGCAATCCATTATTTTGGTGTGCAGGTCAAGGCGGAAGCTACTGCCACCACCAAGGCCAAGCCTGCCAAGGCTAATGGGCTTTCAGCTATATGAAGCAAGTACTACAAATAAAAACAAAACTTAGTATAATCCATCCTGTTTGTACTAAAACCAAATAGACACTTTATACAATCCATCCTGCTTGTGCACAGGTTAAGGGTGCTCCTCCTGCCACAACCAAGGCCAAGCCTGCAAAGGCGGGTGGGCTTTCAGCCATATGAAGCAAGTACTAGAACCAAACAGACACTCAATACAATCCATCCTGCTCATGCACAGGTTAAGGCGGCCGCTCCTACCATCACCAAGGCCAAGCCTGCCAAGGCGAATGGGATTTCAGCCATGAGGAGAAAGTAATAAAAGAAACACAGAAACTTAGTCCAATCCATCCTGCTAGTGCACAGGTTAAGGATGCTCCTCCTGCCACCATCAAGGTCAAGCCTGATTAGGCAAATGTGATTACAGTAATGTGAAGCAACGACTAAAACAAAAAATTAACTTAGTCCAATCCATCCTGTTTGCGCGCAGGTTACGGATGCTCCTCCTGCCACCACCAAGGTCAAGGTGAATGGGACTTCGGTCATGTGACGCAAATCAAACCAAACCAAACCAAACCCATCAAATCGAACCAACACAGACACTCCATCCAATCCATCCTGTCTCTGCTCAGGTGAAGCGGCTGCTCCATCCAATCCAATCCAATCCATCCTCCTCATGCCCAGGTTAAGGAGGCTGCTCCTGTCACCACTGAGGTCAAGCCTGATTAGAATGGGACTTCAGTCATGTAAAGCAAATACTAAAAGCAATGCAGAAATTCAATCCGATCCATCCTGCTCATGCACAGGTCAAGTAGGCTGCTCCTGCGACCACCAAGGCCAAGCCTGTCAAGGCGGGTGGGCTCGCAGCTGTATGGAGCAAGGACTATAATCCAAACAAAACTTAGTCAAATCCATCCTGTCCGTACTTAAGCCAACACAGGCACTCAATGCAATCCATCCTGCTCGGGCACATGTGAAGGCGGCCATCCAATCCAATCCATCCAATCCATCCTGCTCGTGCACAGGTGAAGGCGGCCATCCAATCCAATCCGTCCAATCCATCCTGCTCGGGCACAGGTGAAGGCGGCCATCCAATCCAATCCATCCAATCCATCCAATCCATCCTGCTCGTGCGCAGGTGAAGGCGGCCATCCAATCAAATCCAATCAAATCCAATCAAATCCATCCAATCCATCCTGCTTGGGCACAGGTGAAGGCGGCCATCCAATCCATCCAATCCATCCAATCCATCCAATCCATCCAATCCATCCAATCCATCCTGCTTGGGCACAGGTGAAGGCGGCCATCCAATCAAATCAAATCCAACCCATCCCATCCATCCTGCCCAGGCACAGGTGAAAGCGGCCATCCAATCCAATCCAATTCAATCCATCCAATCCATCCTGCTCGGGCACAGGTGAAGGCGGCCATCCAATCCATCCTGCTCGGGCACAGGTGAAGGCGGCCATCCAATCCAATCCATCCAATCCATCCTGCTCGGGCACAGGTGAAGGCGGCCATCCAATCCAATCCAATCCTTACAATCCAATCCATCCAATCCATCCTGCTCGGCAACAGGTGAAGGCGGCCATCCAATCCAATCCAATCCATCCAATCCATCCTGCTCGGGCACAGATGAAGGCGGCCATCCAATCCAATCCATCCAATCCATCCTGCTCGGGCACAGGTGAAGGCGGCCATCCAATCCAATCCAATCTATCCAATCCAATCCATCCAATCCATCCTGCTCGGGCACAGGTGAAGGCGGCCATCCAATCCAATCCATCCAATCCATCCTGCTCGGGCGCAGGTGAAGGCGGCCATCCAATCCAATCCAGTCCATCCAATCCATCCTGCTTGTGCGCAGGTGAAGGCAGCCGCTCCCGCTACCGCTAAGGCAGGTGTGACTTCAGTCATGTAAAGCAAATACTAAAAGCAACACATACATTTAATCTAATCCATCCTGCTGGTGCACAGGATACAGCGGCTAATGCATCCAATCCATCCTGCTTGGGCACAGGATACTGCGGCTAATGCATCCACTCCATCCTGCTGGTGCACATGTTACGGCGGATGCTTCTGCCACCACCAAGGCCAAGCCTGCCAAGGCAAATGGGCTTGCCGCCATGTGAAGCAAGTACTCAAACCAGCACAGAAACTTAGTCCAATCCATCCTGTTCGACTTCATCCAATCCAATCCTATCCAATCCAATCCTCCATCCAATCCAATCCAATCCAATCCTCCATCCAATCCATCCTGTCCGCCATGTGAAGCAAGTACTCAAACCAACATGTACACTCAAACCTATCCATCATGCTCGTTCACAGGTGAAGGCGGCTGCCACCACCAAGGCCAAGCCTGCCAAGGCAAATGGGCTTGCCGCCATGTGGAGTAAAGCCGCAGCTACAAAGGACAAGCCTGCAGCGGCAACGCCCAAGGCCACTGTTGAGGCGACTAGTGCAGCCCCATCTGCAGAGCCTGCAGCTGCGCAGGCAGCTGACGCTGCTAGTGGCGACGACACGGGTGTGGCTGCGTCTACCAAGGGTAAAGCGGCAGCGGCGGCTCCACCCAAGGTCAAGGTCGAGGCCAAGGCAGCTGCAGCCGCGCCATCCAAGGTCAAGGTTGAGTCGAGCAGTGCTGTCCCGTCTGCAAGGCTGGCAGCTGAGGATGGCGCTGGTGGTGATGACACGTTTGTCGCTGCTGCGAGGGGGGTGAAGCGAGCTCGCCATAAAGTCTCTGCCCTGGAGGACAGTGACGATGAGGAGGAGGTCGCCGCTGTTGCTGTGGACCTGGCCCCCGCAGGGGATGCAGACCTGGGGGTGGTGGAAGCTGAGGCGGAGGGAGCTGGTGGGGGTGAAGAGGGAGAAGAGGAGGCAGGGGCGAAGCCGTCGGCCCCAACGCAGGCGGAGGGGAAGAAGAAGCGGGGTAGGGCTGCTAAGGGGCCAGCCGGCACTCCGGAGCAGGCAGCCAAGAAAGCTAAGGGTTCTACACAGCAGGCTGGGAAGAAAGGCAAGGGGGCCAGTGGAA
Source organism: Microglena sp. YARC (assembly GCA_022414725.1). Lineage (NCBI taxonomy): Eukaryota > Viridiplantae > Chlorophyta > Chlorophyceae > Chlamydomonadales > Chlamydomonadaceae > Microglena > Microglena sp. YARC. The sequence goes on from CM039465.1 coordinate 12,384,865, forward strand.
GCAAGGCAATGCATGAGGTAGGTGGTGGTGGGGAGTGGGTGGTGGAGAAAAAGGAGGTGGGAGTTGGTGGTGAGGATTGGGGGGTGGGTGTTAGGGAGTGGGCGGTGGGGAGTGGTGGGAGGTGGGGGGTGGTAGGAGTGGGTGGTGGGGTCAGGTCGGCACTCCGGAGCGGGCCGCGAAGAAAGGCAAGGGGGGCAGTGGAAGCAAGGCCTTGCAGGAAGTAGGTGGTGGTGGGGAGTGGGTGGGGGGAGTGGGTGGTGGGGAGTGGGGGGCGGAGAGTGGGAGGTGGGGAGTCGATGGGGAGTGGGTGAGGGTGGAGAGTAGGAGGTGGGGAGTCGGTAGGGGGTGGTGGCGAGTGGGGTGGAGAGTAGGAGGTGGGGAGTTGGGAGGTGGTGGGGAGTGGGGGTGGCGGAGAGTAGTAGGTGGAGAGTGGGGAGTGGGTGGTGGGGTCAGGCCGGCACTCCGGAGCAGGCGTTTTAGAAAGCCAAGGGTTCTACACAGCAGGCGTCTAAGAAAGGCAAGGGGGCCAGTGGAAGCAAGGCTGTGCAGGAAGTAGGTGGTGGTGGGGAGAGGGTGGTGGGGAGTGGGCGGGGGTGGGTGGTGGGGAGTGGGTGGTGGGAAGTGGAGGTGGGGAGTGGGTGGGGGGTGGAGAGTAGGAGGTGGGAAGTGGGTGGTGGGGAGTGGGCGGGGGGGTGGGGATTGAGGAGTGGCTGGGGGGTGGAGAGTAGGAGGTGGGGAGTGGATGGTGGGAGAGCAGGAGGTGGGGAGTGGATGGTGGAGAGCAGGAGGTGGGGAGTGGGTGGGGTGTGGGAGTGGGGGGTGGTAGGGAGTGGGTGGGGGTGGGGGTGAGCGTGTGGTGGGGGAGTGGGTGGTGGGGGTTGGGGAGTGGGTGGTGGGGTCAGGATATGTGCTGGAAATAGGATGAAGTTAGCCCCCACTTGAGTCAGCCCCCACTTAAACCTAAACCCTAAACCCACCTAGACCCTAAACCCTAAAACCACCTGAACCCTAAACCTTTGAATCAAAACCAAACCACTTAACCCCAACCCCCCTAAACTTAAGAGGGGGCTAACTTAAGTGGGGGCTACCTTCCCGCCACCCTGCGCTTATCCTGACCCCACCACCCAGTACCCACCACCACCACCCACCACCACCCACCACCAACCCATGCAGGAGGAGGAAGTGGTCGAGGTGGTCGAGGAGGTAGCAGAGGAGGTGCCAGAGGTGGAAGAGGTGGAAATAGTGGAGAAGGTGGCAAAACCATCGGTGTTCACTTCCAACAAGGGCGCATCAACGAAGATCCGGAAGAAGGTAAATTACTATTATTTGTATGAATGTTATTAGTATAAGTCTTAGTCTTATTCAAAAACAATGCAAGGTGTTAAAGACATCAATGTTTGCTGCTACCAAGGGCAAATGAACCAAGATCCGGAATCCAAGGCAACTATACTGTCCAGATGATAACGGCGTCCTACAACGATAAGGTTGAAGAGGTGGTTGGAGAACTCCCATCACCTCCACCACCGCCACACATGCACTCCCACTACCATTACCATCATCACCACCACGACACATGCACTCCCACCACCACCACCACCACCACCAACTTTCCCTTGCAGGTGATGACGACTTCCTACAATGAGGAGGGAGAAGAGGTGGTTGAAGAAGTTGAAGTGCATGTAGGCTCTGTTGAGCACATACCTGCATGCATACAAACGAACCAAGCAGAATTGTAATCGCAAGGCAACTCCCCCTTCCAGGTGATGAAAACATCCTACAATAAGAAGGGGGAAGAGGTGTTCCAAGAAGTGGAAGTGCCCGTAAGCGCTGTTGAGCACAATGCATGCATACATACATACATGCATAAATACAAACTAACCAAGGAGAATTGTAATCCAAGGCAACTTTCCCTGCCAGGTGATGACAACGTCCTACAATGAGAAGGGGGAAGAGGTGTTCCAAGAAGTGGAAGTGCCCGTAAGCGTTGTTGAGCACAATGCATGCATACGTACATACATGCATAAATACAAACTAACCAAGCAGAATTGTAATCCAAGGCAACTTTCCCTGCCAGGTGATGACAACGTCCTACAACAAGGAGGGAGAAGAGATGATGGCAGTCTGACTAGGCTAAAGTTATTATTTATAAAAGATATCAAATGATGCAATTTGTATGATGTCATGCTGCCGTTGGTCAGCATCATATGATATGCCGGTCCCCAAACATACAAACAAAGAAAACCAAGCAGAATCGTAATCGCAAGGCAACTTTCGCTGTCAGGTATTGATTACTTTGTTCAATAAAAAGGGCGAAGAGGTGGTGGAAGAGGTGTTTCAAGAAGTTGAAGTGCTTGTAGGCTCTGTCGAGCACAAGCAGGCCCAGGTAGCCCACCACCACTCATTCAGTCCCGCCTCCCCCACCACCAACAGCACCACGACACATGCACCACCACCACCACACATGAACTCCCACCACCTCCACCATCACGAATGGACTCCCACCACCACCACCACACTTGCACTCCCACTCTTCTTTTCAGGTAATGGTGACTTCCTACAATGAGAAGGGGGAAGAGGTGGTTGAAGAGGTGTTTCAAGACGTTGAAGTGCCTGTAGGCTCTGTTGAGCACAAACAAGCCCAGGTAGCTCAAGCCTCAAAGAATATGGCTCCTCCAGCTGCCTCCTCCAAAGCACAAGGGTCTTCCAAGGCAGCCCAGAAGTCCAAAGATGCAAAGAGAGCCCCTGGCCAGAAGGGCATCCAATCATTCTTCCAGAAGAAGTAAGGGGAGACGGTGTCTGTTCAGCTGTTGGGTTGGTTTGATGTCGTGGCCTATCAGCCTTCAGGCGCCACCAGCTGCCTCCTCCAAAACACAAGGGACTTCCAAGGCAGCCCAGAAGTCCAAAGATGCAAAGAGAGCCCCTGGCCAGAAGGGCATCCAATCATTATTCCAGAAGAAATAAGGGGGAAAGATATGTTCTCCCTTAGTTTGGTTTGGTTCAATGACAACCTAGCCTGTCATCCTATCAGAATGTCAACCCACCAGCCTGTCATCCTATCAGAATGTCAACCTACCAGCCTGTCATCCTATCAGAATGTCAACCTACCAGCCTGTCATCCTATCAGAATGTCAACCTACCAGCCTGTCATCCTATCAGAATGTCAACCTACCAGCCTGTCATCCTATCAGAATGTCAACCTACCAGCCTGTCATCCTATCAGAATGTCAACCTACCAGCCTGTCATCCTATCAGAATGTCAACCTACCAGCCTGTCATCCTATCAGAATGTCAACCTACCAGCCTGTCATCCTATCAGAATGTCAACCTTCCAGCCTGTCATCCTATCAGAATGTCAACCTACCAGCCTGTCATCCTATCAGAATGTCAACCTACCAGCCTGTCATCCTATCAGAATGTCAACCTACCAGCCTGCCATCCAATCAGAATTTCAACCTACCAGCCTGTCATCCTATCAGAATGTCTACCTACCAGCCTGCCATCCAATCAGAATGTTAACCTACCAGCCTTCAGGCTTCTCACCGACTGCGGCCATGGCCTGAAGCTGATCCGGTGAGCACCCGCAGGCTAGGGTAGACCTCGCTTCAAAGAAGATGGCGCTTTCACCTTCGTGCACCAACGTGCAGCGCTTTCACTGAAGGGAGTTCTGAGGCACCAAAGCGCTTCCACCTGTGCACCAAGGCACCAAAGTGCTTTCACCTACGTGCACCAACGTGCAGGGGACTTCTAAGGCACCAAAGCGCTTCCACCTGTGCACCAAGCTACCAAAGTGCTTTCACCTACGTGCACCAACGTGCAGGGGACTTCTAGGGCACCAATGCGCTTTCACCTGTGCACCAAGCTACCAAAGTGCTTTCACCTACGTGCAGCAACGTGCAGGGGACTTCTAAGGCACCAATGCACTTTCACCTGTGCACCAAGCCACCAAAGCGCTTTCACCTACGTGCAGCAACGTGCAGGGGACTTCTAGGGCACCAATGCGCTTTCACCTTCGTGCACCAACGTGCAGCGCTTTCACTGAAGGGAGTTCTGAGGCACCAAAGCGCTTCCACCTGTGCACCAAGGCACCAAAGTGCTTTCACCTACGTGCACCAACGTGCAGGGGACTTCTAAGGCACCAAAGCGCTTCCACCTGTGCACCAAGCTACCAAAGTGCTTTCACCTACGTGCACCAACGTGCAGGGGACTTCTAGGGCACCAATGCGCTTTCACCTGTGCACCAAGCTACCTAAGTGCTTTCACCTACGTGCAGCAACGTGCAGGGGACTTCTAAGGCACCAATGCACTTTCACCTGTGCACCAAGCTACCAAAGCGCTTTCACCTACGTGCAGCAACGTGCAGGGGACTTCTAGGGCACCAATGCGCTTTCACCTGTGCACCAAGCTACCAAAGCGCTTACACCTACATGCAGCAACGTGCAGGGGACTTCTAAGGCACCAATGCGCTTTCACCTGTGCACCAAGCTACCTAAGTGCTTTCACCTACGTGCACCAACGTGCAGGGGACTTCTAGGGCACCAATGCGCTTTCACCTGTGCACCAAGCTACCAAAGCGCTTTCACCTACATGCAGCAACGTGCAGGGGACTTCTAAGGCACCAATGCGCTTTCACCTGTGCACCAAGCTACCAAAGCGCTTTCACCTACGTGCAGCAACGTGCAGGGGACTTCTAAGGCACCAATGCGCTTTCACCTGTGCACCAAGCTACCTAAGTGCTTTCACCTACGAGCAGCAACGTGCAGGGGAGTTCTGAGGCACCAAAGCGCTTTCACCTGTGCACCAAGCCACCAAAGTGCTTTCACCTACGTGCACCAACGTGCAGGGGACTTCTAAGGCACCAAAGAGCTTCCACCTGTGCACCAAGGCACCAAAGTGCTTTCACCTACGTGCACCAACGTGCAGGGGACTTCTAATGCACCAAAGCGCTTCCACCTGTGCACCAAGGCACCAAAGCGCTTTCACCGAATTGCACCAACGTGCAGTGGAGTTCTAAGGCACCAAAGCGCTTTCACCTGTGCACCAAGCTACCAAAGTGCTTTCACCTTAGTGCAGCAACGTGCAGGGGAGTTCTAAGGCAACCCAGAAGTAGTTTTGTTTTGGTTATGTTCGATTTCATCGCCTATCAGCCTTCAGGCGCCACCAGCTGCATCCACAAGAGTGCAGGGCAGTTATAAGGCAGCCCAGAAGTCCAATGCCTTCAAGAGTGCCTCTAGCCAGAAGGGCATTCAAGTATTATTTCAGAAGAAATAAGGGATAAAGGTGCAAGGTACATACTTGTACTTGTACATTCTGCCTTGCTGCTGCACTGCAGTACATGCTACCGTGCTGCTGTACTGCAGTACATTCTGCCTTGCTGCTGCACTGCAGTACATTCTGCCTTGCTGCTGCACACAGTTGTTGCGATGGAAGAAGTTGAACTTGGTTACATGGCTCCAGGCGTAACTCGTCGGCAGTAACATAATCATCTAGTACATTCTATCTTGCTGATGCACTGCACTGCAGTACATTCTGCACTAAGGGATTCTCCTGAGCAGGACGCATAGCTGGGGGTTCTCCTGAGCAACCCTGATGCTGAGTGCCGAAGACAACTACTTAGACTCTCACCCGGCACTCGCAACTATTTTATATATTTCATCAGTGTGTGTATTAGTATTAGTATGTGTGTATTCGTTTATTTATATAAGTATATTATATTACATAAGTACCGCTTTCTACCGAACGCTGTACTTGAACTTGGTTACATAGCTCCAGCCAGCAATTTGGCTACTCGTCGTCTTTGGCAGTAAAATTAACCTGCTACCGGGTGCTATGCCGACATGATTGTTTTTTATTTGAAGGGACTTTTACCCCCATCTAATTTATATTTAAAATCTGTATGAATGTAAGGTTCAATGAATTAATTAAGGGGGCCCTGCTTAATGTCATATTATTGTACCGGTACTATATATTATCAGTTACAAAACTGCCTACTAAAAACAATTAATTATAAGCCCCTTTATATTAGGCTACACATAGCATCGCACTCGGTACAAGGCAAAGGTCTTTGTTTCTCTTACTACCGGTAGTGCCAATTAGCCCCTCTTGTTAATCTAGGACTGTTCTTGATCGTTCGAGGTTTAGTCCATTTAGCCCAGTAGGCTACCCTTCAACAGTAACATACATATAACTAGCCCCTCCTGCTAATCTATTTTATAAGGTTAGGAAAGTCCCTTAGCCTGTTAAGTTGAATACCAAGACTGTAACATACGTTCATATCTTGATGAGTTGCCTTGGTCCATCTTGGACTTGGTTACATGGGCCCAGCCAGCAATTTGGCTGCTCGCCGTCGTTGGCAGTAACAATAATTCCCAGGAAATGTAAGCGCTAGCAAATCAGTTTTGCCTCATTTTTCTTCATCTTCTGAACCTGTCTGTACGTCTGAAAAATCATTACACAAAACTAATCATTCAAATAAAAAGACTGGATAGTGGATACAATCTCTGCATTCATTCATGGATATACGGAGGACGATTTGATCGACATTCCACTTCTGGATTGCACGTCAGGTAATGTAGATGAATAATTTTACTCTCAGATTGGGAAAGCAGGCTCTGATAATCCTTCAAGTCTAGGACGATTTTTTGGGGTTCAGTTCATCAATGCTTATTCTTTTTAAGCCCTTCCTATCACGGTTGGGCAAGTCCTTTTAGCCAATTTGGCCTACCCCTGGACTGTAACATACATACAGCTATGGCACTACATGCGATTGAATGTCTGATAAACCAACGCTTCCGGATCAAGGAGCATCAGCGGGGCACGCCAAGTGCACCGGCAGATGTGCGGCCTGTTGCCTTAGCCAACTTCCTCGCCAGGTACTCAAAGACCTTCCCCACCACCAGCAGCAGCCAAGGCACTACATGCGGTTCGATGTCTGATCAACCAACCAATGCATCCGAAGCAAGGAGCATCAGCAGGGCACGCCAAGTGCACCCGCAGATGTACGGCCCAGGGTACTTCAAATGGCCAAATTGGCCAGCGCTTTAGCGCACTTGAAAACAAAAATACTGCGCTTTGTAGTGCAAAAAACAAAAAAACTGCGCTTAAAGCGCAGAGGGGGTCAAAAAGTCAGCGCTCAAAAGCGCAAAAGCGCGCGCTTTTAATTACCCTGACGCCAAGTGCACCCGCAGATGTACGGCCTGTTGCCTTAGCCAACTTCCTCGCCAGCTAATCAAAGGCCTTCCCCTCCACCAGCAGCGGCTATTGCACAGCATGTAGTTGGATGTCTGATGAACCAACTAATGAATCCGAATCAAGGAGCATCAGCAGGGCGCAGGAAGTGCACCAGCAGATGGTCGGGCTGTTGCCTTAGCCATCTTCCTAACAAGGTACTCAAAGACCTTTCCCACTACCAGCAGCAGCTATGGCACTACATGCAATTGAATGTCGGATAAACCAACGCTTCCGGATCAAGGAGCATCAGCGGGGAAAACTGATTGCATCAGCAGATGGCCGGGCTGTTGCCTTAGCCATCGACCCATCGTGCGTGCCAGGTGCTCAAAAGCCTTCTCACCACCAGCAGCATCTACGGCATTAGACACGGTTGGATGTCTGACCAACCAACGCTTACAAATCAAGGAGCATCAGCAGGGTGCACCGAGTGCACCAGTATATGTACGAGCTGTTGTTTTAGCCATCTTCCTTGCTAGCTAATCAAAGGCCTTCCACAGCAGCAGCAGCAGCCTAGGCATGAGACGCAGTTGGATGTCTGATCGAACAACCAATGCATCCATATCAAGGAGCATCAGCGGGGCACCATGACTGCACCAGTATATGTCTGGGCTGTTGCTTTAGCCATCTTCCTTGCCAGCTAATCAAAGGCCTTCCCACCACCAGCAGCAGCCAAGGCACTACATGCAGTTGACTGTCAGACCAACCAATGCATCCGAAGCAAGGAGCATCAGCGGGGCACACTGATTGCACCAGCAGATGGCCAGGCTGTTGCCTTAGCCATCTTCCTTGCCAGCTGCTCAAAAGCCTTCCCCACCACCACCAGCAGCCTAGGCATTAGACGATGTTGGATGTCTGATCAACCAACCAATGCATCCTAATCAAGGGGTATCAGCGGGGCACAATAAGTGCACCAGCAGATGGCCGGGCTGTTGCCTTAGCCATCTTCCTTGGCTGCTAATCAAAGGCCTTTCCCACAACCAGGTGCAGCTATGGCACAACATGCAGATGGATGTCTGATCAACCAACCAATGCATCCGGATCAAGGAGCAGCAGCGGGGCACAATAACTGCACCAGCAAATGTACGGGCTGGTGCTTTAGCCATCTTCCTTGTCAGGTACTTCCCACCACCAGCAGCAGCCTAGGCATTATACCAAGTTGGATGTCTGATCAACAACCAATGCATCCAAATCAAGGAGCATCAGCAAGGCACAATGAGTGCACCAGCAGATGGCCAGGCTGTTGCCTTAGCCATCTTCCTTGCCAGCTGCTCAAAAGCCTTCCCCACTATCAGCAGCAGCCTAGGCATCATATAAATTGAAATTGAAATTGTTACATCCGTGTAATACCGTTACTCACAGGACGTGAAGTTAAGGACACCATAGCGTAAGCCGGAGCTAGTTATAGTCACCGTTTGGCATCATATAATTATATGCTGTTGGATGTCTGATCAACCAACCAATGCATCAGAATCAAGCAGCATTGGCAGGGCAAACCGAGAGCACCAGTATATGTCCGGGCTGTTGCTTTAGCCATCTTCCTTGCCAGCTAATCAAAGGCCTTCCCACCACCAGCTGCAGCCAAGGTATTAGACGCAGTTGGATGCCCGATCAACCAACCAATGCATCCGAATCAAGGAGCATCAGTGGGGCACCATGACTGCAACAGCAGATGCCAAGGCTGTTGCCTTAGCCATCAACCCATCGTGTGTGCCAGGTGCTCATAGGCCTTCCCACCACCACCAAGTGCAGCCGAGGCACTACATGCAGTTGAATGCCTGACCAACCAATGCATCTGAATCAAGGAGCATCAGCGGGGCACACTAGGTGCACCAGTATATATCCGGGTTGTTGCCTTAGCCATCTTCCTTGGCAGCTGCTCAAAGGCCTTCCCACCAGCAGCAGCAGCAGCCAAGTCATTATTCGCTGTTGGATGTCTGATCAACCAATGCATTCGAATCAAGGAGCATCAGCGGGGCACAATAAGTGCACCAGCAAATGTACGGGATGTTGCCTTAGCCATCTTCCTTGCCAGGTACGCAAAGGCCTTCCCACCACCAGCAGTCAAGGCGTTTGACGCTGTTTGGTACCTGAGAAAAGAAGAAAAGCAGGCCACACACTTTCAGGTTCAAGGTTGAGGATGTAGACAAGGACATGGGTGCAAATCTCGCAGCCTGGCCAGGTCAGCTTCCAGGCCAGGTCAGCTTCCAGGCCAGGTCAGCTTCCAGGCCAGGTCAGCTTCCAGGCCAGGTCAGCTTCCAGGCCAGGTCAGCTTCCAGGCCAGGTCAGCTTCCAGGCCAGGTCAGCTTCCAGGCCAGGTCAGCTTCCAGGCCAGGTCAGCTTCCAGGCCAGGTCAGCTTCCACGCCAGGTCAGCTTCCATGCCAGGTCAGCTTCCAGGCCAGGTCAGCTTCCAGGCCAGGTCAGCTTCCAGGCCAGGTCAGCTTCCAGGCCAGGTCAGCTTCCAGGCCAGGTCAGCTTCCAGGCCAGGTCAGCTTCCAGGCCAGGTCTGATTCCAGGCCAGGTCAGCTTCCAGGCCAGGTCAGCTTCCAGGCCAGGTCAGCTTCCAGGCCAGGTCAGCTTCCAGGCCAGGTCTGATTCCAGGCCAGGTCAGCTTCCAGGCCAGGTCAGCTTCCAGGCCAGGTCAGCTTCCAGGCCAGGTCAGCTTCCAGGCCAGGTCAGCTTCCAGGCCAGGTCAGCTTCCAGGCCAGGTCTGATTCCAGGTCAGGTCAGCTTCAAGGCCAGGTCAGATTCCAGGCTAAATCCAGCCCACAAGCCGTGCAGGTCTGGCACCGCAGGGCCGATTCGCGTTTGCTATGGGTTTTATCGCAACCTGTGACATATCGCAGTAAAAAACAAACTACACACACACACACGCTTGGCTCCACACACACACACACACACACTAGCACTACCTCTGCCCACACAAATATCCCAGTTAAAAACAAAACTGACCCACACACACACACCCTACCTCTCTGCCCACACAAATATCGCAGTTAAAAAAACTCACACACACACACACACACCCACACACACACACACACCCTACCTCTCTGCCCACACAAATATCGCAGTTAAAAAAACTCTCTCACACACACACACACACCCTACCTCTCTGTCCACACAAATATCGCAGTTAAAAAAACTGACACAAACAAACACACACCCTACCTCTCTGCCCACATAAATATTGCAGTTAAACAAAACTGGCACACGCACACACTTGGCTCAATACACCCACACACACACACAGCCACCCTACCTCTCTGCCCACACAAATATCGCAGTTGAAAAAACTCACACACACACACACACACACACACAGAAAGCCACCCTACATTTCTACCCACACAAATATCGCAGTTTAAAAAACTGACACACACACACTACCTCTCTGCCCACACAAATATCGCAGTAAAATAAACTGACACACACACACACATACACACACACACTACCTCTCTGCCCACACAAATATCCCAGTAAAATAAACTGACACCCACACACACTTGGCTACACACACACACTACCTCTCTGCCCACACAAATATCGCAGTAAAATAAATTGACACACACACAAACACACACACACACACTACCTCTCTGCCCACACAAATATCGCAGTTTAAAAAACTGACAAACACACACACGCACACTACCTCTCTGCCCACACAAATATCGCAGTTTAAAAAACTGACAAACACACACACGCACACTACCTCTCTGCCCACACAAATATCGCAGTTTAAAAAACTGACAAACACACACACGCACACTACCCCTCTGCCCACACAAATATCGCAGTTTAAAAAACTGACAAACACACACACACACACTACCTCTGCCCACACAGATATCGCAGTTAATAAAACTGACACACACGCACACTTGGCTACACATATACATACACACTACCTCTGCCCACACAAATATCGCAGTTAGTAGAACTGACACACATACACACTTGGCTACACACACACACTACCTCTACCCACACAGATATCGCAGTTAATAAAACTGACACACACACACTTGGCTACACATACACACTACCTCTGCCCACACAAATATTGCAGTTAAAAAACCTGTGACAGCCTCTCTCCCCCTCAAACCTGCCTCTTCCCCTCCCCCCCGCGATGTCCCCAAGTCCATAATCCCCCTCCCCCTGCCTCTTCCCCCCCCCCCCCCCCCCCCCCCCGATGCCCCCAAGTCCATCCCCCCCCCCCCCCCCCCCCCCCCCCCCCCCCCCCCCCCAATGCCCCCAAGTCCATCACCCCCCCTCACACCTACCTCTTCCTTCCCCCCCCCCCCCCCCCGATGCCCCCAAGTTCCATCACCCCCCCTCACACCTACCTCTTCCTTCCCCCCCCCCCCCCCCCCGATGCCCCCAAGTCCATCACCCCCCCCCTCACACCTACCTCTTTCCTCCCCCCCCCCCCCCTCCCCCAGATGTCCTCAAGTCCATCACCCCCCTCCCTCATTCCTTTTCAACCCACTGAATAACAAATCAATACAAAAATAATATGCCTTATTACGAGGCGTGAGGTTTAGGGGGCCAGCCTGTTTGCTTGCGCTGGGGCCAAACACCAAGCCCACTGATGATCACTTTGTCTCCCTTCCTCTCCCCCCCTCCTCCCCTGCCCCCCTCCTCCCCTCTGCTAACTACTCTCCCTCCCCCCCCCCCCCCCCCCCCTCCCCCCTCCCCCCCTCCCCTGCCCCTCCCTTCCGCTAACTACTCCCCCCCCCCCCCCCCCCCTCCCCTTGCCCACCAGACCCTCACTCCGCTAACTACTCCCCCCCCTGTTTCCTCCCCCCCCCCCCCCCCCCTCCCCCCTGTCCATCCCCTCCGCTAACTACCCCCCCCCCCCCTTCCTCCTCCCCCCCCCCCCCCCCCCCCCCCCTGCCCATCCCCTCCGCCAACTACTCCCCCCCTGTTCCCCCCCCCCCCCCCCCCCTGTCCATCCCCTCCGCTAACAACCCCCCCCTGTTCCTCTCCCCCCCCCACCCACCCCCTCCCCTCTGCTAACTACTCTCCCTCCCCCCCCCTCCCCCTTTCCCACCTGCCCCTCACCCTGCTAACTACTCCCCTCCCCCTCCCCCCCGCCCCCCCCCCTTCCCTCCGCTAACTACTCTCCCTCCCTCCGCCCCCCCCCCTTCTCCCCTGCCCCTCCCCTCCGCTAAATACTTTCCCCCCGTTCCTCTCCCCCTCCCCCCCCCCACTCCGCTAACTACTCTCCCCCCCTCCCCCCTCCCCCTTTCCCACCTGCCCCTCACTCCGCTAACTACTCCCCCCCTGTTCCTCTTCCCTCCTCTCCCCCTCCTCTCCTCTGCTCCTCTCCCCCTCCCCTCCCCCCTGTCCATCCCCTCCGCTAACTACTCCCTCTCCATTCCTCCCCCTCCCCCTCCCCTCCTACCCCCCCCCCCCCCTCCCCTGCCCGTCCCTCTGCTAAGTACTCTCCCTCCGTTCCTCTCCCTCCTTTCCTCCCCCCCCCCTCCCCTCCCCTCCTCTCTCCCCACGCACCTCCAGGAGGTTACTCTGCCCCCCCCCCCCCCCCCCCCCTTCCTACCCCCCTTTCTGCCTGCCCGCCCCACCCACCCCACTCCTCCCTTACTAATTCCACTTCTTTACTCACAAGCTTGATCTCCACACAAGCTTCCTCAATGCATGTGACACCATTTGCTGGCAACCCTCTCTGCCGCCTGATTTACTAATTGCCGCTTGCAGTATTTCTTCCTGGGTTACTGTCCCCACCTTCAAATGATCCTCGGGGACCTGGTGGGGCAGGGGTGGTGAGGGATGGTGAAAATTCAAATAATTGGCCAAGCAAAAGAATGAGGGGTGGTGAGGTGTGGGTGTGGCTGTGGGGTGGTGAGGGGTGGCGTTGGGGGTGGGGGGTAGGCTTGTAGTATCTCCTCCTGGGTAACTGTCCCCACCTTCAAATGATCCTCGGGGACCTGGTTGGACAGGGGTGGTGAGGGGTGAGAGGTGAAGGGTGAGGGGTGAGGAGTGAGGGGTGAAGGGTGAGGGGTGGGGAGTGAGGGGTGAGGGGGTTACTGTACCGATCTTCAGATGATCCTTAGGGACCTGGTGGGGCAGGGGTGGTGAGGGGTGGTGAAAATTCAGAGCACGTGTTCAATAAACCCATAGAAATGGCCAAGCAAACAAATGAGGGGTGGTGAGAGGTGGGTGTGGGGGTGGTGTGGTGTGGAGGTTGAGGAGGTTACCGTACCGACCTTCAAAATGATTCTCGGGCACCTGGTGGGGTTGAGGGGGTTGAGGGGGGTGAGGGGTAGTGAGGTTGAGGGTGATGGGTGAGGCTTGAGGGGGTTCAGGGGGTTGATGGGTAGTGAGGTTGAGGGTGATGGGTGAGGCTTGAGGGGGTTGAGGGGGTTGATGGGTAAAGGGTGAGGGTTGAGGGGTTACTGTACCCACCTTCAAATGATCCTCAGGGACCTGGTGGGCCAGGGGTGGTGAGGGGTGGGGGTGAGCCAGGGGTGGTGAGGGGTGAGGGGTCGAGGGTGAGGGGTGAGGGGGTGAGAGGGTGAGGGGTGAGGAGAGGGGTGAGAGGCGAAGGGTGAGGAGTGAGGGGTGAGGTGCTAAGGGTGAGGGGTGAGGGGCGGAGGGTGAGGGGTGAGGGGCGAAGGGTGAGGAGAGGGGTGAGAGGGGAAGGGTGAGGGAGTGAGGGGTGAGGTGCAAAGGGTGAGGGGTGAGGGGCGGAGGGTAAGGGGTGAGGGGTGGTGAGAGGTGAGGTGCAAAGGGTGAGGGGCGAAGGGTTAGGTGTGTGGGGTGAGGGGTCCAGGGTGTGGGGTGGTGAGGGGTGAGGGGCGAAGGGTGAGGAGTGGGGGGTGAGGGGTGAAGGGAGAGGGGTGAAGGGTGAGGAGCGAAGAGTTAGGGGTGAAGGGCAAAGGGTGAGGAATGAGGGGTCGAGGGTGAGGGGTGAGGGGTGAAGGGTGAGGAGTGCGGGGTGAGAGGCAAAGGGTGAGGGGAGGGGAGGGTGAGGAGCGAAGGGTGAGGGGAGAGGGGTGAGGGGTGGTGAGGGGTGCGGGGTGAAGGGTGAGGGGTAAGGGGTCGAGGGTGAGGGGTGAGGGGTGAGGGGAGAGGGGTGAGGGGTGGTGAGGGGTGTGGGGTGAAGGGTGAGGGGTAAGGGGTCGAGGGTGAGGGGTGAGGGGTATGGGTATGGGTGGGGGTTGGGTGAGGGGAGAGGGATGAGGGGAGAGGGTGAGGGGTGAAGGGTGAGGAGTGAGGGGTGAGGGGCAAAGAGTGAGGGGTGAGGGGTGAGGGGTCGAGGGTAAGGGGGTGGTGAGAGGGCGAGGGTGAGGGGTGAGGGTCGAGGGTAAGGGGTGAAGGTGCGAAGGGTCAGGGGTGAAGAGCGAGGGGCGAGGGGCCAAGGTGAGGGGTCGAGGGGTGAGGGGTGTGAGGGGTGAGAGTCGAAGGGTGAGGGGTCGATGGGGTGAGGGGATTGATGAGTAGTGAGGGTGTGGGTGAGGGTGGGGTGTGGGTGGGGGTGAGGGTCGGGTGGGGGTGGGATTGGGGTAGGGGTGAGAGGTGAGGGGTGGTATGCGATATAACTAATAATTAATTAATTAATTCTCTATAATTAATTGATTAATTATAATTGATCAATAATCAATTATATATAATCAATAAATAATTAATAAATGAATTCATTATAAATAATACAACACTTACATCAAAGGAGTGCTGTTGTGCCACATGATGAAGGAGCCCAGTCGGGAGCATTCGCATGAGCGCCAGGCGTGTATCGTCAGAGGAGATCTGGCGCCATGAGGCAGGGCCAACCTATTGTGTATCAGGGCCAGGTTTGGAGTTTGAGTTTAGGTAGAAGTTGAAGTTTCCATTTGAGTTTGAGTTTGAGTTTGAGTTTGAGTTTGAGTTTGAGTCTGAGTTTAGGCTAAAGTTGAAGTTGAAGCCGAATTTAAATCGTCTAGGAGGACTGGCGCCATGAGGCAGGGCCAAGCTGTGGTGTATCAGGCCCAGGTTTGGAGTTTGAGTTTAGGTTAAAGTTGAAGTTGAAGTTGAAGTTGAGTTCGAGTTTGAGTTAAAGTTGAAGTTAAATTCTCATAGGAGGCCACGAGGCAGGGCCAACATGTGGTGTATCAGGTTCAGGGCCAGGTTTGGAGTTTGAGTTTAGGTTAAAGTTAAAATTAAAATTAAAGTCAAAGTTGAAGTTTAAGAATCGTCAGAGGAGGATTGGCGCCATACAGCAGGGCATATAACCTGTTGTGTATCAGGGCCCAGGTTTGGAGTTTGAGTTCAGGTTGAAGTTTGAGCCTGAACATGAGCATGGGTTTGAGTTTGAATTTGAGTTTGAGCCTGAACATGAGCATGGGTTTGAGTTTGAATTTGACTTTGAGCCTGAACATGAGCATGGGTTTGAGTTTGAATTTGAGTTTGAGCCTGAACATGAGCATGGGTTTGAGCTTGAATTTGAGTTTGAGCCTGAACATGAGCATGGGTTTGAGTTTGAATTTGAGTTTGAGCCTGAACATGAGCATGGGTTTGGGTTTGAATTTGAGTTTGAGCCTGAACATGACATGAGCATGGGTTTGAGTTTGAATTTGAGTTTGAGCCTGAACATGAGCATGGGTTTGAGTTTGAATCTGAGTTTGAGCCTGAACATGAGCATGGGTTTGAGTTTGAATTTGAGTTTGAGCCCAGTCGGGAGCATTCGCTTGAGTGCCAGGCGGGAATTGTCGTAGGAGTATAGGTTAAAGTTAAAGTCGAAGTTGAAGTTGAAGAATTGTCATAGGAGAACTGGCGCCATGAGGCAGGGCCAACCTGTTGGGTATCAGGGCCAGGTTTGGAGTTTCAGTTTGATTTTAGGGTGAAGTTGAAGTCGTACTCAATTTTTGAGTTTGAGTTTGAGTCTAAGTTAAAGTTAAAGTTGAAGTTGAATAGTTATAGGAAGACTGGCGACACGAGGCAGGGCCAACCTGATGTGTGTCAGGTCTAAGTTTGGAGTTCGAGTATAGGTGACAGTTGAAGTTGAAGTTTATTTTTGAGTTTGAGTTGAAGTTGGGGTTGAATCGTTAGAGGAGGACTGGCGCCATGCGGCAGGGCCACCCTGTTGAGTATCAGATCCAGGTTTAGAGTTTGAGTTTGAGTTGAATTTGAGCACGGACACGAGTTTGAGTACGAATTGAGTTGAAGCACCAGTCGGGAGCATTCGCATGAGAGCCAGGCGTGAGTTGCCATAGAAAGACTGGCGCCATGAGCCAGGGCCAACCTGCTGTGTATCAGGGCCAGGTTTGGAGTTTGGGTTAAAGTCACAGTTGAACGCGCAAGCTTAAGTGGTTCAGCCCGTTTACTTGCACTGGGACCAATCACCAATCCTGTTGTGCATCATATCTAGGTTTGGAGTTTGAATCTAGGATACAGTTGAAGTTGAAGTTGACGTTGACGTATAAGTTGAGGTTGAAATTGAATTGTCAGAAGAGGACTGGCGCCATGAGGCAGGACAAACCTGTTGTGTATGAGGGCCAGGTTTGGAGTTTGAGTTTAGGTACAAGTTGAAATTGAAGTTTAAGTTAAGTTGAGGTTGAAATTGAATTGGCAGAGAAGGAGTGGCGCCATGAGGCAGGGCCAACCTGTTGTGTATCAGGGCCAGGTTTGGAGTTTGAGTTAAAGTCACAATTGACCTCCCAAGATTAAGTGGTTCAGCCCGTTTACTTGCACTAGGGCCAATCACCAATCCTGTTGTGCATCATATCTAGGTTTGGAGTTTGAGTTTAG
>CM039465.1:12406842-12448509 GCA_022414725.1 Microglena sp. YARC
ATAGTCTCCGTCTCGGTCTCGGTCTCCGATCCGATACATAGCCTCCGTTCGTCCGTGTGTCCCTCCGTCTGTCCGCCGACCTCTCCATCCGTCCATTCCCTCCCCCCATTTATACATCTCTCTTTCACACACACACATAACACACATACACAGCCATGCCCTACCTTGAGCGGGTCCTCAGCTAGACCCATTCGAATATCTCCAAAGTATGAGAGGCCACAGACCTTGGTCAGGAACTCCTGCGAAGATTGCAGTTTTGTTTTTGCTTTTTGCTTCTTGTCCTTGTCATTGTTTTTGCTTGCGGTGGAATTATCCCTACAATATGTTACGTCATTCCTGCGTAATTTAATAATATATACATATACACATATACGAGGGGGGGGGCAAGAATAAGGTTTGAAGACCGCATGTTTGGAAATTGTTTTTGTCACCCTGATGACCCCCCCACCCCCACCCCACCCCACCCCACCCCTGAGGCTTCATATCCGGACACCCCAGACAGTATCACATTGTGAAAGGGGGGTCCATGAGCATCATCTCGTCAAGGCCTTTCCAACCATACAGCCATAAATACAAAATATCAAGTTTAGACAAAGTTATACAGTTTTTTTGAATTTTTACAACTTTCTTGGGTAGCTCAGTAGTCCGTGCCCTTGGAGGAGATCACCCAGGTGTGAAAAGGACCGAAGGCGTTAATTATCTGTCTATCTATCATTACCATCATCATTTTCATGATTTTAATTGACTCAAATTGTATTCTGGAGCCTGAGGGTCTGCTCGGTGTGATGTGTGTGTGTGGGGGGGGGGTGATGGTGTGTGTGTGTGTGTGGGGGGGGGGGGGGGGGGGGAGTGTGTGTGTGTGTGTTGTGGGGGGGGGGGGGGGGGGGGGGGGGGGGACTCCACCCGCACCTGCGTAGTGAAAGACTCAGGTAGCAACAGCAGCGCAGCCACAACTACAGAGCGGACGTTAGAGGACTGAACAGGATGAAGCCGGTCGTCCTCTTTCAACATTACTACAGGTTTGTGCATTCGTGTGCGGTGTGTGTGTGTGTGTGTGTGTGTGTGTGTGTGTGTGTGTGGTGAACTCCACCCGCACCTGCGTAGTGAAAGACTCAGGTAGCAACATTAGCGCAGCCACAACTGCAGAGCGTACGTTAGAGGACTGAACAGGATGAAGCCGGTCGTCCTCTTTCAACGGTTTTTGGTCGTCCCGGGGAAGTGTCGTTTTGTGCCAAGAAGGGTCGTTTTTTTCTTTCGAGGTGTCTGAATAAACCTCGGCCACCTATGAAACAATATATATATATATATATATATATATATATATATATATATATATATATATATCGTCACCTGCGTAGTGAAGGACTCAGGTAGCAACAGCAGTGCAGCCACAACTGCAGATCGAACGTTAGAAGACTGAACAGGATGAAGGCGGGCGTCTTCTTTCAACGTTACGACAGGTTTGTGCATTCGTCCAGCGATGTACAAGTTTCGCCAGTGCGACAGGTCATCTGACAGCTGGGAGATGCTTGTAGTGCCGTACTTCACGAGCTTAGGCATGGGAAAAATGGCAGGGCAATCAGGTTAGGTCGTTGTTGGGGTAAGGGCCAGGGCAAGGGTCTTCTACAAGTCCATTTTTGTTTAGAGTAGTGATCACAGACTTGATTTGTGGTGATAATAATAATAATAATAATAATAATAATAATAATAATGATGATGATGATGATGATGATGATGATGATGATGATGATGATGGTGTTGATGATGGTGCTGATGATGGTGGTGATGGTGATGATGGTGACCATTATGATGGTGATGATGGTGATGATGACGGTGAGTGAATACACACATGGTTTGCGCTGCTTGTGCACTTGCACAATTGCTCTTCCTTACCCCCCCCCCCCCCTCCCCCTCCCCCACACAACACAGACACACACACACTCACACACACATGCACACACACTTACACACACACACATGCTCACACACATGCACACACACATACACCCACTCACACACACATGCACACACACATACACACACACTTACACACACACACACACATGCACACACACATGCACACACACTTACACACACACACACACACATGCACACACACGTACACACACACTTACACACACACACACATGCACACACACAAGCACACACACTTACACACACACACACACATGCACACACACATGCACACACACTTACACACACACTTACACACACACTTACACACACACGCACACATGCACACACACATACACACACACTTACACACACACGCACACATGCACACACACTTACACACACACGCACACATGCACACAAACATACACACACACTTACACACACACACACACATGCACACACACATGCACACACACGTGGTTTGTGCTGCTTGTATACTTGTGTTTGTGTGCATTACCTTTCCATCCAGGGGCACCGTGGTGTTTAAGCGCATGATACTGCCCCAGTCTCTGCACCCCACCCCACCCACCCCACCCCATCCTACCCCCATACCCACCACATCTCACACCAAACCACACCACCCTATTCCATCCCACCCCACACCATCCCACATTCCCACCCCACTCAATATCACCCCACCACACCCCTCCACCCCAATACGCACATGGGATGTGCTGGAAGAAAAAAAAACATCCCATACACACATGGGATGTGCTGGTTGTGCTTGTACATAATAGTGTTTGTATACCTTACCTTTCCATCGAGGGGGAACCATGGTGTTGAAGTGAAACACCAATGCCGATTGTTTCCGCTATCCCAGTCACCTGATAAGGAGTGCGTGTGGGGGGGGTTGAGGAGTGTGTGGGGGGGTGGGGTGGGGGTCGGGAGTGTTTGGGGTGGGGGTGGGGGTGGGGTGGGGGTGGGGGTGAGGATTGTGTGGGGGTGGGGTTAGAGTGGGGAGTGTGTGGGGGTGGGGTGGGGTGAGGGGTGTGTGGGGGTGGGGGTGAGGGTGGGGAGTGTGTGGGGGGTGGGGGTGGGGGTGGGGGGAGTGTGTGGGGGGTGGGGTGGGGGTTTGGGGGGGGATGGGAAGTATGTAGGGGTTGGGGGTGGGGTGGGGGAATGGGGGTGGGGGTGGGGGAGTGTGTGGGGGGTGAGGGTGGGGGGGTCTGGGTCTGGCTCATAGCATTTAAGGACATGTTTGCTCGCTAATTTCGTGTTATATTGTTCAAAACTTCATACTAACCATTAAAAAGTAAAAACAGTCACATAAGAGTGCATATGCTTATAGTGGAGTGCCACTGCATGCGTGGTGTGTTTGTGTTTGTGTTTGTGTGTGTGTGTTGTGTGTGTGTGTGTGTGTGTGTGTGTAGGGGTGTGTGTAGGGTGTGTAGGGGTGGGGGGTGGGTAGAGGGCCCACCGTGCGTGTGTGGAGGGTGTTGGGTGTGGAATGTGTGCGGGGTTTGTGGGGTGATAACTTTTCACTGGGCATGTAAGCTCTTCTCTTGTATGCTTGCAGTGGAGTGCCACTGTATGCGTGGTGTGTGTGTGTGTGTGTGTGTGTGTGTGTGTGTGTGTGTGTGTAGGGGTGTGTGTGTGTTTGTAGAGGTGGGGGTGGGGGTGGGTAGAGGGATCACCGTGTATGTGTGGAGGGTGTTGGGTGTGGAAGGTGTGCGGGGTTTGTGGGGTGATAACTTTTCACTGGGCATGTAAGCTCTTCTCTTGTATGCTTGCAGTGGAGTGCCACTGTATGCGTGGTGTGTGTGTGTGTGTGTGTGTGTGTGTGTGTGTGTGTGTGTGTAGGGGTGTGTGTGTGTTTGTAGAGGTGGGGGGTGGGGGGTGGGTAGAGGGATCACCGTGTATGTGTGGAGGGTGTTGGGTGTGGAAGGTGTGCGGGGTTTGTGGGGTGATAACTTTTAAATGGGCATGTAAGCTCTTCTCATGTATGCTTACAGTGGAGTGTCACTGCATACATGGTGTGTGTGTGTGTGTGTGTGTGTGTGTGTGTGTGTGTGTGTGGAGGGGTGTGTAGGGGTGGGGGTGGGTGGGAGGGCCCACCGTGCGTTGTGTGGAGGGTGTTGGGTGTGGAAGGTGTGCGGGGTTTGTGGGGTGATAACTTTTCACTGGGCATGCAAGTTCCTCTCTTGTATGCTTGCAGTGGAGCGCCACTGTATGCGTGGTGTGTGTGTGTGTGTGTGTAGGGGTGTGTGTGTGTAGAGGTGTGTAGGGGTGGGGTGTGTGTGGAGGGTCCATTGTGCGTGTGTGGAGGGTGTTGGGTGTGGAAGGTGTGCGGGGTTTGTGGGGTGATAACTTTTCACTGGGCATGCAAGTTCTTCTCTTGTACGCTTACAGTGGAGCGCCACTGTATGCGTGGTGTGTGTGTGTGTGTGTGTGTGTGTGTGTGTGTGTGTGTGTAGAGGTGTGTAGGGGTGGGGGGTGGGTGGAGGGTCCATTGTGCGTGTGTGGAGGGTGTTGGGTGTGAAAGGTGTGCGGGGTTTGTGGGGTGATAACTTTTCACTGGGCATGTAAGTTCTTCTCTTGTATGCTTGCAGTGGAGTGCCACTGTATGCGTGGTGTGTGTGTGTGTGTGTGTGTGTGTGTGTGTGTGTGTGTGTGTAGGGGTGTGTGTGTGTGTGTGTGTGTGTGTAGGGGTGTGTGTGTGTGTGTTTGTAGAGGTGGGGGGTGGGGGGTGGGTAGAGGGACCACTGTGTATGTGTGGAGGGTGTTGGGTGTGGAAGGTGTGCGGGGTTTGTGGGGTGATAACTTTTTAAATGGGCATGTAAGCTCTTCTCATGTATGCTTACAGTGGAGTGTCACTGCATGCGTGGTGTGTGTGTGTGTGTGTGTGTGTGTGTGTGTGTGTGTGTGGAGGGGTGTGTAGGGGTGGGGGGTGGGTGGAGGGCCCACCGTGCGTGTGTGGAGGGTGTTGGGTGTGGAAGGTGTGCGGGGTTTGTGGGGTGATAACTTTTCACTGGGCATGCAAGTTCCTCTCTTGTATGCTTGCAGTGGAGCGCCACTGTATGCGTGGTGTGTGTGTGTGTGTGTGTAGGGTGTGTGTGTGTGTAGAGGTGTGTAGGGGTGGGGTGTGTGTGGAGGGTCCATTGTGCGTGTGTGGAGGGTGTTGGGTGTGGAAGGTGTGCGGGGTTTGTGGGGTGATAACTTTTCACTGGGCATGCAAGTTCTTCTCTTGTACGCTTACAGTGGAGCGCCACTGTATGCGTGGTGTGTGTGTGTGTGTGTGTGTAGAGGTGTGTAGGGGTGGGGGGTGGGTGGAGGGTCCATTGTGCGTGTGTGGAGGGTGTTGGGTGTGAAAGGTGTGCGGGGTTTGTGGGGTGATAACTTTTCACTGGGCATGTAAGTTCTTCTCTTGTATGCTTGCAGTGGAGTGCCACTGTATGCGTGGGTGTGTGTGTGTGTGTGTGTGTGTGTGTGTGTGTGTGTGTGTGTGTAGGGGTGTGTGTGTGTGTGTGTGTAGGGGTGTGTGTGTGTTGTTTGTAGAGGTGGGGGGTGGGGGGTGGGTAGAGGGACCACTGTGTATGTGTGGAGGGTGTTGGGTGTGGAAGGTGTGCGGGGTTTGTGGGGTGATAACTTTTAAATGGGCATGTAAGCTCTTCTCATGTATGCTTACAGTGGAGTGTCACTGCATGCGTGGTGTGTGTGTGTGTGTGTGTGTGTGTGTGTAGGGGGTGTGTGTGTGTAGGGGTGTGTAGGGGTGGGGGTGGGTGGAGGGCCCACCGTGCGTGTGTGGAGGGTGTTGGGTGTGGAAGGTGTGCGGGGTTTGTGGGGTGATAACTTTTCACTGGGCATGCAAGTTCTTCTCTTGTACGCTTACAGTGGAGTGCCACTGCATGCGTGGGTGTGTGTGTGTGTGTAGGGGTGGGGGGTGGGTGGAGGGCCCACCGTGCGTGTGTGGAGGGTGCTGGGTGTGGAAGGTGTGCGGGGTTTGTGGGGTGATCACTTTTAACTGGGCATGCAAGCTCTTCTCATGTATGCTTACAGTGGAGAAAAATAATATTTTTCTGGCAGAGCCCCCCCTTTTGGAGGGCGGGAGCCCCCAGATTCACCCTGTTATCCATATGTCTTTCCGTCCGTCCGTCCGTCAGACCAACAACCAAGACGAAGCCTGACAAGTCAGCCAACCATCTCGTAACTAACTGGCTTCGACCTGCTCCATTCCGTTGCCACCTGTCGTTTCGATAGCCAAAACTCTCCGCCAATTTTTCGCATCGCTTGCGATGTTGACTAGGAATTGTTCAGAAAGGTCTTCTGGTAACGATCTTACAAGCTTCCCCCTACCTGAACATGTGCTTATGTGGTTTAGGTGGTTTTGAAATCTTCCCCCCCCTTACCTTAGCTTCCCCCAACCTGAACATGTGCTTAGGTGGTTTAGGTGGTTTTGAAATCTTCCCCCCCCTTACCTTAGCTTCCCCCAACCTGAACATGTGCTTAGGTGGTTTAGGTGGTTTTGAAATCTTCCTCCCCCTTACCTTAGCTTCCCCCTACCTGAACATGTGCTTAGGTGGTTTAGGTGGTTTAGGAAAATAAGTGCTGGCCAGCATCCCTCTACCTGCGCATGTGCTTAGGTGGTTTAGGTGGTTTAGGAAAATAAGTGCTGCCCAGCATCCCTCTACCTGCACATGTGCTTAGGTGGTTTAGGTTTAGGTGGTTTACGCGGTTTAGGAAAACAAGTGCTGGCCAGCTTCCCCCTACCTGAGCATGTGCTTATGAGTTTTTGGTGTTTTTGGTGGTTTATGTTTAGGTGGTTTAGGTTTAGGTGGTTAAGGTGGTTAAGAAAAATATGTACTGGCCAGCTTCCCTCTACCTGAGCATGTGCTTAGGTGGTTTAGGTGGTTTAGGTGGTTTAGGTGGTTTAGGTTTATGTGGACTAGGACTGTTGTTCACAAAGGGGGTCTTCTGGTAACGATCAGGGATTTGGTGTCTCTCAAGGTTGGGCTCCTTTTAGCGATTTGGGTGGGCGGCCTGAGGGGTCGGCCCGGGGGGTTCAGGGGTTGGGGTTAAGATTCGAATCTCATGGTAGCGGAAGATTTGACAAAAACGGGCTCCCAGGTAGTGATTGCTTCTGGTAGTGGGGGAGCAATTCTCTGAAAACTAGGCTCGCAATAAAGTAGGGAAAGGCAGTATGATATCATATGATGCCGGCAGTCTGACTAGGCTCGCAATAAAGTAGGGAAAGGCAGTATGATATCATATAATGCCGGCAGTCTGACTAGGCTAAAGTTATATACAATATCATACAACGCAGTTTGTATGACATCATATGATATCAATCTTGCCTTTGGTCAACATCATACAATATCATACTTTCCTTTTGTCCACATTATATGATATCATACTTTTCTTTTGTTAACATCACATGATATCATACGTGCCTTTTGTCAACATCATATGATATCATACTTTTCTTTTGTCAACATCATATGATATCATACTTTCTTTTGTCAACATCATATGATATCATACTTTCCTTTTGTCAACATCATATGACATCATACTTTTTTTTTGTCAACATCACATGATATGTCGGTCCCTACAAAATAGTAATTATAATTATAGTGGAAGAATTCTGTAATCTTAAAATTAAAGAATTAAAGAGTAAATAGATTCACAGTAAAGTACAGTATAGTACAGTACAGTACAGTGCAGCAGTGTGAAGTGCAGCACAGTACAGCACAGTACAGCACAGCAGAGTATAGTATAGCACATTACAGTACATTACATTACAGTACAGTACAGTACAGTACAGTACAGTACAGGACTGGACAACACGGTACGGTATTGTACAGTTCAGTACCGGATAGTACAGTGCAGTACAGTAGAATACAGTACAGAACGGTACAGTTTAGTACAGTATAGTACAGTACAGTACAGTACAGTACAGTACAGTGCAGTACATTACAGTACAGTACGGTACGGTGCAGTGCGGTACAATACAGTACAGCATAGCACAGCAATGTGAAGTGAAGTGCAGCACAGTACAGTACAGTACATCACAGTTCAGTATTTCACAGTACAGCACAGCACAGCACAGTACAGTATAGCACAGTACAGTACTGTGGAAGAGTGTGCGAGCATATGGTGTGATATGTAAGCACTCACTATATTACCTATTATATCATATCACCTCTTTGACCTACCCCTGCACTGCAAAATGCAAACACCTGTAACATACATACACCTGTAACATACACAGACACACACACATACACACGCGCACATACTCCCACTCTCTCTCTCTCTCTCTCTCTCTCTCTCTCTCTCTCTCTCTCTCTCTCTCTCTCTCTCTCACACACACACACACACACACACATACTCACATACACACACACTCTCTCTCTCTCTCACACACACACACACACACTCTCTCACACACACTCACACTCACTCACCATACCCACTCCTGATCTGCATAGCCACGAGTAGTGCCCTGGGTTCTTTGCCAAGTTCTGGAAGAGGAGGGGGTGGGGCTGGTGTGAGGTGTGGGTGTGGGTGTGGGTGTGGGTGTGGGTGTGGGTGTGGGTGTGGTGTGGGTCTGGGTCCGGGTGGGGGTGGCGTATGGGGTGTGAGGATCTGCATAGCCAGGAGTAGTGCCCTGGGTTCTTTGCCAAGTTATGGAGGAGGAGGGGGTGGGGGTGGGGTAAGGTGGGGGGATGGGTCTGAGTTTGAGTGGGTCTAAATGTGGGCCTGGGTCTGGGGTGGAGTGTGGGGTGTGAGAATCTGCACGGCCAGGAGTAGTGCCCTGGGTTCTTTGCCAAGTTATGAAGGAGGAGGGGGTGGGGGTGGGGTGATGTTGGGGGATGGGTCTGAGTTTGAGTGGGTCTAAATGTGGGCCTGGGTCTGGGGGTGGAGTGTGGGGTGTGAGAATCTGCACGGCCAGGAGTAGTGCCCTGGGTTCTTTGCCAAGTTCTGGAGGAGGAGGGGGCGGGGTGAGGTGGGGGGATGGGTCTGAGTTTGAGTGGGTCTAAATGTGGGTCTGGGTCTGGGGGTGGAGTGTGGGGTGTTAGAATCTGCATAGCCAGGAGTAGTGCCCTGGGTTCTTTGCCAAGTTCTGGAGGAGGAGGGGGTGGGGGTGGGGTGAGGTGGGGGTATGGGTGTGTAGGTCTGGGTTTGGGGGGAAATTGTACTGCACATGTTTACTCAGCAAGCAGACTGTGAGCAGCCAGAAGGCTGGTAGACCATGTCATCAAACCAAGCCAAGCCAAAGACCATGTCATCAAACCAAGCCAAGCCAAAGACCATGTCATCAAACCAAACCAAGCCAAACCAAACGAACGCCGCCCTAACCCACCCAAACCAAAACTAACCAAACCGGAAAGGAAAAAACGAAAACAACCAATAACAAAAACAAACCAAATACAAACCCAACCACACCTGCTCATGCCACTCCTTAGCATTGTCGACAGCGAATATCAGGTCAATCATAGGAGCTTGAGATGTGTCTTGACTGCTGGTAGCAGTCTGTGGTAGTGATGTACTACCGTCATCATTGTCGTACAGTCCAGGCTGGCGCTTGACCCCTGAGCCGTAGGCGAATGCATGCTGGATGGGGGGGAAATGCTGTAGCACGCTTGACAGCTGTACTGCTGCTGCCTTTACTGCACCGACGGCTTTCCTAGCAGTCATAGTAGTCTCCAGGTGGCTTGGTCACCGCCCCCAAGGCCCCTAGGAATATTCTGCCCAAGCCAAGTCTCCTGTTGCCTTCTTACTTCCTCCCCTCCCTTCTCCCTTTATTCCTTCATTACCTCCTGAGAGTAAGCAGAGAGATGGATGTTGATGGATATGTGCCACCCAGGTCTGTCTATTGGAGGATTTCTGACCCTCAGCCTACAGTGGGCCACAAGGAATATCTGCTCAAGCCAAGCCAGCTGACGTCTACTTTCTTCCTCCCTTTCCTTCCCTCCTTCCTCTCTTTCCTGTATTCCCTCCTGTGTGCGAGTAACTCCTTACGATGAAATTAGATGCTACAGAGCTAATCCTCACAGCGACACGGGGAGACACAGTGAGGACAAAAAATCGCGTAGGACGGTCACCGGTCGGTGGAACCAGTGTCTGAACGGAGTGGCCGAGGTAAAACAACGGGGGTAACAGAAGTTGCGCAGTGGTCTTTCTGTCGGAGTCGTTTTGTGCATGTATCTCAGGCGACGGCAATGTCGTAAACCCGTTTCGTTAACACGCTTGAAGGTGGCGTGCGCGGGCGTGGTGGTTGATCTAGGCAGGAGTTAGACCCAGAGTTCGACCAACATGCATGGGATCGGTCATACTTAGTTGGCGTGTCCCATTCTCACAGTTCAGGTTCCGGTGATTCGGTTCGAGGCTGGTTATGAATTCTGAATCCTTTGAAGGGTAGACAATTCAACGTACCTAGTACATGCATTTGAAAATGCGACGAGAATCGCAAAATTAAATAACCATTACATCACGAACTGGGGGGTGGGGAGCAGAGTTTCATGTGGTTTGTTTGGCGTGGCATCGTTTAGAGCAACCGAGTTTACTCTGCAGATGGTGAGCGCTGAGCAGCCTGAAGGTTGATAGGCCCGGTAATCAAAAGTCGAAACTATAAGGTACTGAACACAATAACCTAACCAAGGATTTAAATGGGAGCCCCAGCTGGCTAACGTTCCATATATGTATGTACGTATTTATGTCCCCCGTGGGTAAGTGTGTGAGTGTGGGGTTGTGAGGTGTGGGTGGGGGGGTGGGGTCAGGGACCCCTTCCGCCAAAACATTCGCCTTAGTCACCGATTCACCTTCCTTAAGAGATTACCATCCATGAGATGTATGATGGGCAACGCCATTTAAACTGAATCCTCGGTGTCGCTGGTTTGTGTAGGGAGTCCCACCACCTGGGGTGAAATTCCTTTCACAGGTAGAAACAAATCCTGTAACAGTTATTGTTGTAGTCTCCGTGGTGCCGCCGTCCTACACCACTGAGTACTGCCGTAGAGCAGTAAGGGGGCGGGTTTTTAGTCTCTCCCAGCTAGGGGTGCTCAAAAGTAATAAGGCACCCAATGTTATATTTCACACCCCTAGCATATTGATTAAGTAAGCATACTATGCCATGATACTTGCCTATGGCTCATGTGCTGGGTTTTTAGGGATCTGGTTGAATGCACATGTATGCCTGCTTTTAGCTAGGGAGGCACTTCAACTTTTCGGTCATTTCCATGTGGCATAAAAGTTGTTACCTACACATTATTACATTATTTTTGCATACGGTACTTCTGCAAGGTTCGTTTTACCCACCCCTTCAGTTCCAAAGTAGGTTGCTATGGAAGGCCTTTATGGTCCGAGGTCCACAAATTTTAAGAGGTTGGCCCTGCAGAATGTATAGCACCTACCCCCCTCTCTCACGCACATACTTAGTGACTAGTCACACACAATGACCACCAACCAAGAAGTGGTAAGGCACAATTGAGCAACACACGAGAGAAAAAGCTAGCCCCACCTAACATGACAAAACAGTGGCCAAGAAAAACAAAACAGATCCTGTATTTTCCCCAGATTTAAAAGTTGTCAACACTACCCCTAGTTTACAGCTCACTCACATTCATGCCAGCATCTAACCACCCAAGCTAGATATAGGGTTCCTCCATTCAGACCTGGAAGCTCTTACCCTGGGGTATAAGTGACTAGGAGATGGGAGCAGTCCAAGCCCATAAAATAGTGGTTTAGTTACTTATGCTCACGTGGCTGGTTACTTTTGAGCACCCGTACCGCTCACCTTGTTCTCTTATCATAGTAAGCTTCTATCTCTGAACTCTCTTATATATTACCGGTAGTCTAGTTGTCTACGCGATAAGAATCGCACAATTAAATTATCATTCCGGATGCGGTGATGATTTAATTATATTACATAATTAAGTGATCACTGTAGCACGAACTCAGGGCCCTCGTCAGTAAAACGATTGTATGGGGTTCAGTTCATCCATGCCTTTTCTTTTTAGCCTTTCTTATCACGGTTGGGCAAGTCCCGATAGCTTATTTGGCCTACCCGTACACCCTACGCCACTCCGTCTTTCTCAGTCATATTATTCTTTCTACCTAATATTGTCACATTTCTAGTATGGACGACAGTGTGGTCCCAACGGCTGCAATGTATGTATGTATGTAACAGTCCAGGGGTAGGCCAAATATGCTAAAGGGACTTGCCCAACCGTGCAATACAAAATACAGTACAGGGGATTGTTTAGGGTTTAGTTCACGATTGTTTGGGGTTCAGTTCACCAGTGCTTGTTCAATTTATCCCCTCCTGATATCATGGTTGGGCAAGTTCCTTTAGCCTAGATGGCTACCCTGGACTGTAACAACATACATACATACATACATACATACATACATACATACATACATACATACATTCAGCAGTCTGCATCCAGTCAGCAGGATAAAATGCAATGCGTTTAATTTTTAGTCCTTCCTGTCAAGGTTTGACAGGCCCCATTAGCATATTTTGCCTACCCCTCGACCGTAAAATACATTTGAATCGGCTGAACAATACACGGTGAGCAGTGCTATGTGAGCCTAACAAAAATAAGTGAATCCTGGAGTGCTCCCATTGATAAGACCTGGCCTAGAGTCTGCTGCCCATAGTGTACCGGCTCACACAGCAGACACTAGTCTTATCAACACTGCACCATGGGTATCTAGGTTGAAAGTAAGGCTAGCAAGGCAAGGCATACAAACAACCGAGGTTTCCACGATCCAGAATCATGTGGGTCTCTCTTGAAAAGTCGTGAAAACCTTGAGATCAAACAAGTCACAAGTCACGCCCTAGATGGTGAGTAGCACCCACAGAACAGAGGCGGAGCTGCAACACCATGTACACAAGGGTCGACAAGATTGCAAGCAGAACTAGGGCTTGACGCACTAGACAAACGCTCGCACATCCCTGCAACTCCCCCTGGGTGCACCTAGGGTAAGGGTAAAGTCAAAGGCCAGTGGTTCGTTTACCACGGCGAACCACCAATAGCAAAAGCTACTGCACCCACAACCTGAACTATAGCACCCAACCCTCCAAGAAAGAGAAGAGGGGGCACACTGGTGCCCAAGCAGAACACAACGCTCGTAAGCCTAGTCCCCAGACCCGCTCGCTGTTCGTGCCAGGCCAATAAAATCAGCTACCTCACCCTCGTAGCGCGATTACAAGGTTACCTCTCCTTGATACTGAGTCGACAGACAAAATCAAGGAGGGAAACAAATTAGTGCCCAGGCAAAACAGATGACTTGTGTACACGTGTTGGGGCGAATGCAAGGCCCCTGGAGGTAAAACAAAAGTAGCATAGGGGGAGGGGGAGCTAACAAGCAAGCAATGGTTTTCAATCGTCATCTGGTCCGGATGACGATTGAATATAAAAAAAAAAAAATGCTTGGTTAAATATAATATAACCAAGCAATTTTTAAAAATCGTCATCTGGACCAGATGACAATTGTAAACCATTGCTTGGTCGTATCTCTGACAAAAGCTGGGTAGCACCTAGGGATTGTTTTCAAATCTCTAAGTGGTTTTTTTCTAGCTCTATGGTTCTAGGCCTCCTCCAGGGACAGCATTTTATAGTTGTTTCAGGCCATTTAGGGCCAATTTTTGGGTGATTTTATAGCGGCAATTTGGGCCAAAACGGGGTTTAAAGTAGCGATCGCTATATATGAGTAAAGAAATCCCTGGTAACACCCTCAGAGGGAAATACGTTATTGTCAGCAATACAACCAAGCAATGGTTTACAATCGACATCTGGTCCAGTTGACGATTGTAAACCATTGCCTGGTCATCACTGGCAAAACAACATGCAGGACATGCGAGCAGTCAGTATCTAGTCATCAGGATAAGCAGGATGGGCACCAGGGTATTTTTTCTTTTCAGCTAGGAGCAGCAGCTTCTAGGCAGCTTCATGAGCCAGCAAGTGGGCCAACCCCCAAGATTTCAATAGTACTGGAACTGTACTGGAACAATGCTTCTGTCAGCTTCCAGGTGCACTATGCTGCTTTAGGTTTGGCTGGATAGGAAGCCAGGGGAGCAGCCTAGAAGCTGCTGCTAGTTGAGGGAGAATAAAAGCTATGGGTGCCAGAGTATTGTTGAGGAAAGGAGCCAGTGTCTTTACGAAGCAACATGGTGCTCCTCGTAGCCTTTGGGGTGCTACTAGCAGCTTTCTTGGGCAAAAAGGCGACCCCGAAGGGCTCTAATGTAGCACCCCCAAAACAGCAAGGCGCGTAATGTACCACTTGTGCTACTAGTAGTACCTTGGTGTTTGTATTGGAGGTGCTGATGTTGTTGGTGTTGGTGCTGAAAGTGCTGTTGTTGTTGTAGTTGTTGTTGTTGGTGTTGGTGTTGTTGTTACTGTTGGTGTTGGTGTACGGTGTTGTCCAAATAAAAAGCATTTCCATCACAAGATCACAAGCAGCGGTCCCCATGCAGAAAAGTTCTATGCAGTGTCGCAAGCGACGCTTAAAATTGGCGGAGAGTGTTCGCGATGGAGCGGCAGGTGGCAACGGAAGCGAGTTAGTTACGAGACCGTTGGCTGACATGTCAGGCTTCATCTCGGTCAGACGGACAGATGGTCAGACAAACGGACAACGGGGTAACCCCGGGGGCGGGAGCCCCCTTGAAGAGGGGGCTCCGCCAAGAAAAGATAACGCCTGGAGGGGCATGGTGTTAAGGGTACCCTCCTGTACGCCACAGCTGGGGAAAGTCACCATGGCAGACATAGTAGGTGTCACCCTACAGGCGGTAGGGACTCTTTCATGCGACATGTGGCAAGAATACTGGGACTGGAGGCAATATTATCTGAGCACCCCTTTATTATATTGCTGAAATGAATTATGGGTCTCTGGGGGGGGGGGGGGGGGGGGGGGGGGGGGACCCCTAATTATATTGCTGAAGGAATTATGGGCCTCTGAGGGGAGGGGGAGGGGGGACCCCCTAATTATATTGGTGAAGGAATTATGGGGGTCCCCATGCAGAGTTACCACCACCCAGTTGATTTTTTTATTTAACTGATATTTAAATCAAACTCGAAAAAGTGTACCCTCGATATTTTAACACAGTTTGGATTCTGAATGTAGGTCATCGGATTTAAGCTACCACCCCATTGGCTATCCCTACTCAACACTATCAAACGGTTCTTCGTGCCTGGGTTCAGGACCCTAGTCCAAGCCAACTGTGCTTGTTTTTGCCACCACCCGCCCCCAGCTTTGGTGCCAGGCTGGCCACCATGACAGCTTTGGTGCCAGGCTGGCCACCATGACAGCTTTGGTGACATGCTGGCCACGATGACAGCTTTGATGCCAGGCTGGCCACCATGACAGCTTTGGTGTCATTCTGGACACCATGACAGCTTTGATGCCAAGCTGACCACTATTACAGCTTTGATGCCAGTCTGGCCACCATGTTAGCTTTGATGCCAGTCTGGCCACCATGACAGCTTTGATGCCAGTCTGTCCACCATGACAGCTTTGACGCCAGTCTGGCCACCATGACAGCTTTGGTGCCAGGCTGTCCACCATGACAGCTTAAACCCTAAACCCTCACAGTGGACCGCTCACTGAAGCGTCCATAACAAGTGTGTTTGCATCAGCTGCCTTGCCGCCTTCAGTTTTAGTGCCAGGCTGGCCATCGTGCTGCAGAGGTCAAGTTAGAACTCGTAAGGACATTGAATAACTACGTACATAAATCTGCACAATCTGCATTATGAATTAATAAATAAATAAATAAATATCTCTATTGATTAATAACATATGAATAATATATTATGAGATACATAAATAAATACATGAATTCGTAATTACATTATTACTCAAGCCGCCTTGCCGCCTTCAGGTTTGGTCCAGGCTGGTCATTGTGCTGCAGAGGTCAAAATATAATGGGTAAGCACACTGAATAAATAAACAAATAAATATGTAAATAAGAATAATAAACTAAATAATTAAATAAATAAATCAACTCATAAATAAATAAATAAATAAGTAAATAAATAAATTAACTGACTAACTAACCAACTAACAACTAATAAATAAAATAAATACATAAATAAAATACATACATACCAGGGGGTGTTCTTTTTAGACACCCATGCTATGAAGTTTTTGTTTTGCCCTTACCCCCCCCCCCCCCCCCCCCCCCCCCCCCCCCCCACACACACACCCTATTGGCTTAAAAGGTCAATTATCTTCCTCACCAATCATAATTAGTCATGAAAGTTTAGGTGCATACTGACCCTTACCTCAAGCTCTATCAGTAGTCATCTTAAAAACGCTTGGTTTGGCTTGTGTATAAGCGATCCCTGCCCCCCCCCCCCCCCCCCCCCCCCCCCCCCCCCCCCCCCCCCCCCCCCCCCCCCCCCCCCCCCCGCCACACACACACCCACGAAAGTATCTCCAGTAATATAAGGTAGGCCGCTACTAGTGAGTTTCATGTGCAGTTACATGTAGTTTGAAGCAGTGTTCGAAGTGTAGTTCATAAATAACATCAGCTACATGCAGGCTAGAGGAGTCTCCTTAGATACACCGGTGTGGGGCCAAAGGGGCCTCAGGCAGTGAAACACCCCTCCATCCTCCCGACACCCGCATAAAGTAAACTATTTGTCTAGCTTGATCCTTGGCGCTTGTGGCTAGGCTATGCTAAGTTGGCTGCATGTCTTGTAGACCATCCAAAGCTCTTTACTTCAGCACTTTGCTCCAATACAATGAGGCTGACTCGGGCTTCCTGTTGTTTGAGATTCCAACAGCTGACTTGTGTTGTTGTTGCTTGAGCGTCAAGAGCAGGTCTTTGTACCTAGCATCCACTTGCTTGGGTTTGAGCTTCATGCCGAGTGGAACTCCAGACAGTGGCTTTAAGAACTTGGAGAGGGGGAAAATGCCAGACTTGGACGCCTTGGCTGCCATGCACTGCTTGCTGGCCTGGTGCGACTTTAGGCTCGCCTTGTTGCTGGGAGGGCACTGGACCAAGGCATTGCAGATGTTGCAAGTTGTCGTCAAGGGCTCGGGTGCGGAAGGCGCCTCGGCTCGAGTTGTGGGCGATTTGGCCTGGGCTGCTCTAGCCTTGGCCTCAGCCCTGGCCTCGGCCTCAGCCCGGGCCTGGACCTTGACCTCTCTTTTCGTCCATTGCTGTAAGCAAGCGCGGATTCCTGCTGCTTGAGCTTCCAACTGCTAAGTCGGGAACTGGTCGGCTTAGTTGTGAAGTTCTGGTTGGCGTCCAGACTGGATGTACATTCCAGTACATCCACTTAATTACACCCTGTGTCTAATCGAGCAACGACTGCAGATTCGCAACGGTTTCGTCGAGGCGTTTTCGATGGTGTGCTGTACGTTCGATTCTGGCCACAGACGAAGGAGTTGAGAGGAAATTTTGAGATCGGCCTCGACCCCCCCCCCCCCCCCCCCCCCCCCCCTTTGGGACCCCCCAGATCTCAGCCCCTCAGCCACTTTTTCACTTTTTCCGACGGTTTCGGGCTTACGACCAATTCGGAGACGATTAAACAGTACTCCGTGCGCCTCCCCACATACTTTTTCGGGAACACCACACCCGATACATACATACATAAATACACAAATAAATAAATAAATAAATAAATAAATCAATCAATAAATAAACAAAATTATAAATACATAATTACTCAAGCCGCCTTTGCCCCCTTCAGTTTGATGCCAGGCTGGCCATCTTGCTGTGTGAGTGTCAAGTTAGGAAGGGTAAGGCGCGTTAAACTAGATCCCTTATCTTGCAGCAATACTTTGATTTCTAAATCTTTAGATGCAAATTTTTAGCTCTCAAGCGATTTAATTACTCAAGCCGCCTTGTCGCCTGAGGGGCTGTGCCAGGCTGGCCATGTGCTGCAAAAGGTCAAGTTAGAAAGGGCAAATGGGGTAAACATATATTCCTTATCCTTGCAGCGATACATTAAATTCCTAAATCTTATATGCAAAAGCTTTAGATCTAGAGCAATGTAACGACCCTAGCCGCCTTGTCGCCTTAATGGTTGGGTCCAGGCTGGCCATTGTGCTGCAGAGGTAAAGTCAGAAAGGGTAAGGGCGTTAAATAAATAAATAAGTAATGAATTAAATAACTAAATACACAAATACACAAATAGATAGATAAATAAATAAATAAATAAATAGCACATTCTTAAGTTGATTGCTACACTATGGTGATGATGTTACATCTTGGAGTCGTGTACATATGTCGATGATGTAAATCTTTGGTAGATCGTGTACATATGGTGATGATGTACATCTTGGAGTCGTGTACATATGGTGATGATGTACATCTTGGAGTCGACCACTGTAAACATATATGTGAACATTGATGTAAATCTTGGAGTCGTGTACATATGTGATGATTACATAGCGGGTGATTGAGTTATTCGAAAATAGCTCATTACACATATCTCTTACAGCCCATGCACCAATACCCGAGAAATTGGCCTACCTACATTATCTAGCAGCATTGGTGGTTGGCCCCAGTGAAAGCAAATTGGCTGGCCCCCTCAACCTCATGCCTCGTAAAAGGGCGTACTTTTTATTTTTTTATTAAATAGCAGCCATGCAAAATATAGAAAAATGCCGAGATATAATCTCTCGCACATGTGCAGAATTTTGAACATAACTGTGGCAAGTTCTAGGCAGCGTCGCAAGCGACGCGGGAAAATTCTGGTGGAGAGTGCTAAGACACGGAATCGAGCAGACCGTAGCCAGTTAGTTATGAGACAGTTGGCTGATGTGTCAGGCTTTTGTCTCGTGGTCGGTCGCACATACAGACAACGGGGTAGAATCTGGGGGCTCCTGCCCCCCAGGATCCGTCCCACAAAAAAACACAATCTTTCACATATCGAAGGTGGAGCCATGTAACCAAGTTATTACACAGTACACATTGGCAATACGCACAAACAACACCATCCTATAGTTACTTACATACACACACATACAATGGTTGGAGCCATGTAACCAAGTTATTTGCATAGTATGATTGGCAATACGCATCCCTGGTACTAAAACGCACCGTACTGAGCCATCTACCAAGTAACACTGCAACGTAGCACCTACATTGCAAGGATGGAGCCATCCAAGCTATAACCAAGCTATTGCACCTGTATATACACCTACATGCAAGGATGGAGCATGCCTACCAAGCTATAACACTGCTAAGCTATAATGTGAGATACAACGCTACATGCAAGGATGGAAGCCATAAGCTCTAGCACACTGCACTGCAAGCTATAATATATGAGCCAGCCGAGCACTGCATACAAAGGATAGCACCTACATATATGCTACCAAGCTATAAACACTGCTAAGCTATAATGTATATACATCATAGCTACATGCAAATGGAGCCATGCTACCAAGCTATACACTGCTACCAAGGCTATACATGGATCATTACATGCACTGCTAAGCTGCATATGCATACAGTCATAACATGCATCATGCTATCATACAAGGATGCAAGGACATGCTGCCCAAGGATTAGCACCTACATGCAAGGAATGCTACCAAGCTATAAACACTGCTAAAGCTATAATGTATATACAAGGATCATAGCACCTACATGCAAGGATGGAGCCATGGCTATAACACTGCTACCAAGCTATAATGTGTATACAAGGATCTAGCACCTACATGCAAGGATATGAGCTATAACACTGCTACCAAGCTATAATGTATATACAAGGATCATAGCACCTACATGCAAGGATGGAGCCATGCTACCAAGCTATAACACTGGCTATATGTATATACAAGGATCATAGCACCTACATGCAAGGATGGAGCCATGCTACCAAAGCTATAACATCTGCTAGCTATAATGTATACAAGGATCATAGCACCTACATGCAAGGATGGAGCCATGCTACCAAGCTATAACACTGCTACCAAGCTATAATGTGTATATACAAGGATCATAGCACCTACATGCAAGGATGGAGCCATGCTACCAAGCTATAACACTGCTACCAAGCTATAATGTATATACAAGGATCATAGCACCTACATGCAAGGATTGGAGCCATGCTACCAAGCTATAACACTGCTACCAAGCTATAATGTGATATACAAGGATCATTAGCACCTACATGCAAGGATGGAGCATGCTACCAAGCTATAACACGCTACCAAGCTATAATGTATATACAAGGATCATAGCACCTACATGCAAGGATGGAGCCATGCTACCAAGCTATAACACTGCTACAAGCTATAATGTATATACAAGGATCATAGCACCTACATGCAAGGATGGAGCCATGCTACCAAGCTATAACACTGCTACCAAGCTATAATGGTATACAAGGATCATAGCACCTACAGCAAGGATGGAGCCATGCTACCAAGCTATAACACTGCTACCAAGCTATAATGTATATACAAGGATCATAAGCACCTACATGCAAGATGGAGCCATGCTACCAAGCTATAACACTGCTACCAAGCAACTATAATGTATATACAAGGATCATAGCACCTACATGCAAGGATGGAGCCATGCTTATAACACTGCTACCAAGCTATAATGTGTATACAAGGATCATAGCACCTACATGCAAGGATGGGAGCCATGCCTACCAAGCTATAACACTGCTACCAAGCTATAATGTTATATACAAGGATCATAGCACCTACATGCAAGGATGGAGCCATGCTTACCAAGCTATAACATGCTACCAAGCTATAATGTGTATACAAGGATCATAGCACCTACATGCAAGGATGGAGCCATGCTACCAAGCTATAACACTGCTACCAAGCTTATAAGTGTATATACAAGGATCATAGCACCTACATGCAAGGATGGAGCCATGCTACCAAGCTATAACACTGCTACCAAGCTATAATGTATATACAAGGATCATAGCACCTACATGCAAGGATGGAGCCATGCTACCAAGCTATAACACTGCTACCAAGCTATAATGTGTATACAAGGATCATAGCACCTACATGCAAGGATGGAGCCATGCTACCAAGCTATAACACTGCTACCAAGCTATAATGTGTATACAAGGATCATAGCACCTACATGCAAGGATGGAGCCATGCTACCAAGCTATAACACTGCTACCAAGCTATAATGTGTATACAAGGGATCATAGCACCTACATGCAAGGATGGAGCCATGCTACCAAGCTATAACACTGCTACCAAGCTATAATGTGTATACAAGGATCATAGCACCTACATGCAAGGATGGAGCCATGCTACCAAGCTATAACACTGCTACCAAGCTATAATGTATATACAAGGATCATAGCACCTACATGCAAGATGGAGCCATGCTACCAAGCTATAACACTGCTACCAAGCTATAATGTGTATACAAGGATCATAGCACCTACATGCAAGGATGGAGCCATGCTACCAAGCTATAACACTGCTACCAAGCTATAATGTGTATACAAGGATCATAGCACCTACATGCAAGGATGGAGCCATGCTACCAAGCATATAACACTGCTACCAAGCTATAATGTATTATACAAGGATCATAGCACCTACATGCAAGGATGGAGCCATGCTACCAAGCTATAACACTGCTACCAAGCTATAATGTGTATACAAGGATCATAGCACCTACATGCAAGGATGGAGCCATGCTACCAAGCTATAACACTGCTACCAAGCTATAAGTATATACAAGGATCATAGCACCTACATGCAAGGATGGAGCCATGCTACCAAGCTATAACACTGCTACCAAGCTATAATGTGTATACAAGGATCATTAGCACCTACATGCAAGGATGGAGCCATGCTACCAAGCTATAACACTGCTACCAAGCTATAATGTATATACAAGGATCATAGCACCTACATGCAAGGATGGAGCCATGCTACCAAGCTATAACACTGCTACCAAGCTATAATGTATATACAAGGATCATAGCACCTACATGCAAGGATGGAGCCATGCTACCAAGCTATAACACTGCTACCAAGCTATAATGTGTATACAAGGATCATAGCACCTACATGCAAGGATGGAGCCATGCTACCAAGCTATAACACTGCTACCAAGCTATAATGTATATACAAGGATCATAGCACCTACATGCAAGGATGGAGCCATGCTACCAAGCTATAACACTGCTACCAAGCTATAATGTATATACAAGGATCATAGCACCTACATGCAAGGATGGAGCCATGCTACCAAGCTATAAACACTGCTACCAAGCTATAATGTATATACAAGGATCATAGCACCTCCATGCAAGGATGGAGCCATGCTACCAAGCTATAACACTGCTACCAAGCTATAATGTGTATACAAGGATCATAGCACCTACATGCAAGGATGGAGCCATGCTACCAAGCTATAACACTGCTACCAAGCTATAATGTATATACAAGGATCATAGCACCTACATGCAAGGATGGAGCCATGCTACCAAGCTATAACACTGCTACCAAGCTATAATGTATATACAAGGATCATAGCACCTACATGCAAGGATGAGCCATGCTACCAAGCTATAACACTGCTACCAAGCTATAATGTATATACAAGGATCATAGCACCTACATGCAAGGATGGAGCCATGCTACCAAGCTATAACACTGCTACCAAGCTATAATGTATATACAAGGATCATAGCACCTACATGCAAGGATGGAGCCATGCTACCAAGCTATAAACACTGCTACCAAGCTATAATGTATATACAAGGATCATAGCACCTACATGCAAGGATGGAGCCATGCTACCAAGCTATAACACTGCTACCAAGCTATAATGTGTATACAAGGATCATAGCACCTACATGCAAGGATGGAGCCATGCTACCAAGCTATAACACTGCTACCAAGCTATAATGTGTATACAAGGATCATAGCACCTACATGCAAGGATGGAGCCATGCTACCAAGCTATAACACTGCTACCAAGCTATAATGTATATACAAGGATCATAGCACCTACATGCAAGGATGGAGCCATGCTACCAAGCTATAACACTGCTACCAAGCTATAATGTGTATACAAGGATCATAGCACCTACATGCAAGGATGGAGCCATGCTACCAAGCTATAACACTGCTACCAAGCTATAATGTGTATACAAGGATCATAGCACCTACATGCAAGGATGGAGCCATGCTACCAAGCTATAACACTGCTACCAAGCTATAATGTATATACAAGGATCATAGCACCTACATGCAAGGATGGAGCCATGCTACCAAGCTATAACACTGCTACCAAGCTATAATGTGTATACAAGGATCATAGCACCTACATGCAAGGATGGAGCCATGCTACCAAGCTATAACACTGCTACCAAGCTATAATGTATATACAAGGATCATAGCACCTACATGCAAGGATGGAGAATGCTACCAAGCTATAACACTGCTACCAAGCTATAATGTGTATACAAGGATCATAGCACCTACATGCAAGGATGGAGCCATGCTACCAAGCTATAACACTGCTACCAAGCTATAATGTATATACAAGGATCATAGCACCTACATGCAAGGATGGAGCCATGCTACCAAGCTATAACACTGCTACCAAGCTATAATGTGTATACAAGGATCATAGCACCTACATGCAAGGATGGAGCCATGCTACCAAGCTATAACACTGCTACCAAGCTATAATGTATATACAAGGATCATAGCACCTACATGCAAGGATGGAGCCATGCTACCAAGCTATAACACTGCTACCAAGCTATAATGTGTATACAAGGATCATAGCACCTACATGCAAGGATGGAGCCATGCTACCAAGCTATAACACTGCTACCAAGCTATAATGTATATACAAGGATCATAGCACCTACATGCAAAGATGGAGCCATGCTACCAAGCTATAACACTGCTACCAAGCTATAATGTGTATACAAGGATCATAGCACCTACATGCAAGGATGGAGCCATGCTACCAAGCTATAACACTGCTACCAAGCTATAATGTGTATACAAGGATCATAGCACCTACATGCAAGGATGGAGCCATGCTACCAAGCTATAACACTGCTACCAAGCTATAATGTGTATACAAGGATCATAGCACCTACATGCAAGGATGGAGCCATGCTACCAAGCTATAACACTGCTACCAAGCTATAATGTATATACAAGGATCATAGCACCTACATGCAAGGATGGAGCCATGCTACCAAGCTATAACACTGCTACCAAGCTATAATGTGTATACAAGGATCATAGCACCTACATGCAAGGATGGAGCCATGCTACCAAGCTATAACACTGCTACCAAGCTATAATGTATATACAAGGATCATAGCACCTACATGCAAGGATGGAGCCATGCTACCAAGCTATAACACTGCTACCAAGCTATAATGTGTATACAAGGATCATAGCACCTACATGCAAGGATGGAGCCATGCTACCAAGCTATAACACTGCTACCAAGCTATAATGTATATACAAGGATCATAGCACCTACATGCAAGGATGGAGCCATGCTACCAAGCTATAACACTGCTACCAAGCTATAATGTGTATACAAGGATCATAGCACCTACATGCAAGGATGGAGCCATGCTACCAAGCTATAACACTGCTACCAAGCTATAATGTATATACAAGGATCATAGCACCTACATGCAAGGATGGAGCCATGCTACCAAGCGTATAACACTGCTACCAAGCTATAATGTGTATACAAGGATCATAGCACCTACATGCAAGGATGGAGCCATGCTACCAAGCTATAACACTGCTACCAAGCTATAATGTGTATACAAGGATCATAGCACCTACATGCAAGGATGGAGCCATGCTACCAAGCTATAACACTGCTACCAAGCTATAATGTGTATACAAGGATCATAGCACCTACATGCAAGGATGGAGCCATGCTACCAAGCTATAACACTGCTACCAAGCTATAATGTATATACAAGGATCATAGCACCTACATGCAAGGATGGAGCCATGCTACCAAGCTATAACACTGCTACCAAGCTATAATGTGTATACAAGGATCATAGCACCTACATGCAAGGATGGAGCCATGCTACCAAGCTATAACACTGCTACCAAGCTATAATGTGTATACAAGGATCATAGCACCTACATGCAAGGATGGAGCCATGCTACCAAGCTATAACACTGCTACCAAGCTATAATGTATATACAAGGATCATAGCACCTACATGCAAGGATGGAGCCATGCTACCAAGCTATAACACTGCTACCAAGCTATAATGTATATACAAGGATCATAGCACCTACATGCAAGGATGGAGCCATGCTACCAAGCTATAACACTGCTACCAAGCTATAATGTATATACAAGGATCATAGCACCTACATGCAAGGATGGAGCCATGCTACCAAAGCTATAACACTGCTACCAAGCTATAATGTGTATACAAGGATCATAGCACCTACATGCAAGGATGGAGCCATGCTACCAAGCTATAACACTGCTACCAAGCTATAATGTATATACAAGGATCATAGCACCTACATGCAAGGATGGAGCCATGCTACCAAGCTATAACACTGCTACCAAGCTATAATGTATACAAGGATCATAGCACCTACATGCAAGGATGGAGCCATGCTACCAAGCTATAACACTGCTACCAAGCTATAATGTATATACAAGGATCATAGCACCTACATGCAAGGATGGAGCCATGCTACCAAGCTATAACACTGCTACCAAGCTATAATGTGTATACAAGGATCATAGCACCTACATGCAAGGATGGAGCCATGCTACCAAGCTATAACACTGCTACCAAGCTATAATGTGTATACAAGGATCATAGCACCTACATGCAAGGATGGAGCCATGCTACCAAGCTATAACACTGCTACCAAGCTATAATGTGTATACAAGGATCATAGCACCTACATGCAAGGATGGAGCCATGCTACCAAGCTATAACACTGCTACCAAGCTATAATGTGTATACAAGGATCATAGCACCTACATGCAAGGATGGAGCCATGCTACCAAGCTATAACACTGCTACCAAGCTATAATGTATATACAAGGATCATAGCACCTACATGCAAGGATGGAGCCATGCTACCAAGCTATAACACTGCTACCAAGCTATAATGTGTATACAAGGATCATAGCACCTACATGCAAGGAT
Organism: Microglena sp. YARC; assembly: GCA_022414725.1. Classification (NCBI taxonomy): domain Eukaryota; kingdom Viridiplantae; phylum Chlorophyta; class Chlorophyceae; order Chlamydomonadales; family Chlamydomonadaceae; genus Microglena; species Microglena sp. YARC. The sequence goes on from CM039465.1 coordinate 12,432,906, forward strand.
GGAGCCATGCTACCAAGCTATAACACTGCTACCAAGCTATAATGTATATACAAGGATCATAGCACCTACATGCAAGGATGGAGCCATGCTACCAAGCTATAACACTGCTACCAAGCTATAATGTGTATACAAGGATCATAGCACCTACATGCAAGGATGGAGCCATGCTACCAAGCTATAACACTGCTACCAAGCTATAATGTATATACAAGGATCATAGCACCTACATGCAAGGATGGAGCCATGCTACCAAGCTATAACACTGCTACCAAGCTATAATGTGTATACAAGGATCATAGCACCTACATGCAAGGATGGAGCCATGCTACCAAGCTATAATGTGTATACAAGGATCATAGCACCTACATGCAAGGATGGAGCCATGCTACCAAGCTATAACACTGCTACCAAGCTATAATGTGTATACAAGGATCATAGCACCTACATGCAAGGATGGAGCCATGCTACCAAGCTATAACACTGCTACCAAGCTATAATGTGTATACAAGGATCATAGCACCTACATGCAAGGATGGAGCCATGCTACCAAGCTATAACACTGCTACCAAGCTATAATGTATATACAAGGATCATAGCACCTACATGCAAGGATGGAGCCATGCTACCAAGCTATAACACTGCTACCAAGCTATAATGTATATACAAGGATCATAGCACCTACATGCAAGGATGGAGCCATGCTACCAAGCTATAACACTGCTACCAAGCTATAATGTATATACAAGGATCATAGCACCTACATGCAAGGATGGAGCCATGCTACCAAGCTATAACACTGCTACCAAGCTATAATGTATATACAAGGATCATAGCACCTACATGCAAGGATGGAGCCATGCTACCAAGCTATAACACTGCTACCAAGCTATAATATACAAGATCATAGCACCTACATGCAAGGATGGAGCCATGCTACCAAGCTATAACACTGCTACCAAGCTATAATGTATACAAGGATCATAGCACCTACATGCAAGGATGGAGCCATGCTACCAAGCTATAACACTGCTACCAAGCTATAATGTATATACAAGGATCATAGCACCTACATGCAAGATGGAGCCATGCTACCAAGCTATAACACTGCTACCAAGCTATAATGTGTATACAAGGATCATAGCACCTACATGCAAGGATGGAGCCATGCTACCAAGCTATAACACTGCTACCAAGCTATAATGTGTATACAAGGATCATAGCACCTACATGCAAGGATGGAGCCATGCTACCAAGCTATAACACTGCTACCAAGCTATAATGTGTATACAAGGATCATAGCACCTACATGCAAGGATGGAGCCATGCTACCAAGCTATAACACTGCTACCAAGCTATAATGTATATACAAGGATCATAGCACCTACATGCAAGGATGGAGCCATGCTACCAAGCTATAACACTGCTACCAAGCTATAATGTGTATACAAGGATCATAGCACCTACATGCAAGGATGGAGCCATGCTACCAAGCTATAACACTGCTACCAAGCTATAATGTATATACAAGGATCATAGCACCTACATGCAAGGATGGAGCCATGCTACCAAGCTATAACACTGCTACCAAGCTATAATGTATATACAAGGATCATAGCACCTACATGCAAGGATGGAGCCATGCTACCAAGCTATAACACTGCTACCAAGCTATAATGTGTATACAAGGATCATAGCACCTACATGCAAGGATGGAGCCATGCTACCAAGCTATAACACTGCTACCAAGCTATAATGTATATACAAGGATCATAGCACCTACATGCAAGGATGGAGCCATGCTACCAAGCTATAACACTGCTACCAAGCTATAATGTATATACAAGGATCATAGCACCTACATGCAAGGATGGAGCCATGCTACCAAGCTATAACACTGCTACCAAGCTATAATGTATATACAAGGATCATAGCACCTACATGCAAGGATGGAGCCATGCTACCAAGCTATAACACTGCTACCAAGCTATAATGTATATACAAGGATCATAGCACCTACATGCAAGGATGGAGCCATGCTACCAAGCTATAACACTGCTACCAAGCTATAATGTGTATACAAGGATCATAGCACCTACATGCAAGGATGGAGCCATGCTACCAAGCTATAACACTGCTACCAAGCTATAATGTATATACAAGGATCATAGCACCTACATGCAAGGATGGAGCCATGCTACCAAGCTATAACACTGCTACCAAGCTATAATGTGTATACAAGGATCATAGCACCTACATGCAAGGATGGAGCCATGCTACCAAGCTATAACACTGCTACCAAGCTATAATGTGTATACAAGGATCATAGCACCTACATGCAAGGATGGAGCCATGCTACCAAGCTATAACACTGCTACCAAGCTATAATGTATATACAAGGATCATAGCACCTACATGCAAGGATGGAGCCATGCTACCAAGCTATAACACTGCTACCAAGCTATAATGTATATACAAGGATCATAGCACCTACATGCAAGGATGGAGCCATGCTACCAAGCTATAACACTGCTACCAAGCTATAATGTATATACAAGGATCATAGCACCTACATGCAAGGATGGAGCCATGCTACCAAGCTATAACACTGCTACCAAGCTATAATGTGTATACAAGGATCATAGCACCTACATGCAAGGATGGAGCCATGCTACAAGCTATAACACTGCTACCAAGCTATAATGTATATACAAGGATCATAGCACCTACATGCAAGGATGGAGCCATGCTACCAAGCTATAACACTGCTACCAAGCTATAATGTATATACAAGGATCATAGCACCTACATGCAAGGATGGAGCCATGCTACCAAGCTATAACACTGCTACCAAGCTATAATGTATATACAAGGATCATAGCACCTACATGCAAGGATGGAGCCATGCTACCAAGCTATAACACTGCTACCAAGCTATAATGTATATACAAGGATCATAGCACCTACATGCAAGGATGGAGCCATGCTACCAAGCTATAACACTGCTACCAAGCTATAATGTGTATACAAGGATCATAGCACCTACATGCAAGGATGGAGCCATGCTACCAAGCTATAACACTGCTACCAAGCTATAATGTATATACAAGGATCATAGCACCTACATGCAAGGATGGAGCCATGCTACCAAGCTATAACACTGCTACCAAGCTATAATGTGTATACAAGGATCATAGCACCTACATGCAAGGATGGAGCCATGCTACCAAGCTATAACACTGCTACCAAGCTATAATGTATATACAAGGATCATAGCACCTACATGCAAGGATGGAGCCATGCTACCAAGCTATAACACTGCTACCAAGCTATAATGTGTATACAAGGATCATAGCACCTACATGCAAGGATGGAGCCATGCTACCAAGCTATAACACTGCTACCAAGCTATAATGTATATACAAGGATCATAGCACCTACATGCAAGGATACTGCTACCAAGCTACAAGGATCATAGCACCTACATGCAAGGATGGAGCCATGCTACCAAGCTATAACACTGCTACCAAGCTATAAATGTATATACAAGGATCATAGCACCTACATGCAAGGATGGAGCCATGCTACCAAGCTATAACACTGCTACCAAGCTATAATGTATATACAAGGATCATAGCACCTACATGCAAGGATGGAGCCATGCTACCAAGCTATAACACTGCTACCAAGCTATAATGTGTATATACAAGGATCATAGCACCTACATGCAAGGATGGAGCCATGCTACCAAGCTATAACACTGCTACCAAGCTATAATGTATACAAGGATCATAGCACCTACATGCAAGGATGGAGCCATGCTACCAAGCTATAACACTGCTACCAAGCTATAATGTATATACAAGGATCATAGCACCTACATGCAAGGATGGAGCCATGCTACCAAGCTATAACACTGCTACCAAGCTATAATGTATATACAAGGATCATAGCACCTACATGCAAGGATGGAGCCATGCTACCAAGCTATAACACTGCTACCAAGCTATAATGTGTATACAAGGATCATAGCACCTACATGCAAGGATGGAGCCATGCTACCAAGCTATAACACTGCTACCAAGCTATAATGTATATACAAGGATCATAGCACCTACATGCAAGGATGGAGCCATGCTACCAAGCTATAACACTGCTACCAAGCTATAATGTGTATACAAGGATCATAGCACCTACATGCAAGGATGGAGCCATGCTACCAAGCTATAACACTGCTACCAAGCTATAATGTATATACAAGGATCATAGCACCTACATGCAAGGATGGAGCCATGCTACCAAGCTATAACACTGCTACCAAGCTATAATGTGTATACAAGGATCATAGCACCTACATGCAAGGATGGAGCCATGCTACCAAGCTATAACACTGCTACCAAGCTATAATGTGTATACAAGGATCATAGCACCTACATGCAAGGATGGAGCCATGCTACCAAGCTATAACACTGCTACCAAGCTATAATGTGTATACAAGGATCATAGCACCTACATGCAAGGATGGAGCCATGCTACCAAGCTATAACACTGCTACCAAGCTATAATGTATATACAAGGATCATAGCACCTACATGCAAGGATGGAGCCATGCTACCAAGCTATAACACTGCTACCAAGCTATAATGTGTATACAAGGATCATAGCACCTACATGCAAGGATGGAGCCATGCTACCAAGCTATAACACTTGCTACCAAGCTATAATGTGTATACAAGGATCATAGCACCTACATGCAAGGATGGAGCCATGCTACCAAGCTATAACACTGCTACCAAGCTATAATGTGTATACAAGGATCATAGCACCTACATGCAAGGATGGAGCCATGCTACCAAGCTATAACACTGCTACCAAGCTATAATGTGTATACAAGGATCATAGCACCTACATGCAAGGATGGAGCCATGCTACCAAGCTATAACACTGCTACCAAGCTATAATGTATATACAAGGATCATAGCACCTACATGCAAGGATGGAGCCATGCTACCAAGCTATAACACTGCTACCAAGCTATAATGTATATACAAGGATCATAGCACCTACATGCAAGGATGGAGCCATGCTACCAAGCTATAACACTGCTACCAAGCTATAATGTGTATACAAGGATCATAGCACCTACATGCAAGGATGGAGCCATGCTACCAAGCTATAACACTGCTACCAAGCTATAATGTATATACAAGGATCATAGCACCTACATGCAAGGATGGAGCCATGCTACCAAGCTATAACACTGCTACCAAGCTATAATGTATATACAAGGATCATAGCACCTACATGCAAGGATGGAGCCATGCTACCAAGCTATAATGTGTATACAAGGATCATAGCACCTACATGCAAGGATGGAGCCATGCTACCAAGCTATAACACTGCTACCAAGCTATAATGTATATACAAGGATCATAGCACCTACATGCAAGGATGGAGCCATGCTACCAAGCTATAACACTGCTACCAAGCTATAATGTATATACAAGGATCATAGCACCTACATGCAAGGATGGAGCCATGCTACCAAGCTATAACACTGCTACCAAGCTATAATGTGTATACAAGGATCATAGCACCTACATGCAAGGATGGAGCCATGCTACCAAGCTATAACACTGCTACCAAGCTATAATGTGTATACAAGGATCATAGCACCTACATGCAAGGATGCCATGCTAAGGCTACCAAGCTATAATGTGTATACAAGGATCATAGCACCTACATGCAAGGATGGGCCATGCTACCAAGCTATAACACTGCTACCAAGCTATAATGTATATACAAGGATCATAGCACCTACATGCAAGGATGGAGCCATGCTACCAAGCTATAACACTGCTACCAAGCTATAATGTGTATACAAGGATCATAGCACCTACATGCAAGGATGGAGCCATGCTACCACTGCTACCAAGCTATAATGTATATACAAGGATCATAGCACCTACATGCAAGGATGGAGCCATGCTACCAAGCTATAACACTGCTACCAAGCTATAATGTGTATACAAGGATCATAGCACCTACATGCAAGGATGGAGCCATGCTACCAAGCTATAACACTGCTACCAAGCTATAATGTATATACAAGGATCATAGCACCTACATGCAAGGATGGAGCCATGCTACCAAGCTATAACACTGCTACCAAGCTATAATGTATATACAAGGATCATAGCACCTACATGCAAGGATGGAGCCATGCTACCAAGCTATAACACTGCTACCAAGCTATAATGTGTATACAAGGATCATAGCACCTACATGCAAGGATGGAGCCATGCTACCAAGCTATAACACTGCTACCAAGCTATAATGTATATACAAGGATCATAGCACCTACATGCAAGGATGGAGCCATGCTACCAAGCTATAACACTGCTACCAAGCTATAATGTATATACAAGGATCATAGCACCTACATGCAAGGATGGAGCCATGCTACCAAGCTATAACACTGCTACCAAGCTATAATGTATATACAAGGATCATAGCACCTACATGCAAGGATGGAGCCATGCTACCAAGCTATAACACTGCTACCAAGCTATAATGTATATACAAGGATCATAGCACCTACATGCAAGGATGGAGCCATGCTACCAAGCTATAACACTGCTACCAAGCTATAATGTATATACAAGGATCATAGCACCTACATGCAAGGATGGAGCCATGCTACCAAGCTATAACACTGCTACCAAGCTATAATGTATATACAAGGATCATAGCACCTACATGCAAGGATGGAGCCATGCTACCAAGCTATAACACTGCTACCAAGCTATAATGTGTATACAAGGATCATAGCACCTACATGCAAGGATGGAGCCATGCTACCAAGCTATAACACTGCTACCAAGCTATAATGTATATACAAGGATCATAGCACCTACATGCAAGGATGGAGCCATGCTACCAAGCTATAACACTGCTACCAAGCTATAATGTGTATACAAGGATCATAGCACCTACATGCAAGGATGGAGCCATGCTACCAAGCTATAACACTGCTACCAAGCTATAATGTATATACAAGGATCATAGCACCTACATGCAAGGATGGAGCCATGCTACCAAGCTATAACACTGCTACCAAGCTATAATGTATATACAAGGATCATAGCACCTACATGCAAGGATGGAGCCATGCTACCAAGCTATAACACTGCTACCAAGCTATAATGTGTATACAAGGATCATAGCACCTACATGCAAGGATGGAGCCATGCTACCAAGCTATAACACTGCTACCAAGCTATAATGTATATACAAGGATCATAGCACCTACATGCAAGGATGGAGCCATGCTACCAAGCTATAACACTGCTACCAAGCTATAATGTATATACAAGGATCATAGCACCTACATGCAAGGATGGAGCCATGCTACCAAGCTATAACACTGCTACCAAGCTATAATGTTATACAAGGATCATAGCACCTACATGCAAGGATGGAGCCATGCTACCAAGCTATAACACTGCTACCAAGCTATAATGTGTATACAAGGATCATAGCACCTACATGCAAGGATGGAGCCATGCTACCAAGCTATAACACTGCTACCAAGCTATAATGTGTATACAAGGATCATAGCACCTACATGCAAGGATGGAGCCATGCTACCAAGCTATAACACTGCTACCAAGCTATAATGTGTATACAAGGATCATAGCACCTACATGCAAGGATGGAGCCATGCTACCAAGCTATAACACTGCTACCAAGCTATAATGTGTATACAAGGATCATAGCACCTACATGCAAGGATGGAGCCATGCTACCAAGCTATAACACTGCTACCAAGCTATAATGTGTATACAAGGATCATAGCACCTACATGCAAGGATGGAGCCATGCTACCAAGCTATAACACTGCTACCAAGCTATAATGTATATACAAGGATCATAGCACCTACATGCAAGGATGGAGCCATGCTACCAAGCTATAACACTGCTACCAAGCTATAATGTATATACAAGGATCATAGCACCTACATGCAAGGATGGAGCCATGCTACCAAGCTATAACACTGCTACCAAGCTATAATGTGTATACAAGGATCATAGCACCTACATGCAAGGATGGAGCCATGCTACCAAGCTATAACACTGCTACCAAGCTATAATGTGTATACAAGGATCATAGCACCTACATGCAAGGATGGAGCCATGCTACCAAGCTATAACACTGCTACCAAGCTATAATGTATATACAAGGATCATAGCACCTACATGCAAGGATGGAGCCATGCTACCAAGCTATAACACTGCTACCAAGCTATAATGTGTATACAAGGATCATAGCACCTACATGCAAGGATGGAGCCATGCTACCAAGCTATAACACTGCTACCAAGCTATAATGTGTATACAAGGATCATAGCACCTACATGCAAGGATGGAGCCATGCTACCAAGCTATAACACTGCTACCAAGCTATAATGTGTATACAAGGATCATAGCACCTACATGCAAGGATGGAGCCATGCTACCAAGCTATAACACTGCTACCAAGCTATAATGTATATACAAGGATCATAGCACCTACATGCAAGGATGGAGCCATGCTACCAAGCTATAACACTGCTACCAAGCTATAATGTATATACAAGGATCATAGCACCTACATGCAAGGATGGAGCCATGCTACCAAGCTATAACACTGCTACCAAGCTATAATGTATATACAAGGATCATAGCACCTACATGCAAGGATGGAGCCATGCTACCAAGCTATAACACTGCTACCAAGCTATAATGTATATACAAGGATCATAGCACCTACATGCAAGGATGGAGCCATGCTACCAAGCTATAACACTGCTACCAAGCTATAATGTATATACAAGGATCATAGCACCTACATGCAAGGATGGAGCCATGCTACCAAGCTATAACACTGCTACCAAGCTATAATGTATATACAAGGATCATAGCACCTACATGCAAGGATGGAGCCATGCTACCAAGCTATAACACTGCTACCAAGCTATAATGTGTATACAAGGATCATAGCAACCTACATGCAAGGATGGAGCCATGCTACCAAGCTATAACACTGCTACCAAGCTATAATGTATATACAAGGATCATAGCACCTACATGCAAGGATGGAGCCATGCTACCAAGCTATAACACTGCTACCAAGCTATAATGTATATACAAGGATCATAGCACCTACATGCAAGGATGGAGCCATGCTACCAAGCTATAACACTGCTACCAAGCTATAATGTATATACAAGGATCATAGCACCTACATGCAAGGATGGAGCCATGCTACCAAGCTATAACACTGCTACCAAGCTATAATGTATATACAAGGATCATAGCACCTACATGCAAGGATGGAGCCATGCTACCGCAAGCTATAATGTGTATACAAGGATCATAGCTACATGCAAGGATCATGCTACAAGCTATAACACTGCTACCAAGCTATAATGTATATACAAGGATCATAGCACCTACATGCAAGGATGGAGCCATGCTACCAAGCTATAACACTGCTACCAAGCTATAATGTGTATACAAGGATCATAGCACCTACATGCAAGGATGGAGCCATGCTACCAAGCTATAACACTGCTACCAAGCTATAAGTGTTATACAAGGATCATAGCACCTACATGCAAGGATGGAGCCATGCCTATAACACTGCTACCAAGCTATAATGTATATACAAGGATCATAGCACCTACATGCAAGGATGGAGCCATGCTACCAAGCTATAACACTGCTACCAAGCTATAATGTGTATACAAGGATCATAGCACCTACATGCAAGGATGGAGCCATGCTACCAAGCTATAACACTGCTACCAAGCTATAATGTATATACAAGGATCATAGCACCTACATGCAAGGATGGAGCCATGCTACCAAGCTATAACACTGCTACCAAGCTATAATGTGTATACAAGGATCATAGCACCTACATGCAAGGATGGAGCCATGCTACCAAGCTATAACACTGCTACCAAGCTATAATGTATATACAAGGATCATAGCACCTACATGCAAGGATGGAGCCATGCTACCAAGCTATAACCTGCTACCAAGCTATAATGTATATACAAGGATCATAGCACCTACATGCAAGGATGGAGCCATGCTACCAAGCTATAACACTGCTACCAAGCTATAATGTATATACAAGGATCATAGCACCTACATGCAAGGATGGAGCCATGCTACCAAGCTATAACACTGCTACCAAGCTATAATGTGTATACAAGGATCATAGCACCTACATGCAAGGATGGAGCCATGCTACAAGCTATAACACTGCTACCAAGCTATAATGTATATACAAGGATCATAGCACCTACATGCAAGGATGGAGCCATGCTACAAGCTATAACACTGCTACCAAGCTATAATGTATATACAAGGATCATAGCACCTACATGCAAGGATGGAGCCATGCTACCAAGCTATAACACTGCTACCAAGCTATAATGTGTATACAAGGATCATAGCACCTACATGCAAGGATGGAGCCATGCTACAAGCTATAACACTGCTACCCAAGCTATAATGTATATACAAGGATCATAGCACCTACATGCAAGGATGGAGCCATGCTACCAAGCTATAACACTGCTACCAAGCTATAAATGTGTATACAAGGATCATAGCACCTACATGCAAGGATGGAGCCATGCTACCAAGCTATAACACTGCTACCAAGCTATAATGTGTATACAAGGATCATAGCACCTACATGCAAGGATGGAGCCATGCTACCCAAGCTATAACACTGCTACCAAGCTATAATGTATATACAAGGATCATAGCACCTACATGCAAGGATGGAGCCATGCTACCAAGCTATAACACTGCTACCAAGCTATAATGTATATACAAGGATCATAGCACCTACATGCAAGGATGGAGCCATGCTACCAAGCTATAACACTGCTACCAAGCTATAATGTATATACAAGGATCATAGCACCTACATGCAAGGATGGAGCCATGCTACCAAGCTATAACACTGGCTACCAAGCTATAATGTGTATACAAGGATCATAGCACCTACATGCAAGGATGGAGCCATGCTACCAAGCTATAACACTGCTACCAAGCTATAATGTGTATACAAGGATCATAGCACCTACATGCAAAGGATGGAGCCATGCTACCAAGCTATAACACTGCTACCAAGCTATAATGTATATACAAGGATCATAGCACCTACATGCAAGGATGGAGCCATGCTACCAAGCTATAACACTGCTACCAAGCTATAATGTGTATACAAGGATCATAGCACCTACATGCAAGGATGGAGCCATGCTACCAAGCTATAACACTGCTAAAGCTATAATGTATATACAAGGATCATAGCACCTACATGCAAGGATGGGGCCATGCTACCAAGGCTATAACACTGCTACCAAGCTATAATGTGTATACAAGGATCATAGCACCTACATGCAAGGATGGAGCCATGCTACCAAGCTATAACACTGCTACCAAGCTATAATGTGTATACAAGGATCATGGAGCCAGCACGCTACATGCAATGGATGGAGCCATGCTACTTACAAGCTATAACACTGCTACCGAAGCTATAATGTATATACAAGGATCATAGCACCTACATGCAAGGATGGAGCCATGCTACCAAGCTATAACACTGCTACCAAGCTATAATGTATATACAAGGATCATAGCACCTACATGCAAGGATGGAGCCATGCTACCAAGCTATAACACTGCTACCAAGCTATAATGTATATACAAGGATCATAGCACCTACATGCAAGGATGGAGCCATGCTACCAAGCTATAACACTGCTACCAAGCTATAATGTGTATACAAGGATCATAGCACCTACATGCAAGGATGGAGCCATGCTACCAAGCTATAAACACTGCTAACCAAGCTATAATGTGTATACAAGGATCATAGCACCTACATGCAAGGATGGAGCCATGCTACCAAGCTATAACACTGCTACCAAGCTATAATGTGATATACAAGGATCATAGCACTACATGCAAGGATGGGAGCCATGCTACCAAGCTATAACACTGCTACCCAAGCTATAATGTAGCATACAAGGATCATAGCACCTACATGCAAGGATGGAGCCATGCTACCAAGCTATAACACTGCTACCAAGCTATAATGTATATACAAGGATCATAGCACCTACATGCAAGGATGGAGCCATGCTACCAAGCTATAACACTGCTACAAGCTATAATGTGTATACAAGGATATAGCACCTACATGCAAGGATGGGACCATGCTACCAAGCTATGCAAACACTGCTACTTGCAAGCTATAATGTGTATACAAGGATCATAGCACCAAGCTACATGCAGCAAAGATGGAGCCATGCTACCAAAGCTATAACACTGCTACCAAGCTATAATACAAGTATATACAAGGATCATAGCACCTACATGCAAGGATGGAGCCATGCTAACCAAGCTATAACACTGCTAACCAAGCTATAATGTATACAAGGATATACCATGCAAGGATGAAAAGGATACCAAGCATAGCACCTACGGTGCAATGCAAGGATGGAGCCATGCTACCAAGCTATAACACTGCTACCAAGCTATAATGTATATACAAGGATCATAGCACCTACATGCAAGGATGGAGCCAGCTACAAGCTATAACACTGCTACCAAGCTATAATGTGTATACAAGGATCATAGCACCTACATGCAAGGATGGAGCCATGCTACAAGCTATAACACTGCTACCAAGCTATAATGATATACAAGGATCATAGCACCTACATGCAAGATGGAGCATGCTACCAAGCTATAACACTGCTACCAAAGCTATAATGTATATACAAGGATCATAGCACCTACATGCAAGGATGGAGCCATGCTACCCAAGCTATAAACTGCTACCAAGCTATAATGTATATACAAGGATCATAGCACCTACATGCCAAGGATGGAGCATGCTACCAGTATAACACTGCTACTACAAGCTATAATGTATATAAAGATCATAGCACCTACATGCAAGGATGGAGGCCATGCTTACTCGTAAGCTGTAACACTGCTACAAGCTATAATGTGTATACAAAGGATCATAGCACCTACATGCAGGATGGTCCCGGGCCCATGCTACCAAGCTTAAAACACTGCTACCAGCTATAATGTGTTTATACAAGGATCGATAGCACCTACATGCAAGGATGGGGGCAGCTATATGCAAAGGATGGAAGCCATACAAGCTATAATGTATAATACACTAGCAACCTAACAATGCTAGCATGCTCAATGCTCCCTATACCACTGCTGCAAGGATCATTAAGCACCTACACAAGGATGGAATGCTACCAAGCTACAAGATGGCTCAGCACATATGTTACCGCAGCTATATATGTATATATATAGGCTACATGCAAGGGATGGAGCATCGCTTATAACAGACTGCTACCAAGCTATAATGGTATACAAGGATCATTAGCACTACATGCAAGCTGGAGCCATGCTACAAGCTATAACTGCTACCAGCTATAATGTGTATACAAGGATCATAGCTACATGCAAGGATGGAGCCATGCTACCAAGCATGCTACCAAGCTATAATGTGTTTATACAAGGATCATAGCACCTACATGCAAGGATGGGCCATGCTACCAAGCTAAAACACTGCTACCCAAGCTATATAATGGTATGGAGCCACAAGGATCTAGCATACAAGGATGGAGCCATGCTACCAGGCTATAACACTGCTACCAAGCTATAAATGTAATATACAAGGATCATACACCTACATGCAAGGATGGAGCCATGCTAACCAAGCTATAACATGCATGCAGACACAAGCTATAATGTGTACTCACATATAGCACTGCTACCATGCTATAATATGTATACAAGGAATCATAGCAACACCTACATGAAGGATGGAGCCATGCTACCTAAAGCTATAACACTGCTACCAAGCCTATAATGTTATACAAGGAATCATAGCACCCCTACATGCAGGGATGGAGCCATGCCCTACCAAGCCTATAACACTGGGGCTACCTAATCAAGCTATAATGTATATACAAGGATCATAGCACCTACATGCAAAATGGAGCCATGCATACCTAAAGCTATAACACCTGCACTACCAAGATTATAATGTGTATACAAGGATCAATAGCACCTACATGCTAGGAGATGGAAGCCGATGCTACAAGCTTATAACACTGCTACAAAGCTATAACCTGTGGTAGATCATACCTACATGCAACATGAGCCTGCACAAACTAATAATGTGTATACCAATGACCATAGCACCTACACATGCTAAGGATGGCCATGCTACCAAAGCTATAACACTGCTACCCAACTTATAAATGTATACCAAGCTCATCATACACCGTCTCAAGATGGAGCATGCTACCAATAATGTAATACTGCTATCCAAGCATATGTACTTTACATGCAATCAAACTGTGGAGCCATCTGCACCCAAGCTATCCAAATGAACCATGCTACCAAGTATAACACTGCTACCAAGCTATAAGTGTATACAAGGATCATAGCATCCTACAGCAAGAGATACATGCTACCAACATAGCACTGCTTACAACTATAATTATATACAAATCATGCACCTTACATCAAAGGATGAGCCATCTTATAACACTGCTACCAAGCAATAATGTATATACAAGACTGCTATACCCCATGCCCAAGATGAAGCCATGCTACCAAGCTAAACCACTGCTACCAAGCTATAATGTTGTATACAAGATCAAGCACTACATGCAAGGATGGAGAGCGCCATGCTAACCAAGCTATAACACTGCTACCAAGCTAACCGGACCAAGGATCATAGCCACCCTACATGCAAGATGAGCCATGCTACCCAAACCCTAACCACTGCCTACCAAGCTATAATTGTATAACAAGATGGCAAATAGTATGCACGTCTACATGCAAGGATGGAGCCCAATGCTGAAAACCTCAAGCTAATAAACTGTGTCACTCTGCTTACCAAGCCTATAATTATATACAAGGATGCATAGCACCTACATTGTGCCAAGGGATGGAGCCTAGGCTAAATATACCCGCGACCTCTTCATCGGGTGGCGAAGCCCTTAACACTACTGAGACCGCTCAGGCCAAGTCTATAGATGTAGGTAGTATCAAGGATCAATAGCAGACCTAAACGCTACATGCAAAGGATGGAAGCCATGGCTACCCAACCTATAAGGTATATACATAAATCATAGCACCTACATGCAAATGGCCATGCTACCTAATATAATCAACTGCTACCAAGCTAAATGTATATACAAGATCATAGCACCTACATGCAAGAGGACCAGCTACCACTATAACACTCTATCAACTAATAATTTATATACAAGATCATTCACCTACATCCAGGAGAGCCATGCTACCAGCTATACACACTGCTACCCAAGCTATAATGGTATACAAGGATCATAGCAACCTTACATCAAGGATGGATCCATGCTACAACTATAAACACTGCTACCAAGCTATAAGTATATACAGATCATAGCACCTACAGTCAAAACTGACCATCTACCAACTATAAACACTCTACCCAAGCTATAATTCTGTC
>CM039465.1:12449509-12536054 GCA_022414725.1 Microglena sp. YARC
AAAAGAGAGAGAGATAAATGGCATAGAGGTATAACTTAAACAAATGTTGGGTGTTTGCCATGTCCTACCTACATCTAATAATTATTCATGGAAGAGCCTTTGGTAGAACCCCCCCGTTTTGGTTGGTTTTTTTTTGGGGGCTTGGGCCCTTTTTTTTTTTTTTTTTAAAAAAACCCAAAGCCCCCTTTTTGGGGGGCCGGGGCCCTTCCCCCCCCCTGGAAACAAGAAAACCAAAATACAAAAAAAATAAAAAGAAAAAAAAAACCCTGAAGGGGAATCTTTCCAAATTAGAAAAATGGGCTCTTGAAAAGGAATCTTTTTTTGACTCCAACAACTGGCCTTTGGGTTTCCAATGACTTTTTGCGTTGTGCTCTCCACAAGCTTAGGATCCCCAGTAAAAAAAAACATCAAAACATTTTTGGGGAGGGCCCTTTGTCGATTGTCGAAGGTAATTTTATATGGGTCTGAAAGTTTTTTGAGTCATGGAAGGTTTATAAGTACGCCAAGTGGACAACAAATGCGTTAGAAGAAGCATCCCTGATGAGAGAAGGTTTGGCTTTAAAACGCCTCCGATACGCAAAAAATGGTTCGCAGCCAACAGCAATGATGAAGGAATGGCTTGATTCCCTTTAACATTCCGCATTACATAAAGCCAGGATCAGATTCGTTCTTATAGCACAGTTTGTAGAATGGGTTTCCCATTGGCTGAAACACAGAAAGAATGAAGGGGTGGGTGGGATAGAGCACACATCCTACAGCTATTAATGGTATACTCAATGCACCTACATGCAGGATGACCATGCTACGCAAGACACTGTCCAAATAAGGGGATATCGAGGTGATCCACAACTAACATGCAAAGGGATGGGTACCGTAAGGGCTATAACACCTTGCTACAAGCTATAATGGGTATATACACAAAAATGCAAGGGATGAGCCATGCTACGCTGAAGAGGCTACCAATCTAAATGTGTATGAATGCAAGGATAGAGCCATGCTTACCCAAGCGTAAACACATGCTATGTTTGAGTGCCCAAGCTATGCGAAGCATTTTTTTTTATAATACAATGATGCTTATTCAAGCTATAAACACTGCACCTCCGAGCACCTACCAAGATAGAGGCACACTCGTCTGTTTACAGATATTTAGGCGTCAAATAGCACCTCCATACAAGGGAGGCCCATGCTATCCCAGCTATAACATGTCCATGAGGAAATACCGACTTAAGCTATACACTAACTACCAAGCCGTATGAACTACATAAGAATGTGGAATCAGCGATTCCACATTCAGCACCTACATCAAACCTTTATGAAGATCATAGACCTACATCAAAATGGGGCCATGCTACCAAGCTATTAACACTGCTACCAAGCTAAATGTATATACAAGGTCATAGCACTGACATGCTAGCCATGCTAGCTATAACCACTGTACCAGTATATATGTGTTACAAGGATCATAGCACCTACATGCAAGGTGGTAGCCATGCTACCCAAGCAATAACCACTGCTGGTATAACAAGGATCATAGCACCTACATGCATGGAGCCCTAGCTATAACACTGCCGACTCAAACCACACTACATGCAAGGATCAGGCTTTCTACTACAGGATCATAGCACCTAAGAAAGAGCTATAACACTGCTACCAAGCTAAATGTGTATAACAAGAAGCATCCAGGAGCCATGTAAGCTAATGTTATAAGGATCATGTAGGAGTACTGCAAGGATTGGCCGATGTCTGACCAAGGATGGTCACCTATACAAGGATCATTAGACCTACATGCAAGTGGCACCGTAACTGCTACCAATTGCAATCATTGTGTGCAAGGATCATAGCACCTATGGGGCCATGCTACAAGCTATAACCTGCTACCAAGCTATAATGTAGTATTACAGGATCGATAGCACTACATGAAGGAGTGAACCTTGGCTACTCAAGCATATATCTGCACTCTACCAAGCGGTCTTCTTGAGAGTCCTATAAAACACTACCAGGATAGAGCCATGCTACCAAGCTACACTGCTACCACAAGGATCATAGCCACGTACAGTGGCTAAGGACTGGAGCCATGCTACCATCTGCCGTATACATGCACAAGCTATAAATGGTATACAAGTTCTTACCTCCGCTACCACTTTATAAGTGTGTATCAAGGATCATAGCACCTACATAAGTGGCCATGCTACAAAGCTAGTTGAGCTATAGTATTCTTATACAAGGATCATTACATTACATTACTTACATTACATGTTAAAGGTCTACTGACGCCGCGAGTGTGTTATTGAGGACTCTGGTCCTCAGGGGCTAATGCGATGGACAAACAAACCAAACTCCTAACCACTATGAAGGGGTTTAATAGTGGCGGAGTGTAAGAGCTTACACTGAGAGCTCAAGAAGAAAAAAAGGATAATAAATTTACGTTGCCACTAAGCAGTCCACGCTGCTCTTCACAAGTCAGAAAGATAGTCGGCCTCCAAAAAGACTTAGTGCATTTCCATTCATAAAGGTTCTGAATGTGGAATCGCAGAATCCACATTCCATAACGGTTAAGTCGAGCCTCATGGTGCCTAAAAATCCGTAAACGAGAGTTCTGAGTAGCGAGGCGTAATTGTCCTATTATTAAAAGGGCACTTCGAAAAAAGATAAGCATTTCATCCTCAGTTTTTGGAACCCACACATTTGGACAGTGTCTCATTTGAGCGAGGATGTGTTGCTCTATCCACCACCCTCATTCTTTCTGTGTTCAGCCAATGGAACCCACTGTTACCAAAGCTATAATGTATATACGGATCTGATCCTGTATATGTAAGCACCTACATGCAAGCATGGACATAGGGAAATACAACACAACACTGCTCCAAGCTATTAATCATTGCTGTGTGTGTCGTATACAACTTTTTTGTTATCGGAAGGGCGTTTAAAGCAACCCTTCTCTCATCCTAAGCTAATTTGGAAGCCATGCTCACACATCTATAAACACTGCTACAACATAAATATAACAATGACCTCATAGACCTACATGCAAGGACTAAAGCCCATGCTACCAAAGGCTTATAACACTGCTACGGACCAAGCTTGATAATGTGTTATCAAGGAGCACTATCCTACATGCAAGAGATGGAGCCATGCTACCCCAAGCTATAAACACTGCTTACCTGTTGTGTATTCAAAACAAGATCCACTAGCACCACCATAGAGATACCAACTAATAGTACCCAAAGCTATAAGATGGAAGGCATGCTACAGCTGCCATACAAGCGATGCACATGCTACCAAAAGAACACTATAAACACGCTACCAAGCTATAATGTGTATACAAGGTAGCACTCCTGCATACAAGGATAAAGCAAAGCATAACCACTGCTACCAAGCCTATCGAGCTATAATGTATATACATCATTAGCACCTACATGCAAGGATGGAGCCATGCTACCAAGCTATAACACTGCAACCAAGCTATAAGTGCTAACGAGGGATATACAAGGATATAGCACCCTACATGCAAGGAAATAGCAAATGCTACCAAGCATATAAACTGAGCTATAATGTATATACAAGGATCATGCACCTACATGCAAATGGAAGCCATGCTACCAAGCATAACACTGCACCAAGCTATAATATACAGGAATCATAGCACCTACATGCAAGGATATGCTACCATACAAGCTATAATGTATATACAAGATCATAGCACCTACATGCAAGGAGGAGCCATGCTACCAAGCTATAACAGCTACCAAGCCCGACTAGAGTATAACTACAAAGCTATAACACTGCTACCAAGCTACTAATGTATATACTAAGGATCATAGCACCTACATGCAAGATGGAGCCATGCTACCAAGCTATAACACTGCTACCAAGCTATAATGTGTATACAAGGATCATAGCACCTACATGCAAGGATGGAGCCATGCTACCAACCTATAACAAATAAGCTTATAAGTGTATACAAGGATCATAGCACCTACATGCAAGGATATCTACCAAGCTATATAAATGCTACCAAGCTATAATGTATATACAAGGATCATAGCACCTACATGCAAGGATGGAGCCATGCTACCAAGGCTATAACACTGCTACCAAGCTATAATGTGTATACAAGGATCATAGCACCTACATGCAAGGATGGCTACAAGCCATGCTATAATGTATATACAAAGATCAAGCACTACTATAACACTACCAAGCTACCAAGCTAATAATATAACAAGGATCATAGCACCTACATGCAAGGATGAGCCATGCTACCAAGCTATAACACTGCTACCAAAAGCTATAATACAAGGTATATACAAGGATCATAGCACCTACATGCAAGGATGGAGCCATGCTACCAAAGCTATAACACTGCTACCAAGCTATAATGTAATATACAAGGATCATAGCACCTACATGCAAGGATGGAGCCATGCTAACCAAGCTATAACACTGCTACCAGCTATAATGTATATACAAGGATCATAGCACCTACATGCAAGGATGGAGCCATGCTACCAAGCTATAACACTGCTACCAAGCTATAAATGTGTATACAAGGATTCATAGCACCTACATGCAAGGATGGAGCCATGCTACCAAGCTATAACACTGCTACCAAGCTATAATGTATATACAAGGATCATAGCACCTACATGCAAGGATGGAGCCATGCTACCAAGCTATAACACTGCTACCAAGCTATAATGTATATACAAGGATCATAGCACCTACATGCAAGGATGGAGCCATGCTACCAAGCTATAACACTGCTACCAAGCTATAATGTGTATACAAGGATCATAGCACCTACATGCAAGGATGGAGCCATGCTACCAAGCTATAACACTGCTACCAAGCTATAATGTGTATACAAGGATCATAGCACCTACATGCAAGGATGGAGCCATGCTACCAAGCTAATAACACTGCTACCAAGCTATAATGTGTATACAAGATCATAGCACCTACATGCAAGGATGGAGCCATGCTACCAAGCTATAACACTGCTACCAAGCTATAATGTATATACAAGGATCATAGCACCTACATGCAAGGATGGAGCCATGCTACCAAGCTATAACACTGCTACCAAGCTATAATGTATATACAAGGATCATAGCACCTACATGCAAGGATGGAGCCATGCTACCAAGCTATAACACTGCTACCAAGCTATAATGTATATACAAGGATCATAGCACCTACATGCAAGGATGGAGCCATGCTACCAAGCTATAACACTGCTACCAAGCTATAATGTATATACAAGGATCATAGCACCTACATGCAAGGATGGAGCCATGCTACCAAAGCTATAACACTGCTACCAAGCTATAATGTGTATACAAGGATCATAGCACCTACATGCAAGGATGGAGCCATGCTACCAAGCTATAACACTGCTACCAAGCTATAATGTATATACAAGGATCATAGCACCTACATGCAAGGATGGAGCCATGCTACCAAGCTATAACACTGCTACCAAAGCTATAATGTATATACAAGGATCATAGCACCTACATGCAAGGATGGAGCCATGCTACCAAGCTATAACACTGCTACCAAGCTATAATGTGTATACAAGGATCATAGCACCTACATGCAAGGATGGGAGCCATGCTACCAAGCTATAACACTGCTACCAAGCTATAATGTATATACAAGGATCATAGCACCTACATGCAAGGATGGAGCCATGCTACCAAGCTATAACACTGCTACCAAGCTATAATGTATATACAAGGATCATAGCACCTACATGCAAGGATGGAGCCATGCTACCAAGCTATAAACACTGCTACCAAGCTATAATGTGTATACAAGGATCATAGCACCTACATGCAAGGATGGAGCCATGCTACCAAGCTATAACACTGCTACCAAGCTATAATGTGTATACAAGGATCATAGCACCTACATGCAAGGATGGAGCCATGCTACCAAGCTATAACACTGCTACCAAGCTATAATGTGTATACAAGGATCATAGCACCTACATGCAAGGATGGAGCCATGCTACCAAGCTATAACACTGCTACCAAGCTATAATGTATATACAAGGATCATAGCACCTACATGCAAGGATGGAGCCATGCTACCAAGCTATAACACTGCTACCAAGCTATAATGTATATACAAGGATCATAGCACCTACATGCAAGGATGGAGCCATGCTACCAAGCTATAACACTGCTACCAAGCTATAATGTATATACAAGGATCATAGCACCTACATGCAAGGATGGAGCCATGCTACCAAGCTATAACACTGCTACCAAGCTATAATGTATATACAAGGATCATAGCACCTACATGCAAGGATGGAGCCATGCTACCAAGCTATAACACTGCTACCAAGCTATAATGTATATACAAGGATCATAGCACCTACATGCAAGGATGGAGCCATGCTACCAAGCTATAACACTGCTACCAAGCTATAATGTATATACAAGGATCATAGCACCTACATGCAAGGATGGAGCCATGCTACCAAGCTATAACACTGCTACCAAGCTATAATGTATATACAAGGATCATAGCACCTACATGCAAGGATGGAGCCATGCTACCAAGCTATAACACTGCTACCAAGCTATAATGTATATACAAGGATCATAGCACCTACATGCAAGGATGGAGCCATGCTACCAAGCTATAACACTGCTACCAAGCTATAATGTATATACAAGGATCATAGCACCTACATGCAAGGATGGAGCCATGCTACCAAGCTATAACACTGCTACCAAGCTATAATGTGTATACAAGGATCATAGCACCTACATGCAAGGATGGAGCCATGCTACCAAGCTATAACACTGCTACCAAGCTATAATGTGTATACAAGGATCATAGCACCTACATGCAAGGATGGAGCCATGCTACCAAGCTATAACACTGCTACCAAGCTATAATGTATATACAAGGATCATAGCACCTACATGCAAGGATGGAGCCATGCTACCAAGCTATAACACTGCTACCAAGCTATAATGTATATACAAGGATCATAGCACCTACATGCAAGGATGGAGCCATGCTACCAAGCTATAACACTGCTACCAAGCTATAATGTATATACAAGGATCATAGCACCTACATGCAAGGATGGAGCCATGCTACCAAGCTATAACACTGCTACCAAGCTATAATGTATATACAAGGATCATAGCACCTACATGCAAGGATGGAGCCATGCTACCAAGCTATAACACTGCTACCAAGCTATAATGTGTATACAAGGATCATAGCACCTACATGCAAGGATGGAGCCATGCTACCAAGCTATAACACTGCTACCAAGCTATAATGTATATACAAGGATCATAGCACCTACATGCAAGGATGGAGCCATGCTACCAAGCTATAACACTGCTACCAAGCTATAATGTATATACAAGGATCATAGCACCTACATGCAAGGATGGAGCCATGCTACCAAGCTATAACACTGCTACCAAGCTATAATGTGTATACAAGGATCATAGCACCTACATGCAAGGATGGAGCCATGCTACCAAGCTATAACACTGCTACCAAGCTATAATGTATATACAAGGATCATAGCACCTACATGCAAGGATGGAGCCATGCTACCAAGCTATAACACTGCTACCAAGCTATAATGTGTATACAAGGATCATAGCACCTACATGCAAGGATGGAGCCATGCTACCAAGCTATAACACTGCTACCAAGCTATAATGTATATACAAGGATCATAGCACCTACATGCAAGGATGGAGCCATGCTACCAAGCTATAAACACTGCTACCAAGCTATAATGTATATACAAGGATCATAGCACCTACATGCAAGGATGGAGCCATGCTACCAAGCTATAACACTGCTACCAAGCTATAATGTATATACAAGGATCATAGCACCTACATGCAAGGATGGAGCCATGCTACCAAGCTATAACACTGCTACCAAGCTATAATGTATATACAAGGATCATAGCACCTACATGCAAGGATGGAGCCATGCTACCAAGCTATAACACTGCTACCAAGCTATAATGTGTATACAAGGATCATAGCACCTACATGCAAGGATGGAGCCATGCTACCAAGCTATAACACTGCTACCAAGCTATAATGTATATACAAGGATCATAGCACCTACATGCAAGGATGGAGCCATGCTACCAAGCTATAACACTGCTACCAAGCTATAATGTATATACAAGGATCATAGCACCTACATGCAAGGATGGAGCCATGCTACCAAGCTATAACACTGCTACCAAGCTATAATGTATATACAAGGATCATAGCACCTACATGCAAGGATGGAGCCATGCTACCAAGCTATAACACTGCTACCAAGCTATAATGTATATACAAGGATCATAGCACCTACATGCAAGGATGGAGCCATGCTACCAAGCTATAACACTGCTACCAAGCTATAATGTGTATACAAGGATCATAGCACCTACATGCAAGGATGGAGCCATGCTACCAAGCTATAACACTGCTACCAAGCTATAATGTATATACAAGGATCATAGCACCTACATGCAAGGATGGAGCCATGCTACCAAGCTATAACACTGCTACCAAGCTATAATGTGTATACAAGGATCATAGCACCTACATGCAAGGATGGAGCCATGCTACCAAGCTATAACACTGCTACCAAGCTATAATGTATATACAAGGATCATAGCACCTACATGCAAGGATGGAGCCATGCTACCAAGCTATAACACTGCTACCAAGCTATAATGTATATACAAGGATCATAGCACCTACATGCAAGGATGGAGCCATGCTACCAAGCTATAACACTGCTACCAAGCTATAATGTATATACAAGGATCATAGCACCTACATGCAAGGATGGAGCCATGCTACCAAGCTATAACACTGCTACCAAGCTATAATGTGTATACAAGGATCATAGCACCTACATGCAAGGATGGAGCCATGCTACCAAGCTATAACACTGCTACCAAGCTATAATGTATATACAAGGATCATAGCACCTACATGCAAGGATGGAGCCATGCTACCAAGCTATAACACTGCTACCAAGCTATAATGTGTATACAAGGATCATAGCACCTACATGCAAGGATGGAGCCATGCTACCAAGCTATAACACTGCTACCAAGCTATAATGTATATACAAGGATCATAGCACCTACATGCAAGGATGGAGCCATGCTACCAAGCTATAACACTGCTACCAAGCTATAATGTGTATACAAGGATCATAGCACCTACATGCAAGGATGGAGCCATGCTACCAAGCTATAACACTGCTACCAAGCTATAATGTATATACAAGGATCATAGCACCTACATGCAAGGATGGAGCCATGCTACCAAGCTATAACACTGCTACCAAGCTATAATGTGTATACAAGGATCATAGCACCTACATGCAAGGATGGAGCCATGCTACCAAGCTATAACACTGCTACCAAGCTATAATGTATATACAAGGATCATAGCACCTACATGCAAGGATGGAGCCATGCTACCAAGCTATAACACTGCTACCAAGCTATAATGTATATACAAGGATCATAGCACCTACATGCAAGGATGGAGCCATGCTACCAAGCTATAACACTGCTACCAAGCTATAATGTATATACAAGGATCATAGCACCTACATGCAAGGATGGAGCCATGCTACCAAGCTATAACACTGCTACCAAGCTATAATGTATATACAAGGATCATAGCACCTACATGCAAGGATGGAGCCATGCTACCAAGCTATAACACTGCTACCAAGCTATAATGTGTATACAAGGATCATAGCACCTACATGCAAGGATGGAGCCATGCTACCAAGCTATAACACTGCTACCAAGCTATAATGTATATACAAGGATCATAGCACCTACATGCAAGGATGGAGCCATGCTACCAAGCTATAACACTGCTACCAAGCTATAATGTGTATACAAGGATCATAGCACCTACATGCAAGGATGGAGCCATGCTACCAAGCTATAACACTGCTACCAAGCTATAATGTATATACAAGGATCATAGCACCTACATGCAAGGATGGAGCCATGCTACCAAGCTATAACACTGCTACCAAGCTATAATGTGTATACAAGGATCATAGCACCTACATGCAAGGATGGAGCCATGCTACCAAGCTATAACACTGCTACCAAGCTATAATGTGTATACAAGGATCATAGCACCTACATGCAAGGATGGAGCCATGCTACCAAGCTATAACACTGCTACCAAGCTATAATGTATATACAAGGATCATAGCACCTACATGCAAGGATGGAGCCATGCTACCAAGCTATAACACTGCTACCAAGCTATAATGTGTATACAAGGATCATAGCACCTACATGCAAGGATGGAGCCATGCTACCAAGCTATAACACTGCTACCAAGCTATAATGTATATACAAGGATCATAGCACCTACATGCAAGGATGGAGCCATGCTACCAAGCTATAACACTGCTACCAAGCTATAATGTATATACAAGGATCATAGCACCTACATGCAAGGATGGAGCCATGCTACCAAGCTATAACACTGCTACCAAGCTATAATGTATATACAAGGATCATAGCACCTACATGCAAGGATGGAGCCATGCTACCAAGCTATAACACTGCTACCAAGCTATAATGTATATACAAGGATCATAGCACCTACATGCAAGGATGGAGCCATGCTACCAAGCTATAACACTGCTACCAAGCTATAATGTATATACAAGGATCATAGCACCTACATGCAAGGATGGAGCCATGCTACCAAGCTATAACACTGCTACCAAGCTATAATGTATATACAAGGATCATAGCACCTACATGCAAGGATGGAGCCATGCTACCAAGCTATAACACTGCTACCAAGCTATAATGTATATACAAGGATCATAGCACCTACATGCAAGGATGGAGCCATGCTACCAAGCTATAACACTGCTACCAAGCTATAATGTGTATACAAGGATCATAGCACCTACATGCAAGGATGGAGCCATGCTACCAAGCTATAACACTGCTACCAAGCTATAATGTATATACAAGGATCATAGCACCTACATGCAAGGATGGAGCCATGCTACCAAGCTATAACACTGCTACCAAGCTATAATGTATATACAAGGATCATAGCACCTACATGCAAGGATGGAGCCATGCTACCAAGCTATAACACTGCTACCAAGCTATAATGTGTATACAAGGATCATAGCACCTACATGCAAGGATGGAGCCATGCTACCAAGCTATAACACTGCTACCAAGCTATAATGTGTATACAAGGATCATAGCACCTACATGCAAGGATGGAGCCATGCTACCAAGCTATAACACTGCTACCAAGCTATAATGTATATACAAGGATCATAGCACCTACATGCAAGGATGGAGCCATGCTACCAAGCTATAACACTGCTACCAAGCTATAATGTATATACAAGGATCATAGCACCTACATGCAAGGATGGAGCCATGCTACCAAGCTATAACACTGCTACCAAGCTATAATGTGTATACAAGGATCATAGCACCTACATGCAAGGATGGAGCCATGCTACCAAGCTATAACACTGCTACCAAGCTATAATGTATATACAAGGATCATAGCACCTACATGCAAGGATGGAGCCATGCTACCAAGCTATAACACTGCTACCAAGCTATAATGTATATACAAGGATCATAGCACCTACATGCAAGGATGGAGCCATGCTACCAAGCTATAACACTGCTACCAAGCTATAATGTATATACAAGGATCATAGCACCTACATGCAAGGATGGAGCCATGCTACCAAGCTATAACACTGCTACCAAGCTATAATGTATATACAAGGATCATAGCACCTACATGCAAGGATGGAGCCATGCTACCAAGCTATAACACTGCTACCAAGCTATAATGTGTATACAAGGATCATAGCACCTACATGCAAGGATGGAGCCATGCTACCAAGCTATAACACTGCTACCAAGCTATAATGTATATACAAGGATCATAGCACCTACATGCAAGGATGGAGCCATGCTACCAAGCTATAACACTGCTACCAAGCTATAATGTATATACAAGGATCATAGCACCTACATGCAAGGATGGAGCCATGCTACCAAGCTATAACACTGCTACCAAGCTATAATGTATATACAAGGATCATAGCACCTACATGCAAGGATGGAGCCATGCTACCAAGCTATAACACTGCTACCAAGCTATAATGTATATACAAGGATCATAGCACCTACATGCAAGGATGGAGCCATGCTACCAAGCTATAACACTGCTACCAAGCTATAATGTATATACAAGGATCATAGCACCTACATGCAAGGATGGAGCCATGCTACCAAGCTATAACACTGCTACCAAGCTATAATGTGTATACAAGGATCATAGCACCTACATGCAAGGATGGAGCCATGCTACCAAGCTATAACACTGCTACCAAGCTATAATGTATATACAAGGATCATAGCACCTACATGCAAGGATGGAGCCATGCTACCAAGCTATAACACTGCTACCAAGCTATAATGTATATACAAGGATCATAGCACCTACATGCAAGGATGGAGCCATGCTACCAAGCTATAACACTGCTACCAAGCTATAATGTATATACAAGGATCATAGCACCTACATGCAAGGATGGAGCCATGCTACCAAGCTATAACACTGCTACCAAGCTATAATGTATATACAAGGATCATAGCACCTACATGCAAGGATGGAGCCATGCTACCAAGCTATAACACTGCTACCAAGCTATAATGTATATACAAGGATCATAGCACCTACATGCAAGGATGGAGCCATGCTACCAAGCTATAACACTGCTACCAAGCTATAATGTGTATACAAGGATCATAGCACCTACATGCAAGGATGGAGCCATGCTACCAAGCTATAACACTGCTACCAAGCTATAATGTATATACAAGGATCATAGCACCTACATGCAAGGATGGAGCCATGCTACCAAGCTATAACACTGCTACCAAGCTATAATGTGTATACAAGGATCATAGCACCTACATGCAAGGATGGAGCCATGCTACCAAGCTATAACACTGCTACCAAGCTATAATGTATATACAAGGATCATAGCACCTACATGCAAGGATGGAGCCATGCTACCAAGCTATAACACTGCTACCAAGCTATAATGTGTATACAAGGATCATAGCACCTACATGCAAGGATGGAGCCATGCTACCAAGCTATAACACTGCTACCAAGCTATAATGTATATACAAGGATCATAGCACCTACATGCAAGGATGGAGCCATGCTACCAAGCTATAACACTGCTACCAAGCTATAATGTGTATACAAGGATCATAGCACCTACATGCAAGGATGGAGCCATGCTACCAAGCTATAACACTGCTACCAAGCTATAATGTATATACAAGGATCATAGCACCTACATGCAAGGATGGAGCCATGCTACCAAGCTATAACACTGCTACCAAGCTATAATGTATATACAAGGATCATAGCACCTACATGCAAGGATGGAGCCATGCTACCAAGCTATAACACTGCTACCAAGCTATAATGTGTATACAAGGATCATAGCACCTACATGCAAGGATGGAGCCATGCTACCAAGCTATAACACTGCTACCAAGCTATAATGTATATACAAGGATCATAGCACCTACATGCAAGGATGGAGCCATGCTACCAAGCTATAACACTGCTACCAAGCTATAATGTGTATACAAGGATCATAGCACCTACATGCAAGGATGGAGCCATGCTACCAAGCTATAACACTGCTACCAAGCTATAATGTATATACAAGGATCATAGCACCTACATGCAAGGATGGAGCCATGCTACCAAGCTATAACACTGCTACCAAGCTATAATGTATATACAAGGATCATAGCACCTACATGCAAGGATGGAGCCATGCTACCAAGCTATAACACTGCTACCAAGCTATAATGTATATACAAGGATCATAGCACCTACATGCAAGGATGGAGCCATGCTACCAAGCTATAACACTGCTACCAAGCTATAATGTATATACAAGGATCATAGCACCTACATGCAAGGATGGAGCCATGCTACCAAGCTATAACACTGCTACCAAGCTATAATGTGTATACAAGGATCATAGCACCTACATGCAAGGATGGAGCCATGCTACCAAGCTATAACACTGCTACCAAGCTATAATGTATATACAAGGATCATAGCACCTACATGCAAGGATGGAGCCATGCTACCAAGCTATAACACTGCTACCAAGCTATAATGTATATACAAGGATCATAGCACCTACATGCAAGGATGGAGCCATGCTACCAAGCTATAACACTGCTACCAAGCTATAATGTATATACAAGGATCATAGCACCTACATGCAAGGATGGAGCCATGCTACCAAGCTATAACACTGCTACCAAGCTATAATGTGTATACAAGGATCATAGCACCTACATGCAAGGATGGAGCCATGCTACCAAGCTATAACACTGCTACCAAGCTATAATGTATATACAAGGATCATAGCACCTACATGCAAGGATGGAGCCATGCTACCAAGCTATAACACTGCTACCAAGCTATAATGTGTATACAAGGATCATAGCACCTACATGCAAGGATGGAGCCATGCTACCAAGCTATAACACTGCTACCAAGCTATAATGTGTATACAAGGATCATAGCACCTACATGCAAGGATGGAGCCATGCTACCAAGCTATAACACTGCTACCAAGCTATAATGTATATACAAGGATCATAGCACCTACATGCAAGGATGGAGCCATGCTACCAAGCTATAACACTGCTACCAAGCTATAATGTATATACAAGGATCATAGCACCTACATGCAAGGATGGAGCCATGCTACCAAGCTATAACACTGCTACCAAGCTATAATGTGTATACAAGGATCATAGCACCTACATGCAAGGATGGAGCCATGCTACCAAGCTATAACACTGCTACCAAGCTATAATGTATATACAAGGATCATAGCACCTACATGCAAGGATGGAGCCATGCTACCAAGCTATAACACTGCTACCAAGCTATAATGTATATACAAGGATCATAGCACCTACATGCAAGGATGGAGCCATGCTACCAAGCTATAACACTGCTACCAAGCTATAATGTATATACAAGGATCATAGCACCTACATGCAAGGATGGAGCCATGCTACCAAGCTATAACACTGCTACCAAGCTATAATGTGTATACAAGGATCATAGCACCTACATGCAAGGATGGAGCCATGCTACCAAGCTATAACACTGCTACCAAGCTATAATGTATATACAAGGATCATAGCACCTACATGCAAGGATGGAGCCATGCTACCAAGCTATAACACTGCTACCAAGCTATAATGTATATACAAGGATCATAGCACCTACATGCAAGGATGGAGCCATGCTACCAAGCTATAACACTGCTACCAAGCTATAATGTGTATACAAGGATCATAGCACCTACATGCAAGGATGGAGCCATGCTACCAAGCTATAACACTGCTACCAAGCTATAATGTGTATACAAGGATCATAGCACCTACATGCAAGGATGGAGCCATGCTACCAAGCTATAACACTGCTACCAAGCTATAATGTGTATACAAGGATCATAGCACCTACATGCAAGGATGGAGCCATGCTACCAAGCTATAACACTGCTACCAAGCTATAATGTGTATACAAGGATCATAGCACCTACATGCAAGGATGGAGCCATGCTACCAAGCTATAACACTGCTACCAAGCTATAATGTATATACAAGGATCATAGCACCTACATGCAAGGATGGAGCCATGCTACCAAGCTATAACACTGCTACCAAGCTATAATGTGTATACAAGGATCATAGCACCTACATGCAAGGATGGAGCCATGCTACCAAGCTATAACACTGCTACCAAGCTATAATGTATATACAAGGATCATAGCACCTACATGCAAGGATGGAGCCATGCTACCAAGCTATAACACTGCTACCAAGCTATAATGTGATATACAAGGATCATAGCACCTACATGCAAGGATGGAGCCATGCTACCAAGCTATAACACTGCTACCAAGCTATAATGTGTATACAAGGATCATAGCACCTACATGCAAGGATGGAGCCATGCTACCAAGCTATAACACTGCTACCAAGCTATAATGTATATACAAGGATCATAGCACCTACATGCAAGGATGGAGCCATGCTACCAAGCTATAACACTGCTACCAAGCTATAATGTGTATACAAGGATCATAGCACCTACATGCAAGGATGGAGCCATGCTACCAAGCTATAACACTGCTACCAAGCTATAATGTATATACAAGGATCATAGCACCTACATGCAAGGATGGAGCCATGCTACCAAGCTATAACACTGCTACCAAGCTATAATGTAATATACAAGGATCATAGCACCTACATGCAAGGATGGAGCCATGCTACCAAGCTATAACACTGCTACCAAGCTATAATGTGTATACAAGGATCATAGCACCTACATGCAAGGATGGAGCCATGCTACCAAGCTATAACACTGCTACCAAGCTATAATGTGTATACAAGGATCATAGCACCTACATGCAAGGATGGAGCCATGCTACCAAGCTATAACACTGCTACCAAGCTATAATGTATATACAAGGATCATAGCACCTACATGCAAGGATGGAGCCACTGCTACCAAGCTATAATGTGTATACAAGGATCATAGCACCTACATGCAAGGATGGAGCCATGCTACCAAGCTATAACACTGCTACCAAGCTATAATGTATATACAAGGATCATAGCACCTACATGCAAGGATGGAGCCATGAGCTGCTACCAAGCTACAAGGATCATAGCACCTACATGCAAGCAAGGATGGAGCCATGCTACCAAGCTATAATGTGTATACAAGGATCATAGCACCTACATGCAAGGATGGAGCCATGCTACCAAGCTATAACACTGCTACCAAGCTATAATGTATATACAAGGATCATAGCACCTACATGCAAGGATGGAGCCATGCTACCAAGCTATAACACTGCTACCAAGCTATAATGTGTATACAAGGATCATAGCACCTACATGCAAGGATGGAGCCATGCTGCTATAAACTGCTAAGCTATAATGTGTATACAAGGATCATAGCACCTACATGCAAGGATGGAGCCATGCTACCAAGCTATAACACTGCTACAAGCTATAATGTGTATACAAGGATCATAGCACCTACATGCAAGGATGGAGCCATGCTACCAAGCTATAACACTGCTACCAAGCTATAATGTGTATACAAGGATCATAGCACCTACATGCAAGGATGGAGCCATGCTACCAAGCTATAACACTGCTACCAAGCTATAATGTGTATACAAGGATCATAGCACCTACATGCAAGGATGGAGGCCATGCTACCAAGCTATAACACTGCTACCAAGCTATAATGTATATACAAGGATCATAGCACCTACATGCAAGGATGGAGCCATGCTACCAAGCTATAACACTGCTACCAAGCTATAATGTGTATACAAGGATCATAGCACCTACATGCAAGGATGGAGCCATGCTACCAAGCTATAACACTGCTACCAAGCTATAATGTGTATACAAGGATCATAGCACCTACATGCAAGGATGGAGCCATGCTACCAAGCTATAACACTGCTACCAAGCTATAATGTGATATACAAGGATCATACAAGACCATGCATTACAAGGATGGAGCCATGCTACAAGCTATAACACTGCTACCCAAGCTATAATGTTATACAAGGATCACAGCACCTGCATACAAGGATGGAGCCATGCTACCAAGCTATAACACTGCTACAAAGCTATAATGTATATACAAGGATCATAGCACCTACATGCAAGGATGGAGCCATGCTACCAAGCTATAACACTGCTACCAAGCTATAATGTGTATACAAGGATCATAGCACCTACATGCAAGGATGGAGCCATGCTACCAAGCTATAGCACTGCTACCAAGCTTATAATGTGTATACAAGGATCATAGCACCTGCATAACAAGGATGGAGCCATGCTACCAAGCTATAACACTGCTACCCTATAAAGCTATTATGTGTATACAAGGATCACAGCACCTGCATACAAGGATGGAGCCATGCTACCAAAGCAAGGATAATGCAACACAGTTTACATCGGTACAACGCACAAACCAGACAATCCCTGTTACTTACGTTCCAGGAGCACCAGCTGACATCCAGCAAATGGTCCATCCTATCTCTCTTAGTGTTCAAGTAGGCCTGGAGTTGGTTTGGTTTGGTTTGGTTTGGTTTGATTTGGTTTGGTTTGTGTTGTGTTGTGTTGTGTTGTGTTGGGTTGTGTTGTGTTGTGTTGGGTTGCGTGTGTGCTT
This sequence comes from Microglena sp. YARC, assembly GCA_022414725.1. Lineage (NCBI taxonomy): Eukaryota > Viridiplantae > Chlorophyta > Chlorophyceae > Chlamydomonadales > Chlamydomonadaceae > Microglena > Microglena sp. YARC. The sequence continues at coordinate 12,467,884 of CM039465.1, forward strand.
TAGTGTTCGCGGTCGCTATCTACCGCCATGGTAGCTTAGTCCAGAAAATTGGCAGCCCTACGCCTGTAATTAGATGGGGCTCCCTTAATACCACGCCCCACCAGGCGTTCTCATTACTTTTCTTTTGCAGCCCTTCGATTCTATTCTGCATCTGGGTGTGTGGTATGCATGTTATGTTACAGTCCATGGGTAGGCCAAATAGGCTAAAGAGACTTGCCCAACCGTGATAGAAAGGGCTAAAAAGAAAAGGCAATGATGAACTGAACTTCAAACGATCGTTTTACAGACGGGGGCCCTGAGTGCTTGCTACAGTGATCATTTAATTCTCCAATATGGGGGGGTTGGTAGTAGTGTTTATGCTACCCATGCACTTTGCCTGCAGTCGGTGAGCAGCCTGAAGACTCGTAGACCCTGTAATGGAAAACAACTGTACTCATCAGGGTACCACATTTTGTCAAATTGGTCAGCGCTTAAAGCGCACAATCGTCCAATTGCTCAGCACTTTGTAGTGCAACAAGCGCAAAAACTGCGCGCTGCGCCCACAGGGAGTTGAAAAAGCTGCGCAAAACGAGCAGTGGGGCTCAAAAAGCGTGCGCGAAATTGCGCTTCCCCGCGCACATTGTAGTACCCTGGAACTCATTGATAAAGCAAGGTAACTGCTTACCGTATGCCCTTCCTTAAACTTCATACTTGAACTTGGTTTCATGACTCAAGCCTTCCGAACAAGGGGGGGAAACCTACACATGCGCGCACATACACCAACCCGACCCTTGTATCAACTAGTTGCTGTCCCTCCATGCATGTATGTGTGTGTTTTTGGGTGCGTATGTGGTGTGTTGGTGTGGTGGGGGGGAGCAGATTGCTTGCCGTACTTGGCAGTAGAAACAATATTCAAAACATATTAAAAATAACGTCCCAAGGCGAGAATCATGCCAGTAGACCAACCGTCCACCCTATGGGGAGTTGCGGGGATCGAACCCACATTAAAAAATAAACGTACCCAAAGCGAGAATCATGCCACTAGACCAAACTCCCGTCACTGGGGAGTTGCGGGAATCGAACCCACGACCTCTCGCACATCCGTCGATGCATTCAGACGATTTCAACAAGTTAGATCTATTTTGTACTTGAAATCTAGGTCTCCCCCACGAAATTTGGTCTCGTCTTTCGGATTCTAGCCCTTCATGCCCCCCTGGCTCATTATCTTCTTACTCCCCACCTCGTCTTGATTTGTTTGATTGTTTGTGTGACCCTCCAGGCCCTTGTTGCCTAGTGACGTCTGTCCGCCTAGTTGAGGACTAGCACCTATTTCACTATTTGACCATGGTTGTGCAGGAAGTTTTCAGGTTTGTGGGGATGCCTTAAAACCCTCGTGCTTCCAGTTAAAAAATGGATACCTGAGAATTAGGGAGCACCCTTTATCTTGAGTCTTTAGATCCCCTGTGTTGTTTTAGGCATGGCGCCCCCTGCCGTTTTTGCCCCCCCCCCCCCCCCCCCCCCTATATATATGTATATACTAGTAGGGTAGCCCGTGTGGCCGTTGGCCTCCCCCACCCCCACCCCCACCCACTCTGGTCTGGGTTACAGAAAGGTTAACACACTTGTATTTACCCCCTCCCCCCCCCCCCCCCCCCCCCCCCACACACACACTCACCCATATCTCCACACTCACTACACACAGTCAAGATTTTACCCCCATTGCAAAAATATATGACGCATGCCCCCTTACCTTCCCTTTTCTCTATATACGCCCCCCAACCCTACCTCCAACCTCAACGCAGGACCTACATGATCCCCCACTTTCGCCTCAATCTTTATGCCCCCCATGCATGCACACACCCTTGACACACACTGTCTTTCTTCCCCTACCACCCCCACACCACCCAGCCATCTCCACCACCGCTCAACGCTCCCTTTCCTCTCCCCCCGAACCCACAGACACTTCTCCCTGCCACTCACCCCACCCCATCAAAATACACCCTCTCTCCCTCCCCTTCACAAAGCCATCCCCACCCAGGGTGGGCCATCCTCAACCCTCCCTTCCACCCTCCCCACCCGCAACTACACACACACACACACTCCCTTTCTCTCTACCACATCCCCTTCACTCCAGCTGTAGGCTTCGGTCGTGGAGAAAAGGGATAAGGGCAGGCTGCGGATTCAACCTACCAACACCTGGAGAACGTCCCCCCCACCCCCCACCCCACCCCCCACCCCAACCCCACCCCACACACACCACACACCACACACCACACACACACACACACACACACACACACACACCACACACACACACACACACCAACACACACCACACACACACACCACCTCCATGTCATGTAGCCAGTGACCTGACTCTACCCACCACCACCACCACCACCACCACACACACACACACACCACACACACACCACACACACCACCTCCATGTCATGTAGCCAGTGACCTGACTCTAACCACCACCACCACCACCACCACACACACACACCACACATCACCTCCATGTCATGTAGCCAGTGACCTGACTCTACCCACCACCACCACCACCACCACCACCACACACACACACAACACACACACACCACACACAACACCTCCATGTCATGTAGCCAGCGCCCTGACTCTACCCCCCCCCCACCCCCACCCCCAACAACGAGATTTCCAACCCTGCTCAGACCTGCACAATTGCAAAGCTGCAAACTGGCAGCTTGTTCTTATAGCGCAATCACCCAGTTGTGGAAGCACGCTTTTGCTTTCACCAGAAAACTCCGCCTTTCCTTTTGTCAAATCGCTCGCTCGCTACAACCAAATGGTCGACAGGATCATTCCCTTCAAGCCGCAAGTTGTACTGTGCGCGCTAGGTTGTAGACGTATTGCTTGAGTGCCATGAGGCCTGAAATTCCACCCCTGGAAACCACTTGACATTGCATACAGGAATTCTGATACGGAAAGAAGATCATGATTGCAAAATGATGATCCAGCATACCTCACCATTGTCACCTCATACCACTCCCACGTACTTCACATGCTTCTCACCTGCTGCAAGCCGGCACTGCTGTACACTCATCAGGTGACTGTCCAGGTGCCACTGCCTACACCTCCCTTCATGCCACTCCAGCATACCCCACCTGCTTCACATCATACCACTCCCACGAACTTCACATGCTTCTCACCTGCTGCAAGCCGGCACTGCTGTACACTCATCAGGTGACTGTCCAGGTGTTACTGCCTACACCTCCCTTCATGCCACTTCAGCATACCTCACCATCGTCACATCATACCACTCCCACATACTTCACATGCTTCTCACCTGCTGCAGGCCGGCAGCCATCCCAGGTGACTGTAATCATCCCACTGTTTGTATGTTTGTATGTATATCTATATGCAAGTATGAATGCCTGTATGAATGTATGTTTGCCTATACGTGTGTAAACCTATCACCACATCCTCCGCATCATTCACATGCTACTCAATGACCAGGAATTCTGATGCGGAAAGGCAGAGGTGGTCATGATTGGCTGTAGAATTGGGATACGTGAAGGGTGGGCAAGGGGCGGAAAGGGCAGGAAGGGTGGGAAGGGCGCGCAGAGCGGGGGATACGTGAAGGGTGGGGGGAAGGGGGGCGGGAAGGGCGGGAAGGGTGGGAAGGGCGCGCAGAGCGGGGGACACGTGAAGGGTGGGAAGGGCGGGAAGGGCGGAAGGGTGGGAAGGGCGCGCAGAGCGGGAGATACGTGAAGGGTGGGAAGGGCGGGAAGGGTGGGAAGGGCGCGCAGAGCGGGGGATACGTGAAGGTGGGAAAGGGCGGGAAGGGCGGGAAGGGTGGGAAGGGTGCGCAGAGCGGAGGAATACGTGAAGGGTGGGAAAGGGCGGGAAGGGTGGGAAGGGCGCGCAGAGCGGGGATACGTGAAGGGTGGGAAGGGCGGGAAGGGCGGGAAGGGTGGGAAGGGGCGCGCAGAGCGGGGGATACGTGAAGGGTGGGAAGGGCGGGAAGGGCGGGAAGGGTGGGAAGGGCGCCAGAGCGGGGGATACGTGAAGGGTGGAAGGGCGGGAAGGGCGGGAAGGGTGGGAAAGGGCGCGCAGAGCGGGGGACACGTGAAGGGTGGGAAAGGGCGGGAAAGGGCGGGAAGGGTGGGAAGGGCGCGCAGAGCGGGAGATACGTGAAGGGTGGGAAGGGCGGGAAGGGCGGGAAGGGTGGGAAGGGCGCGCAGAGCGGAGGGATACGTGAATGGTGGGAGGGCGGGAAGGGTGGGAAGGGCGCGCAGAGGGGGATACGTGAAGGGTGGGAAGGGCGGGAAGGGCAGGAAGGGTGGGAAGGGCGCTCAAGAGCGGGGGGATACGTGAAAGGGTGGGAAGGCGGGAAGGGCGGAAGGGTGGGAAGGGCGCGCAGAGCGGGGATACGTGAAGGGTGGGAAAGGGCGGGAAGGGCGGGAAGGGTGGGAAGGGCGCGCGAGAGCGGGGGATAAAGGGTGGGAAGGGCGGGAATGGGCGGGAAGGGTGGGAAGGGTGGGAAGGGCGGGAAGGGTGGGAAGGGGGAAGGGCGGGAAGGGTGGGAAGGCGCGCATAGAGCGGGGGATAACGTGAAGGGTGGGAAGGGCGGGAAGGGCGGGAAGGGTGGGATAGGGCGCGCAGAGCGCGTGGGGGATGCGTGAAGGTGGGAAAGGGCGGGAAGGGTTGGGAAGGTGAGAAGGGTGGGAAGGCGGGCAGAGCGGGGGATACGTGAAAGGGTGGGAAGGGGCGGAGAAGGGCGGGAAGGGTGGGAAGGGTGAGAAGGGTGGGAAAGGGCGCGCAAGCGGGGGATCACGTGAAGGGTGGGAAGGGCGGGAAGGGCGGGAAGGGTGGGAAGGGTGAGTAAGGGTGGGAAGGGGCGCGCAGAGCGGGGGATACGTGAAGGGTGGGAAGGGCGGAAGGGGCGCGGGGTGGGAAGGTGAAGAAGGGTGGAAGGCGCGCAGAGCGGGGGATACGGTGTGGGAAGGGCGGGAAGGGCGGGAAGGGTGGGAAGGGTGAGAAGGGTGGGAAGGGCGTGCAGTAGCGGGGGATACGTGAAGGGTGGGAAGGCGGGAAGGGCGGGAAGGGCGGGAAGGGTGGGAAGGGGGGGTGGGAAAGGGTGAGAAGGGTGGGAAGGGCGCGCAGCAGGCGGGGGATACGTGAAGGGTGGGAAGGGTGGGAAGGGCGCGCAGAGCGGATTGGGCAAGGCAAAGAAGCTCGTGCGCCAGGGTACTTCCATTGGCCAAATTGGCCAGTGCTCTAGCGCACTTGAAAAAACACAAACTGCGCTTTGTAGTGCAAAAGCGCACAAATTGCTTGCTGCGCCCACAGGGGGTTGCATTAAATTGTGCAAAACGCGCAGTGGGGCTCAAAAAGGCAGCGCGCCAGCGCGCAAAAGCGCGCGCTTGGAAGTACCCTGTTGTGCGCTCATGGAATATTTTGATGCGCCAGGCACAGGGCTGGTAAAGTTTGAAGTTGGTAGTACAGTACCGCAGGCAATTGTCCGTGTCCATCGTGTGGTTTCGGAGTCCTTCACGAGGAACGAAAGGACAAACGAAGATAGCCAAATTCTGGTATGTTTTATATACATAATATATATATATATATATATATATATATGCATAATGATACATGATTGGAGGACGGCGAGCAGCCCACAGTTGGCTGAAAAACAGGTCTTCTATCTCTTCTAAATATTCTGGCCTTTACCTGGTTCATTTCCCCAGCAGTTTAAATCAGTTTAAATCCCCAGCAGTTTACATCAGTCTAAATATTCTGGCCTTTACCTGGTTCATTTCCCCAGCAGTTTAAATCAGTTTAAATCCCCAGCAGTTTACATCAGTCTAAATATTCTGGCCTTTACCTGGTTCATTTCCCCAGCAGTTTAAATCAGTTTAAATCCCCAGCAGTTTACATCAGTCTAAATATTCTGGCCTTTGCCTGGTTCATTTCCCCAGCAGTTTAAATCAGTTTAAATCCCCAGCAGTTTACATCAGTCTAAATATTCTGGCCTTTACCTGGTTCATTTCCCCAGCAGCAACCTGGCACAGCTCCCGTCCGGAAATATTTATTCCCAACTGGGCGAGCTTCTTGATCTTGCTGACATAAACTTGCCCATATTTATTTTCAATAAATGACAGCTCCGGCCTCGCATGTGTGTATGTGTGTATGTGTGTATGTGTGCATGTGTGTATGTGTGCATGTTTTTTGTGGCCTTGCGTGTGTGTGTATGTGTGCAAGTGTGTATGTGTGCATGTTTCTTTATCTTTCTGCTGTTTTTATCATTTAAATGTACGGTTTGTAAATGTACGTACCAAGGATACATACATCCATACATACATTTATAAATATATACAAGGAAAACGAGCACCTTTGGTGCATACCTCATTGATTTCCCCAGCAGCATACCTGATTCATTTCCCCAGCAGCGACCTGGCATGGCTCCCGTCCTGAAATCTTAATTCCCAACTGGGAAAGCTTCTCGATCTTGCGAGGGTTGTTGGTCATTAATCGAATGCTGCTGATGTTGAGATTCGACAAGATGTTAAGCACCGCAGTGTACTCTCGGCAGTCGTCAGGCAGGCCAAGTGCACGGTTTGCGTCCACTGTGTCTAGACCTTGCTCCTGCGAAATAGTGGGGGTGATGGTGAGGGTGTGGGTCATACCCATTCTATCTCCCCACACCATACCCACCCATCCCTCCACACCATTCCCACCCTCTCGGCAGTCGTCAGGGAGGCCCAGTGTACGATTTGCATCCACTGTGTCTAGACCTTGTTCCTGCGAGATAGTGGGGGTGATGGTGAGGGTGTGGGCCATACCCATTCCATCTCCCCACACCATACACACCCATCCCTCCACACCATTCCCACCCTATCTCCCCACAACACTACCACCCATCCCTCCACCCCATACCCACCCTATCCTTCAACACCATACCCCCCCATCCCTCCAAACCATTCATACCTCATCCCTCCACGACACTACAACCCACCCCTCCACCCCATTCTCACCTGTAATGCGTACGCTGCAATCTTGTTGGCTAGTCCGATGCCTCGCCCCTCTTGCTGCAAGTATATCACCAATCCAGGGCCAAAGCCACAAACGGTTCCCCCCTTATCCCTCCAAACCATTCATACCTCATCCCTCCACACCACTGCGACCCACCCCTCCACCCCATTCCCACCTGTAATGCGTACGCTGCGATCTTGTTGGCTAGTCCGATGCCTCGCCCCTCTTGCTGCAAGTATATCACCAATCCAGGGCCAAAGCCAGGTTCCTGAATCTTCTGCAGTGATAAATGGAGCTGCTCAGCACAGTCACACTTCAAGGAACCAAGCACCTCTGTAAGTTGAGAGGAAAGGGGTGGGGCTGTGTGGGGTGGGTTTGTGTGGGTGGGTTTGTGTGGGGTTGGGTTTGTGTGGGGCGGGTTTGTGTGGGGTGGGCAGGCAAAAAGGCAAGTTGCACTTCAAGGAACCTAGCACCTCTGTAAGTGGAGAGGAAAGGGGTGGGGGATAATTTGATTTTGAATTAGTTCAAAAGAGGTTGTAGTTCGCAGTTTTTATATTCAATTTGGGCTGAAATTCCAAGAATTCTGAGAATTCTGGGAGAATAGTGATTTAGCCTGGAAAAGTAGAGGTATGAAAACAAAACAAAACATATTTTTGAGTTGGCCCTAAAAAAAGAGGTATTGAACAGGAACTTGGTATGGAATTAAAGAAAATGAAAAGTAGAGGTATGAAATTCCGAGAATTCTGAGAATTCTGGGAATTCTGGGAGAATTGTGATAGATTTGGCCTGACAAAGTAGAGCTATGAAGTATGAGCTACGACTGTCGATTCCACATCTTTCAGTGAATTTGGGTTGTGTGTGGTGTGTGTGTGTGTGTGTTTGTGTGTGTGTGGGGGGGGGATGTGTGTGGTGTGTGTGTGTGTGTGTGTGTGGTGTCTGTGGCTCACCAGATGTGTAGCATGCATCATGCACACAGACACCTTAAACCCTGCCCCCCCCACACACACACTACCCCAAGGCTAACCAGATGTGTAGCACGCATCATGCACACAGACACACACCTAAACCCTGCCCCCCCCTATCCCCCCCCCCCCCCCCCCCCCCCCCCAACACACACACGCACCCAAGGCTCACCAGATGTGTAGCACGCATCATGCACACGGACACCCTAAAACCCTGCCCCCCCCTACCCCCCCCTCCCCCCCCCCCCCCCCCCTCACACACACACCACCCCCAAGGCTCACCAGATGTGTAGCACGCATCATGCACACGGACGGGAACATTCTCCAGGCCCTCCACCTGACCATAAATGATCGCTGTAGGCTCTGTGAAGGTTGCACCTCCATCTATCTGCAAGATAAGGGGGATAGGAGTAATGGTAATGATAACGCCTGGTGGGGCGTGGTGTTAAGGGAACCCATTGTACGCGGGCAGAGAACAGTCGTTTCACTGAAATGGGCTGGGGGATATGAGTATTAGTTTGTGAAATCGGTATATGGCAAGGCCCTCCACCTGACCATACATGATCGCTGTAGGCTCTGTGAAGGTTGCACCTCCATCTATCTGCAAGATCAGGGGGGTAGGAGTATAATCATTAATTTGAAAAAAACAAAAGCAGTTTATGGGCAGGTCCTCCACCTGACCATAAATGATCGCTGTAGGCTCTGTCAAGCATTGCACCCCCATCTATCTGCAATATCAGGGGGATAGAAGTATAATAACTAGTTTGAAAACATAGTGAAATCGGGGATAGGAACATTAGTTTGACTAGTCCTATGCAAGCGACGCGAAAAATTGGCGGAGTGTGTTGGCAGCGGAAACGGAGCTGACCGAAGCCAGTTAGTTATGAGACAGTAATGATGTATCAGGCTTAGTCTCGGTGGCTGGACAGACGGACAAATGGGTAACCCTGCGGGATTGCGCCCCACAGAATCATGTGTGGTCAGGTGGAGGGGTATCATATGATACTGACCAGAGGTGAGTATGATATCATATGATATCATGCACATTGCATCATATGCTATTGTAAATACATTATTACTTTGGACTAGTCAGACTGCCTGAATCATATGACATCATACACATTGCATCATATGATAGCATTAGGGGGCGGCAAATAGATCTATATAGCCCAAAATATAGATCTATATAAATCTATATATAGCAAATAGATATATTGTGTATATCTACAACATATGCAGTAACATCAGATAGACACAGGAAAATCCAGTGGAAGCGCCTGTAATATGATATGGTGCCCTATGCCATAATTGTAAAACCAGATTTTGATTTTTTTAAGGTGCCCTATGCTGATTTAAAAAAATCCAGCTTCGCCAATATATATAGATAGATAGATAGATAGATATAGATCTATCTCTATATATATCGATGCCTCTCCCTAGATATCATACACATTGCATCATATGATATTGTATATAAATGGCTACTTTGGACTAGTCAGACTGCCTGAATCATATGATGCCATATCATATCATATCATATTGCCGTTCCTCAGGCATACATACATTTTCAACATGCTGCATGATTATGGGTCGGCTATGTTAATTGAAATTGAAATTGAAATTGTTACATCCGTGTAATACAGTTACTTACAGGACGTGAAGTTAAGGACACCATAGCGTAATAATACGGGTCGGCTATGTTATATAGTATTAGTGAAGAAATAATATTTGATAATACTATATAATATTAGTCGGACGAGCCATCTCACCAGAATTTCAAATTTATTTGATAAACTAATATTATTGTGACACTATTATAATATTAGTTAATATTAGTTTTTCAAACACTTATATTAGTTGCCGTTCCCTATGCATGATTAGGGTGTAGGTAAATATTATAGCAATTCAGATACTATATCAGATATAATAGTAGATATTATAGCAATTCAGATACTATAGCAGACATCATAGTAGATATTATAGCAATTCAGATACTATAGCAGATATAATAGTAGATATTATAGCAATTCAGATACTATAGCAGATATAATAGTAGATATTATAGCAATTCAGATACTATAGCAGATATAATAGTAGAAATGATAGCAATTCAGATACTATAGCAGATATAATAGTAGATATTATAGTAATTCAGATACCATATCAGATATAATAGTAGATATTATAGCAATTCAGATACTATAGCAGATATAATAGTAGATATTATAGCAATGCAGATATGATAGTAGATACTATACCAATACAGATATTACAGTAGATATTATAGCAATTCAGATATTATAGTAGATATTATAGCGATTCAGATATTACAGTACATATTATAGCAATACAGATATTATAGTAGATATTATAGCAATATATATATTATAGTAGATATTATAGCAATACAGATAGCATAGTAGATATTATAGCAATACAGATAGCATAGTAGATATTATAGCAATACAGATAGCATAGTAGATATTATAGCAATTCAGATAGTATAGTAGATATTATAGCAATACAGATAGTATAGTAGATATTATAGCAATACAGATAGTATAGTAGATATCATAGCAATACAGACAGTATAGTAGATATCATAGCAATACAGATAGTATAGTAGATATTATAGCAATTCAGCGGATGATTTGGATTCGGGTGTTGTAGTACGTAGTTCATACCTCAACTTTTTCAGGCCAGATTTCTGACAATTATCGCAATACTTAGAAATTCTCGGAACGATGGATTCACAGGCAATTTCAGCCCCAATTCTCAAGTCCGAGGCTGTCCGAGGTATTAATTATGAACTACGAAGTTTTTGAGAACCCAAATTCAAATCATCTGCTGAATGGCTATGAAACATCCGCCATGCTGCATGACTACAGAACATGTAAAATTGAAAATTCATACGCCTTGCCACAGGGCGTGAGTTTAAAGGAACTTTCCCGTTCAAATTAAAGTTCGAATTCAAATTCATACGCCTTGTTACGGGGCTTGAGTTTAAATAACCGTCCCGTTCAAATTAAAGTTCAAATTCAAATTCATACGCCTTGTTACGGGGTGTGAGTTTAAATAAGCTTCTCGTTCGCTTGCACTGGGGCACAGTTAGCACGAACTTAGGGCCCCAGTCGGTTAAACGATTGTTTGAGGTTCAGTTCATCAGTGCTTTTTCTTTTTAAGCTCTTCCTAACGGTTGGGCGCATTTCTTTAGCCTATTTGGCCTACCCCTGGACTGTAACTTACATACATACACTGGGAAATGGTTACTATGAAGCGTGTTTGTTTCACAGACCGTTACTGCGCCTGAGCTTGGATCACAGCGCCACCGCGGAGAGAAGATCTAAACCTCTAACAAGGTGGCAAGTCTGAAATTTGAGAACCTGGCAAAGGCTTGAACCACAGACCGGTCAGGCTGATGGATTCTACTGAACCAGCCAGCTCGAGCTATTTTTTATTTTGCACAGGTAAATATTAAAACATCCAACATGTTACATAAACGCGACACAGATAAATATTAAAACATCCAACATGTTGCATAAACGCGACACAGGTAAACATTAAAACATCCAACCTGTTACATGACTACGGCTCAGGTAAATATTAAAACATCCAACATGTTACATGAACGCGACACAGATTAATATTAAAACATCCAACATGTTACATAAACGCGACACAGGTAAACATTAAAACATCCAACATGTTACATGACTACGGCTCAGGTAAATATTAAAACATCCAACATGTTACAAGACTACGGCTCAGGTAAATATTAAAACATCCAACATGTTACATGAACGTGACACAGATAAACATTAAAACATCCAACATGTTACATGACTACGGCTCAGGTAAATAGTAAAACATCCAACATGTTACATGAACGCGACACAGGTAAACATTAAAACATCCAACATGTTACATGACTACGGCTCAGGTAAATATTAAAACATCCAACATGTTACATGAACGCGGCACAGGTAAATATTAAACTTTGATTGATTGACATTTGTATAGCGATAATTTCGCCAAAACGGGGTCAAAACTAGTGATCGCTATAAATAGCGGGGAAAAAGCCCTGGGGAAGGGGCACGTATCAATATCTATCATGCTTGGTGGTTGGCCCCAGTGCAAGCAAATGGGTTGGCCCCTCAACCACACGCCTCGTAACAAGGCATTCTATGTATTTCATTTATCTAAGATGCTGCATGAGCTGGACTTGTATCTATGTATGTTACAGTCCAGGAGTAGGCCATATAGGCTAAAGGGACTTGCCCAACAGTGATAGGACAGGCTTAAAAAGAAAAAGCATTAATGAACTGAACCCCAAACAATCGTTTTAACAACGGGGGCCCTGAGTTCGTGCTACAGTGATCATCGGCAAGTACGATGATCCAGAATGCTGCATAGGTAGGGCATACTAACACTGTTTCTTTTTTTATACACGGGTAGCAGCTTCTAGGCAGCTCCCTTTCCCCGTCCTTGGGCCAAGCCTGAAGCTAGTGCAGCTGAAAGCTGACATGACAGGAATTGAAACGCAGCTGCAAGATTTGGGTTTTACCCAGTGGCTGGCTTTTGGACCTGGTGGGAGGCTGACATGAGTAGCCCCCATAGTAAACAGTGCATACAAAAGTATCCAACATTCAGAAGGGTCTAAATATACAAATCAAAATGTACAAATACCCAACATGCTTAAGGGTCTAAATATAAAAATAAAATAAATACGCCGGTATACAAATTAAAATGTAAAAATATCCAACATGCTGAAGGGTCTTAAAAAAAAAAAAATATATATATATATATATATATATATATATATATATATATATATATATATATACCCATCAGAAAAACTCACAGAATGCTTGTAACCCCTGAGCCTGAACTTCCCATGGCGTGCGGGGAGGAGCGCCTTGGCGATGAACTTGGTAACCACCAGGCTATTCCCCCCCCATACCCCCCCCCCCCCACCCCCACACACCCACCCACACACCCACACACCCACACCCACACACACACACAAACTCACAGAATGCTTGTAACCCCTGAGCCTGAACCTCCCATGGCGTGTGGGGAGGAGCGTCTCGGCTATGAACTTAGTAATCACTATGCTGGGGTCGATGTTCACTGCCGTGGCCCCGCCGTGCATGCATGGGGAGTAACCAGTGATGACCGCTTCGTACTGTTGGGGGGGCAGACCTTGGGAGCCGGACCTTCAATCCATCGGTCATGCATTCGGGAGCAACGGCACAGACACCATCGGGGGGCCCGTTGGGACCGTAAGAGGCGCCGTTAGGGAGACCGTGGGCTCCGTTCGTGGCACCGCTGGCCTCCGTTCCCAAACCTGAAGCGGCCGCAACCAAGCGTTGTTGTTCCCGTTGGCGATGGAGCTGGAGCAGAGGTCGCCTCCTCGGGGATGGGGTGAGGGCCTCGGGGGAGAAGGCGCAGGGGGAGAGGTCAGGGCGCATGGGTGCTCGTGTGACCATCCGGAAGAGAGGGGTAGAGCGCAACGTGGCGCGAGGGCAAGTGGCGTGGTCCAAGACGTGCGTAGATGCTGCATGGTGGCTACAAGAGCGTTCAGACATGAACTCCATGGCTACGCGTTTGGGGGGGGGGGGGGGGGGGGGGGGGGGGGGGGGGGGCTGGGGTGTATCGATATTACTAGCAGGGGGGGGGGACGCACTAGCGGAGAGCGAATAACAACTAGAGCTTGAGGGGAAATGCAGTTCGATAAGAAGCGGAGGGTGATGAAATGTAGCTGCACACACACACGGGGAGAGTTTGTATGAGAGGGCCCTGAACTCTGACTGGACCCAGCTGGACCCCTGCAGGGGCCCATGTCAGGCCAGGCCTGTGTGTCATGTGGGTTGGTTGGGGTCAGGTTGGGGTCTGCTTGTAGTGACACTGCGCATACTGCAAGCGCCACAAAGCGGTTGGGGCAGTTGACTGGGTGCGTGGCGGATGGTGTAGGCCCCCGTGTTGGCCCCTGGTGTAGGGTGTCGGTATCGGTTAGTTCGTCGGCTGCCTCGTTGGCCAACAGGGGCCAACGACCAACGCGTCAAGCAGGCATCACACTTCTCTCGCCGGCCGTTGCAACGGCTCGGCAAAGCAAATACTCTCGCAGCGCGTGGCAGGGGGTTTAAAAATCCCTTTGGAAACTCGTCGCAGGCGCTGGCGCTGGCGCAGGTCGCAGGTATAAATATCTTATCACGTTTGACAGTTATGATGACAACTTGAAGACAACAGAAAAGCGAAACCATTATAACTGCCGAACGTGATAACGAGGTTCTATTCGACTGTACGCGTACGCGTACGCGTACGAGCAGACGACGACGCTGCGAATCGCCATTGACCAGCACGACCCCCTTATTACTAATGCACTTCATTCATGCACTTCATTCATGCATTACTAATTTGCCGACATAACCAGAGAACACGCACAGATATCAGAACTTGAGGGTGTGATGGTGCCTAGGACTTGATGGTGAGTTTTTCTCTCTGTCTCTCTAATTGACCGTACGAACGTAAGACGACGCTGTGAATCCCTCTGCTGTGAATCATGATTCGCCATTGACACGCACGACCCACGAATTACTCATGACTTGAAGGTGAGTTTTTCTCCATGTCTTTCTGTATCGGGTATTTTATCTGGCTAACTGGACTTCAAACGAGCTGCCCCACCAAGTTCTGCTGAGGATACTGACAGGGTGGCCTTAGTAACGACCGAACCAGTCGCACTAAATATAGAGGCCCCTGCCCCCAACATAGTAAATTGATGGTAGAAGCAGATAGAAGGATTATTTTGTATCAGTCTGTATCAGCAGTTATTTTGCCCAATTCTTTCCTTTCTCCGTTTCCTCAGGTGAGAAGCTCCCCGATCGGGACTCGTGTCTCGCCCTGACTGCCTGTCTGCCCCCACGGACTACCTGCTGAAGTTATCCAGCTGCGGCTGCGGCTAGGCTAGGATAGCCCAGAATGAAAGGCTCGATCTTATTAGGTTGCCTTCACATGAGCTAATTGATACCGCGCCTGACAAGTGTCACGAAGAGTCAGTCAGCCAGTCTGGAGAGACCGAAGCGAGTCCGAGATACAATCCTCCTCAGTTTGTTTCCCCCTGCTTGCTATCAGCGTGTCTCCTACCCTACCCCGTCGTTTTTCACAATCAAACTCCTGCGCGGCTCCCGGCATACGGTTCACCTCCCAAACGCAGCGATTTCGCCTCCTATCTGCTTCCTTCCACACCTCCCCTCATGCGGTTCGCCTTCCCTCACCCCTCACCCCTCCCACCCCCATTTCCCGCAGAATCTCCCGCTGTGTGCTTCTGAAACCACTGTCGCTTCGTGCCCTCTGCAATAAACAAGGTGGGTGCAGGGTTGCGCTGTGTACGGTTATGCAAATTTGGTCCTCTGCACTCGCACTGCATCGAGTATCATTAAGATTTGCACGATGAGTGGAACGCTCAATGCGTGTCCATCGCCTCGCCGCGGGGGGGCCCGCCCCTGTGCAATAGCCGATACCGAAATCGGATAGGATACCGAAGCCAGGGCAGGACCTTCCTGATGGAGTATTACCACCGGAATCTTGCTCGTGCAAGCACATTCTGCAATCTCAAGAAAATGCTGTGACAGCATTGCTGTCCTGTCTCGCATTGTTTTGCTCAGTTTATTGTTACGTCCTCCTTTCTAATCCAAGGGATCCGTCAGCTGGCGATGATCTTCGATGTGCCACTCTACTCCTGTAGCTATTCCTGGCATCATCTGTCTTGTGGTGGATAGTATTGCGTGTAGACACCATCTGTACTCATCTGTCGCGGGCGCGGGATAATTCGGAACGTCTCTAATCCCCGCTGGCGTGCTGCTAAAAGCCAATATTGTCAGTATTGTTTGTGGAAGTGGTTGTTTACTTACAGTCCTCTGGCAGCTCAAAGCCTCTTCGGCCAGCTTGTGTGTCACTTAAGATCAAACAGCATGGTCAACACAGCTCAACACCAGACAACTATCTCCAGGTCATAGTCTAGAAGTCTAGGAGAGAATAAATGCATGTCACTACCACCACCATCATCATTGTCCCCATCATCACAATCACCATCGCCGGCCCCATCACCCCCACCATCTGACACCACCACGCACCAACATTATCATCATTACCATCAAACGTCAGCACTGGCGGCTGCATACAGGAAGACTGGCAAGCTGCTTTTCAAGAGAGCCTGCAGGCTTGTCCCTGTAGCTTTTAGCAGGCACAGGATTGTAGAACAACATGACCGACTTTCTTTTTCTTTTTGGCAACTGCATCCCTGACCCACCCCCATCCCTTCACTGTATGCGTGCTTTGTCAACAGGACTTAAGTTGTCTCCACCGCACACGAGGTACCCAAGGAGGCTGGAGCCATCAACCCCTGTGCTTGACTGCCCTTCACCGCACGCTACACATGACCATGATTCCTGGGAGGAGGTCCAATCTGCTCGAACGCACCTGGGAGAGCCTTGTTGGTTTCTCCGACAAAGCTGTGGAAGAGCATTACCTCGAGCATGAAATACAACAACGCAAGATTATTCTGTGTGGTTTCGGCATCCTTCGCGTTGTGGCTGCAATCGTTTTCATCCTTCGTAGTTCAGCCGCGGGCACCTTGTCAGCCGCCTTCATGTTTCTGCATCCCTCCGTTCCAGTAGTCAGCCTGCTCACAGTGATTGCTTTTGCCCTGGAGCGCTGGCGATGGGTGGAGCCCCTGGCAAATGCAACCTTTGCATTCAGGCTCATTGGGGAGGTTGTGTGGCTGTCGCGTGGTTTCTCCTCAGTTGACCATCATTGGAATACTGCATACGGCATTTGCTTAGCATGGAACATGCATTTGCTACTCATCTTTCTGATTTCATTCGCCACACATGTGCGCTTCAAGTTTGCCTTTTGGATGCTCGTTATCCATACTGCCTTGGTGCCATTCATTGTTGCCCGATCCACTGCTGAGCTCAGTGCTCTCAGTATGCTTTTCGGACAGTTATTTGCGATATTTATGCGCCTGTGGGATGACATGAGATCTCGTGCAGCATTCTTGAAGCTGCACCCTGCTCCTGCCAAGGCCAGCGACGATTGCGGGGCGTATGGTGAGATGACTGATGAGGAGTTCATGGAGTTGGTCCGACTTGCCAAAGGTGCCTACAACTCGTCTGTGGTTTCAAGGGACCACAAGGTGTTTCTCAGAATTCCAGGCGCAGACCCAAGCAACATGGGCCCAGATGCCGAAGTTAAGCTGAAGAGTGAGTTTGAGGCTAAATTCCCGGGGTATACTGTGACCGAAATCACGTTTCAACGTGGGAGCCTGTTGGTTGGGATTAGAGTCTCCTGCCCAGAAGAAGCTGAATCGCCAAGTAGTGCTGATTCAAGTTCGCAGATGCTCGAGGGGGTCAGCAACAACACATGGCTATCCTGGCTTGGACTGCCCACGGAGACAGCTATGTCAGGCAATGTGGATGTCCCCACCAACCGTCGAGTGAACTGGTTGGATGACTTTCCATTGGCTGCGTCTGTCCCCAAGTCTGAGCAGGGCTTTGCCACAGTTTCCTTCCCCCTCCAGTGCTCCCACCCACCCCAGGATGTTGCCTTCAAAGTAAGCCTTGGAGCTTGTGTCTTGGAGTGCAATGTCCTTGTCAGTCTGAGTGATGAGGGTGAGCCCAACATCCTCCCTGGTGCGAAGCAGAGTTGCGTCACTCTCCAAGTGGAGCTCCCTGCAGACGCCCTTTGTGGCTTCCCATGCTGCTTGCTGACGGTGAACGTACAGAGCCTTACAGATCACGTCATTATCGGTGACAGAACGGTGGTGCTGCTTCTTGATGATTTGTCTGATATGGAGTCTGACCTGTGCTCCTTGCGCCTCATAAGCCACAGTGACAAGGCCCATGGCCTTACATTTGATTTGCAGAAACAACTGTACGGTGCTCATATTGCGTATGCTGTGGGTTGGTGGTTGCAGACCATGAACATTCAGCGTGGAGGTGGTGGAAAAAAAGGGGGGGCAGTGGATTCTGAGAAGCTGTATAGAATGTGGAGAGCTGGAAACCAGCTTCTGCTGCATCTGGTTGGCAATGGATGTGTTGCTGCAGCCAAGCATGTTGTTCATGTGCTTCTCAACTACCCAGCACTTCGCCCCTTTATCCATCAGAGGATGCAGAGGGAGGGTTCAGAGTGCTCTGCCAGTTTCTATGATTACTTCAGTGGAGGAATTAATCATCGGGGTAGTAGCATGTTGCACCTGGCCATCAAGAGTGGTTGCTATGCCATGGTGGATGAGGTGCTACGCTGGACTCAGGCCTACCAGCTTACTAGCCTCTGGGTGGTACAGGATCAATGCGGAATGACGCCCTTGCACCTTGCTGTACTCATCAACGAGGGAGGAATGGCAACCTTCTTGTTGCAGAAGAGGTGTCCCACGTTGTTGCGAGCTTGGCACTACAATGGAGGGCCTGCTCGATCCCCCGAGCAATTCAGCAAGAGGATGGCCCGACTCCCTCAAGCCGCTAGCAGTATGGAGGATCACCAAGGACAAAGGAGGATTGGCTTGAGGACCCCGGCTCAGCAGGGGGACATCCCCACACTCGCTGCAAGTCCCCGCCCCTTGTAGCTCTGCACCTACCTTGCCCACAGCCAAGGCGCTAGCACCTGAGACAGCAGAGGTGGACCCTACAGATCCAGGCAGTGATCACACTACCCACGGTCAGCCCCGAGATGGCCTGCCTCCCAATCTTCCCCATGCTGAGAGGGTCCCAGCTGTACCAACCAACTTCCTGGGCCTTGCTGTGCCATCCCCATGGTGCCGCCTGATGAAACAGCTTTGGTCTAGCCTGGAGCCTCGGCCTAATGCCGAGCATCAGAACAAATTCATGATGTACAAGATGGAGAAGACCTACATGATCACGATGAAAGCAGTTTTGCTCAATTTATTTGGCCAGGTGTGCGTTGTCCTCAGGGATGGGTTTTCTCTCCTATCCCTGCATGCTCTTCTTCTTCCAGGCCTCTTCACAGTACCTGCCGTCTTGGCAGTGGTCAAGAGCGACTACTTAGCAATAGAGAAGCTTCTCTTGGCATGGTCGCTCATGAGAAGGCTATTTGCCTATCACTGTCATATGGCAGCTCGTTCTCCCATCTTCATGATAATCATGCTTGCTGTGAGACTAGCGCAAGGTGCAGCTCAGCCCATCCGCTTCCAGTGGGCCTTGGTAGAGAACCTCAGCATGCTGGTGTTGAATTGCATCCTACCTTGTGAAATCTGTCTCCATTGGATTATTCTCTTCCACGTTTTGGGTCTCCTCCTCACTGTCGTACAAGAGAATCGATACCGAAAGCAATATCTGGCACTGGAGAAGTCCCAATGAAGGAACCCTCCAAGTGAGGAGGATGGGGCTACAGTGCATTCTACATTTTTTTTGGGGGGGGGGGGGGGGGGGGGGGGGGGCTATGCATGGCAGCTTCCGGCAAGCTCTATTACCCTGCCACTGGGTCAAGCCCAAATCTGTCAGCTGCATTGGAATGCCTGTTATGTTCGCTTTCAGACACGTCAGTGAGTGTGTGTGTGTGTGTGGGGGGGGGGGGGGGGGGGGGGGCTACAGTGCATTATGGCTCCAGGTCCCCTTTGGGTATGAGAACCTACACTGATTCCAGGGTGTGTGTGGGCAAAAAACTGGGAAAACTTGCTTTCCGAGATATCACATGTTGTATGCAGCTACTGCATGAGCACCAGGGCCATTGAAAACAAGTAATGATAATGCCTGGTGGGGCGTGGTATTAAGAAAGCCCCGTCTTACAGCGGTAGAGATCGGGCTGCTACCTTAACCTGGATAAAGCTACCATGGTGGTTGACAACGACTGTGAACACTAAAGCGCACCCATTGAAGACTTTGCACGTCCGAGTGCCACTGTGTTTCCTTCCTTCGTTTCCAAGGTATCGTATGGTGTACGCAGCTACTGCATGTACATCTGGGCCTTCGAAGACTTTGCAAGTGCCACTGTGTGTTAATCGAGCATAGTAGCATAGTCGCTGTAAGTTACATATCGTAATGATGGCAAGATCAACGGTGGGCGCTATTTTGTGCAAGGGATCCCACTTCCTGGGGTGAAAATATTTTCAATAGACAAAAATACCCTGGTTATCACACCTCTTGCTTGCCACTGCCAAATAAATAAATCTTAACTTCCAAGATATGTCACAATGACACTTCTAAGGACGTGGGGTCAGGTAACCGGCTCGTAAGTTTGCGATGGACGGGCTTACATCACACCTAGAGTCTAGTCACCATGCCGGTCGACGACCCTCCGGGTGGGCCCAGGTGACCTCGATGGGGTTCGAACCAGCAACCTGATATGACCCCGCACCTGCTTCTGTTCGATCCGGGATCGCTTGCCACTGCCACCTGTACCACCTTCACCCATTTGTATCTTTAGCTATTCGTAGCAACTTCTGGGTTGCTCCTTTGTAAGTTACATTTGCATAGGGAACGGCAATATGATATCATAGGATATCATGTCATCATATGATGCCGGCAGTCTGACTAGGCCAAAGTTACCATTTATGTACAATATTATATGATGCAATTTGTATGATATCATATGATATCATACTCGCCTTTGTTCAACATCATATGATTTGCTGGTCCCTACACTTTCGTGATGATGGCAAGATCACATCACCCTGGATGTAATATTGTCATCAAGATGGAAGTTACATATTCTACGCTTTCGTGATGATGGCAAGATCACTGGTGGGCGCTGTTTTGTGTACGGGGTCTCACTTCTTGGGGTGAAAATCCTTTCAATTGACAAAATATCCCTGGCCTCCACCCCTTGCTGGCCACCGCCACCTGTACTGCCCCTCTCACCAGAAATGGCAACGGGAACGTGAGTGAGCTCCATCAGTACTGGGTTGAGTGATCTCCTGGAAACCCGTAGTGACGTAGTGATAGAGAACAAAAATACCCTGGCCTCTACCTCTTGCTTGCCACCGCCACCTGCACTGCTTTCACCCGCTGTTTCTTTTTTGAGCTACGCGTAGCAGCTTTTGGGTAGACCCTTTGTAAGTTACATAATCTGATACTTGTGGTGATGGCAAGACCACATCCACTAACCCTGCTACAGTGATAATTTATCAATGTTATATTGCGCCTATCCCATCAGCCCCCACACCTGACACTCCTGCTCCTTACCCTGCAACTGAATTGCGCCACTCTTTTCTTTTTGGCTATGAACAGTAGCTTCTAGGCAGCTCCCTGAGCCAGCAACAGTGCTAATACCCAAAATGCCAATAAAGTTGGAGACACTATTTCTTTTTTTAGCTGCGCATAGCAGCTTCTAGGCAGCTCCCTTTCCCTGTCCTTGAACCAAACCTGAAGCTATCCGGTGCGCCTGAAAGGTGTCATCATAGGCATTCTAATGCATATAAAATAATTGGTTTAAACCAGTGGCTGGCTCATGGAGTTGACTGGAAGCTGCCATGCGTAGCCCCCAAATAAACAATGGCTGGAGAGCTGATTCTGTCGGCTTCCAGATACTCTAGGTTTCTCTAGGTTTGGCCGGGTATCAAGCCAGGGGAACTGCCTTGAAGCTGCTGCTCGTAGCCAAAAATAAAAAAGATATTTGAGCATCAATGAGGCATTTAACATTGTTTCTTTTGGGAGCCGCGCATTGCAGCTTCCATCTAGCTCCGTTAGCCAGCCATTGGGACCAGCCAAAGCTTTCAGCGGCATGGGAATGCCTGTCATGTCAGCTTCCAGACATACTACCTAGCTCCAGGTTTGGCCCAAGGATGCAGAAAGGGAGCCGTCTAGAAGCTACTTCACTTGAACCAAACAAAAGATTATATCGTGTAGCTAGGGAATGGCAAATGATATCGTATGATGACATGATATTATATAATATCATGTCATCATACAATATCATATGACGCAGGCACTCTGACCTGGCTAAAGTTACCATTTATATGCAATATCGGACGATGCAATTTGTATGATATCATGCTCGCCTTTGGTCAAAATCATATGATATGCCGTTCCCTACTTATAGCTGATCTCCAGACCCAGCAGTTGAGCCCTATCGTGATTCTTAAAATAATTTGTTGGCTTTGTTTTTCAGGAACGAGTTGTGTGTGTTTGTATGTTTAGGAGTAGCCAATATGGGTAAAGGGACTTGTCTTAGCTCGATTAATCAAGATAATTTGACTATTAGGAGGGGCTGGGTTATCAACTACTTCATTACCTGGTCCCCGCCAAATCGCAGTTGTCCCCAATGAATTGTAATGGTCCCCAATGAATAGTAAATTCGTAATATCACACGACGGAGGACTTGAGACCACGTACTGTGTTAATCAAGGCTTTTATAGACTTTGATTTTGATTGATTATATGGTCTATCAGCCTCCAGGCTGCTCACCATCTACAGGTGGAGTAAACATGGGTAGTTGGCTTGGTCTGGTTACATGGTTGATCAGCCTTCAGGCTGCTCACCATCTACAGGTGGAGTCAACATGGGTAGTTGGCTTGGTCTGGTTACATGGTTGACCAGCCTTCAGGCTGCTCACCATCTACAGGCAGAGTAAACATGGGAAGTATACACTACTAGAACACACTCATGAGTAAAGAATGCAATAACATGCGCTTTTATAGACTTGTGACTAAGACTTTTGACTTGTGATTGCTCAACTCAGATAGCTTATGACTTGTGACCGTGACTGCTGAACTCAGATAGCTTGTGACTTGTGACTTCTGTCTGCTCCACTCAGATAGCTTGTGACTTGTGACTGTGACTTGTGACTTTTCAACTGAGATAGCTTGTGACTTGTGACTATGACTTGTGTCTTCTCAACTCAGATAGATTGTGACTTGTGACGTGTGACTGCTCTACTCAGATAGCTGCCTGTGCATGTTTAATTATGTTATATTGTTGTTAGCACAAACTCAGGGCCCCCGTCGGTAAAACGATTGTTCGGGGTCCAGTTCATCAGTGCTTTAACTTTGTAATCCCTTCCTATCACGGTTGGGCAAGTCCCTTCAGCCTATTTGGCCTAACCCTGGACTGTAACATACGTGGTACTATGTAGACAGTCCATTGTTGACCCAAGACAATTGTTGCTTAAAACAGTTGATCAAGTACAGTAGCATGTCATGAGTGTGGGTATTTCCTTATCCCAAAGCTCATGAAAGTTGAAGTTGAAAGTTGGCGCAACGCCCTTATTTTCAGCTACAAGCAGAGCAGCTTCTGGGAAGCTCCCCTTGCTTGCAACCTAGATCCTTGACCTTGGTTGCATGGCTCCAGCCAACAATTTGTCTGTTCGCCGTCTTTGGCAGTAAAAAGAATTACCAAAAACAATGTAATCGCTATCAGCAGGGTACTACATTCCCCCATGTTGAGTTCTTCATTCAAGTTGCTCCCATTGTTTTACTTGCAGCCAGTAATGATTTTGAAAAACGTTTCCTGCTGTAAATCCCAGAATAAAAAGAAATGATAAAGCCTGGTGGGGCTTGATATTAAGGGAGCCCTGTCTTACGGCGGTAGATAACGGGCTGTTACTTTACCTGGATAGTGCTACCATCGCGGTTCACGTTTAAGTTCCCATTTCTGATGAGAGGGGCGGTACAGGTGACAGTATAGGATGCAGTGGCAAGCAAGAGGTGGAGGCCAGGATTTTTGTGTTTATTGAAAGGATTTAAATATTTAATTGAACTGATTTAACTGAACTGTTAATTGGAAGGATTAACTGAACTGTGTATAACTGATTTAACTGAACTGTTTACCGGTATTGAAAGGGTTCAACTGAACTGTTTATAACTTGTTTAACTGAGCCGTTTATTATGAGGATGTCACCCCAGGAAGTGGGACCCCGTACACATTACAGCGCCCGCCGGTGATCTTGCCAGTTGGAGGGGCCCCCCTACTCCCCTAGCATAAGGCAAGCATACATATGCATTCAACCAGAACCCTACAAACCCAGCCCATGATCTATATACAAGTACGGTATCATGGGCTGGACTGCTTATTTAAGCAATATCCTAGGGGTGTGAAATATATCATTAGGGGCCTCCTTAATTTTGAGCAACCCTACTACTTGGCAACAATGGTACTATGTATGTATGTTACAGTCCAGGGGTAGGCGAAATAGGCTTAAGGGACTTGCCCAATGCTACTATGCTCGATAAACACTCATGGCACTTGGATGGAAAAGTCTTCAAAGGCCCTAGTGTTCATGTAGTAGCTGTGTACTGTACACCAGATGATACCTCGTAAACTAAGGACGAACAAAACATGGCACTTGGACGTGCAAAGTCTTCAAAGGCTTTAACCCGTTTCGACGAATGGCTGAATTCAAAAGAAGAGGTTCAAGTTCAAGTTCAAGAATGGCTCAAGAGTGTAGCTCGTTTAAACAAGAAAGTGCGAGGTTCGAATCCCTACGGATGCGCTCAAGTGTCCGTGGTCGCGGCCAGCAGCCATGGTAGCTTTGTCCAGGTAAAGTAGCAGCCCGCACTCTATCTCTGTAAGACAGGGCTCCCTTAATACCACACCCCACCTGGCGTTATCATTTCTTTTCTTCAATGGCCCTCGTGTTCATGCAGTAGCTGCATACACCGTATAGTACATCGGAAACTAAGGAAGAACACACATTGGCTGAACACAGAAAGAATGAGGGTGGTGGATAGAGCACACATCCCTCGCTCAATGAGACACTGTCAAATGTGTGGGTTCCAAAAACCTGAGGATGAAATGCATATGTTTGAGTGCCCTTTTTATAATGATATTCGCCTCCGCTACCAGAAGCTGTTTACAGATATTTATAGGCATGTCCATGAGGATACCAACTTAACCGTATGGAATGTGGAATTCTGCGATTCCACATTCAGAACCTTTATGAATGGAAATGGCACTAAGTCTTTTTGGAGCAACCTAGCCGACTATCTTTCTACTTGTAGAAGAGCAAGACAGGAAGCCCTGGACTGCTTAGTGGCACCGTAATTTATCATCCCTTTTTTTTCTTCTTCTTGTGACTTCTCATTTGTTAGCTTCTTACCTCCGCCACTGTAAGTGGTTGAGATCTGGGTCCGGCTCTAAGGGGTTTAATACCTACGCCACCAAAACGGTGGTTGGGAGTTTGGTTTGTTTGTCCTCGACACACCCCTGATGTAATGGGGTTTTTTGCTTTGTGGGTGCTTTTTCTTTTTGTTTAAAGCACAGAGTCTCATACACCCTCGCGGTGTCAAGTAGACTTTAACATGTAATGTAAGTGGCACTCAGGGTTTTTCTGAAGGAATTACAATACTTCAAAACTATAATCATGTGGTGCTATTGTTGGTCCTGCTCCAGCCTCTAAGAATAGCACCAGCTTAAAAAGTGTGACCTAGCAAACACTAAGAGTAACAAACCAGAACTTTCTACATGGTCCATTCCGGGTTGTCTCCTCTTTAGGTCCTTGAGTAAGAAAGAAGTTAACATACCCTGGGTTGAAGAATTAAATTATCACTGTAGCACAAACTCAGAGCCCCCGTCGGTTTAACGACTGTTTGGGGTTCAGTTCATCAGTGCTTTTTCTTTTGTAGCCCTTCATATACGGTTGGGCAAGTCCCTTAAGCCCATTTGGCCCCTGGACTGTAACATACATACACACATACTCAGGATTGAAGAAGTGAGCATCGGCCCGCGTTGAGCCATGAGCAACAGAACCGTGGAAGCAAGCAAAGACAAGGCAAAGCTATGGAAGCGATCAAGGTTAAAGATCGCTATGAAAGCAAAGCAGGCAAAAGTCATAGGGAAGCTATGGAACCAAGCAAACTCGAAGCAAACTGTGGGGGAACCATGGAAGCAAGCAAAGACAAGGCGAAACTGGAAGCGGTCAAGGTTGAAGCTCGCTATGGAAG
Source organism: Microglena sp. YARC (assembly GCA_022414725.1). NCBI lineage: Eukaryota > Viridiplantae > Chlorophyta > Chlorophyceae > Chlamydomonadales > Chlamydomonadaceae > Microglena > Microglena sp. YARC. Next base: position 12,493,732 of record CM039465.1, read on the forward strand.
CAAAGAAAGCAAAAGTCAAAGTGAAGCTATGGAAGCTAGCAAATCGAAGCAAACTATGGGAGCAAAGCAAAGGAAGTCAACTTGCTAGCCCTAACTGCCTGTGGTACTCATGCATGGTGCGATGACTAAGGGGAGGCAGGCACAAAACTAGAGATGCTAGGGTGCGATTTCACCCTGGGCCTTGTAGTCAAACTAGAGATTTGGGGTGCGATGAGCAAGGGCCAAATACGACCTGAAATCACACCAGGCCCAAACTGTTAAGTATAAAATTGCACTTTCTGCTGAATACCAAACCCTGACAAGTTATAAGAGCGTGTCGCAAGCGACACGGAAATCGCTTTAGCAGCCAACGGTAGGGAGTTTAGAAAGTAGTGGAGAAAGTAGCTACTCGTAGCCGAATATAGCTACAAACATTGAACAACTTTTGCGAAGGATCTTGACCGCTGCGATGCTGATAACTCTTGTCATGCGCAATCCAACGATGAGCAAAAATTGTGGGTGTGGAGGTGGTCGGAATCGTTCAAACGCCTAGACATCTGTTGGACAGACGGACATCGGACAGACAGACGGCGGAGAGAGACACGGGGGGAACCTAGGGCTTCAGCCCCGGGACCCCTGGGGGGTCCAGAGGGGGCTAAAGCGAAAATAAACCTGGTGGCACTTGGACGTGCAAAATGTTTTAAGGCCCTGGTGTAGATGCCGTACCTGTATACACCATATGATACCTCGGAAACTAAGGGAGAACAGACAGCGGCACTTGGACGTGCAAAGTATTCAAAGGCCCTAACCCGTTTCGACGAATGGCTCGATGGTTTAAACAAGAATGTGCGGGGTTCAAATCCCTAAGGATGCGCTGTAGTGCTCGCGGTCGCGGTCAACAGCCATGGTAACTTTGTCAAGGTAAAGAAGCAGCCCTTAATCTACCGCCGTAAGACACGGCTCCCTGAATGCCACACCCCACCTGGCGTTATCATTACTTCTCTTCAATAGATCTTCTGTACATGCAGTAGCTGCGTACACAATACGATACCTTGGAAACTAAGGAATAACACTCGCAGCTGAGGAAACTGTGGAAGAACACACCGAAAAATAAATGACCTAGCGGATCTTTGAATACATGTACATGAAAACAGGGTACTTCCAAGCGCACGCTTTTGCGCGATCTTGCGCACGCTTCTTGAGCCCCACTACGCGTTTCGCGCAGGTTGAAAAAACGCAGTTTTTGCGCTTTTTGCATAGCAAAGCGCTGACCGATTTGACGTTTGCGCGCTTTAAGCGCTGACCAATTTGACAAAATGTAGTACCCTGGATGCAAACATATGATTGACAATATTTCCCCCCATTTCCTAGTTGCCAGTTATTTGCCCTCACACGCCCTGCTGGCATCAGAGTGAAGGTTCTCATACCGCAAGACAGGGCTCCCTTAATCCCGAGCCCCACCAGGCATTATCATTACTTGTTTTCAAAGGCCCTGGTGTTCATGCAGTAGCTGCATTCACCATACAATACCTCGGAAAGAAGGAAGAACGCACAGTGGCACTTGAACGTGCAAAGTGTTCAAAGGCCCTGGCGTTCGTGCAGTAGCTGCATGCAACATACGATACCTCGGAAACCGAGTTTACCAGTTGTTTTGCCCACACACACCCTGGCATCAGTGTATAGGTTCTCATACCGCAAGGGTACTTGGGGCCACAATGCACTATAGCCCCCTCCCCTCTACTAACTTGTGTACTTTCAAGCTGGTGTGTCTTAAAACTAACATGACAGGCATTCCAATGCAGCTGACAGATTTGGGCTTGACCCAGTGGCTGGCTAATGGAGCTTGCCGGAAGCTGCCGTGCGTGCCTGCCCCCCCCCCCCCCCCCCCCCCCCCCCCCCCCAAAAAAAAACAGTGTAGAATGCACTGTAGCCCCATACCCCTCGCTTGGAGGGTTCCTTCATTGGGACTTCTCCAGTGCCAGGTATTGCTTTCGGTATCGATTCTCTTGTATGACAGTGAGGAGGAGACCCAAAACGTGGAAGAGAATAATCCAATGGAGACAGATTCCACAAGGTAGGATGCAATTCAACACCAGCATGCTGAGGTTCTCTACCAAGGCCCACTGGAAGCGGATGGGCTGAGCTGCACCTTGCGCTAGTCTCACAGCAAGCATGATTATCATGAAGTTGGGAGGACGAGCTGCCATATGACAGTGATAGGCAAATAGCCTTCTCATGAGCGACCATGCCAAGAGAAGCTTCTCTATTGCTAAGTAGTCGCTCTTGACCACTGCCAAGACGGCAGGTACTGTGAAGAGGCCTGAAAGAAGAAGAGCATGCAAGGATACGAGAGAAAAACCATCCCTAAGGACGAAGCATACCTGGCCTAATAAATTAAGCAAAACTGCTATCATCGTGATCATGTAGGTCTTCTCCATTTTGTACACCAGGAATTTGCTCTGATGCTGGGCATTAGGCCAAGGCTCCAGGCTAGACCAAAGCTGTTTCATCAGGCGGTACCATGGGGGTGGAACAGCAAGGCCCAGGCAGTTGGTTGGTACAGCAGGGACCCTATCAGCATGGGGAAGATTGAGAGGCAGGCCATCACGGGGCTGACCGTGGGCAGTGTGATCACTGCCTGGATGTGTAGGGTCCACCTCTGCTGTCTCAGGTGCTAGCGCCTTGGCTGTGGGCAAGGTAGGTGCAGAGCTACAAGGGGCGGGGTCCTGCAGCGAGCTGCACAGTGTGGGGATGTCCCCTTGCCGAGCCAGGGTCCTCAAGCCAATCCTCCTTTGTCCTTGGTGATCCTCCATACTGCTAGCGGCTTGAGGGAGTCGGGCCATCCTCTTGCAGAATTGCTCGGGGGATCGAGCAGGCCCTCCATTGTGGTGCCAAGCTCGCAACAATACTGGGCAACTCTTCTGCAACAAGAAGGTTGCCATCCCACCCTCGTTGATGAGTACAGCAAGGTGCAAGGGCGTCATTCCAAATCGATCCTGTACCACCCAGAGGCTAGTAAGCTGGTAGGCCTGAGTCCAGCGTAGCACCTCATCCACCATGGCATAGCAACCACTCTTGATGGCCAGGTGCAACATGCTACTACCCCGAGGATTAATTCCTCCACTGAAGTAATCATAGAAACTGGCAGTCCAATATGAACCCTCCCTCTGCATCCTCTGATGAATCAAGGGGCGAAGTGCTGGGGAGTTGAGAAGCACATGAACAACATGCTTGGCTGCAGCCACACATCCACTGCCAACCAGATGCAGCAGAAGCTGGTTGCCAGCATTCCACATCCTATCCAGCTGCTCAAAATCCACTGCCCCCCCTCTTTTTCCACCACCTCCACGCTGAATGTTCATGGTCTGCAACCACCAACCCACAGCATACGCAATATGAGCACCGTACAGTTGTTTCTGCAAATCAAATGTAAGGCCATGGGCCTTGTCACTGTGGCTTACGTGGCGCAAGGAGCACAGGTCAGACTCCATATCAGACAAGTCATCGAGAAGCAGCACCACCGTTCTGTCACCGATAATGACGTGATCTGTAAGGCTCTGTACATTCACCGTCAGCAAGCAGCATGGGAAGCCACAAAGGGCGTCTGCAGGGAGCTCCACTTGGAGAGTGACACAGCTCTGCTTCGCACCAGGGAGGATGTTGGGCTCACCCTCATCACTCAGACTGACAAGAACATTGCACTCCAAGACACAAGCTCCAAGGCTTGCTTTGAAGGCAACATCCTGGGGTGGGTGGGAACACTGGAGGGGGAAGGATACAGTGGCGAAGCCCTGCTCAGACTTGGGGACAGACGCAGCCAATGGAAAGTCATCCAACCAGTTCACTCGACGGTTGGTGGGGACGTCCACATTGCCTGACATAGCTGTCTCCGTGGGCAGTCCAAGCCAGGATAGCCATGTGTTGTTGCTGACCCCCTCGAGCATCTGCGAACTTGAATCAGCACTACTTGGCGATTCAGCTTCTTCTGGGCAGGAGACTCTAATCCCAACCAACAGGCTCCCACGTTGAAACGTGATTTCGGTCACAGTATACCCCGGGAATTTAGCCTCAAACTCACTCTTCAGCTTAACCTCGGCATCTGGGCCCATGTCGCTTGGGTCTGCGCCTGGAATTCTGAGAAACACCTTGTGGTCCCTTGAAACCACAGACGAGTTGTAGGCACCTTTGGCAAGTCCATGAACTCCTCATCAGTCATCTCACCATACGCCCCGCAATCGTCGCTGGCCTTGGCAGGAGCAGGGTGCAGCTTCAAGAATGCTGCACGAGATCTCATGTCATCCCACAGGCGCATAAATATCGCAAATAACTGTCCGAAAAGCATACTGAGAGTTCTGAGCTCAGCAGTGGATCGGGCAACAATGAATGGCACCAAGGCAGTATGGATAACGTGCATCCAAAAGGCAAACTTGAAGCGCACATGTGTGGCGAATGAAATCAGAAAGATGAGTAGCAAATGCATGTTCCATGCTAAGCAAATGCCGTATGCAGTATTCCAATGATGGTCAACTGAGGAGAAACCACGCGACAGCCACACAACCTCCCCAATGAGCCTGAATGCAAAGGTTGCATTTGCCAGGGGCTCCACCCATCGCCAGCGCTCCAGGGCAAAAGCAATCACTGTGAGCAGGCTGACTACTGGAACGGAGGGATGCAGAAATATGTAGGCGGCTGAGAAGGTGCCCGCGACTGAACTGCGAAGGATGAAAACGATTGCAGCCACAACGCGAATGATGCTGAAACCACACAGAACAATCTTGCGTTGTTGTATTTCATGCTTGAGGTAATGCTCTTCCACAGCTTTGTCGGAGAAACCAACAAGGCTCTCCCAGGTGCGTTCGAGCAGATTGGACCTCCTGCCGGGCATCATGGTAATGTGTAGCGTGCAGTGAAGGGCAGTCAAGCACAAGTGCTGATGGCGCCAGCCTCCTAGGGCGCCTCGTGTGCGGTGGAGACAACTTCAGTCCCGTTGACAAAGCACGCACACAGTGAAGGGATGGGGGTGGGTCAGGGACGCAGTTGCCAAAAAGAAAGTCGGTCATGTTGGTCAACAATCCTGTGGCTGCTAGAAGCTACAGGGACAAGCCTGCGGGCTCTCCTGAAAAGCAGCTTGACAGTCTTCCTGTCTGCAGCCGTCAATGTTGAAGTTTGATGGGACTGATGATAATGGTGGTTCGTGGTGGGGACAGATGGTGGGGGTGATTGTGATGACGGGGACAATGATGAAGGTGGGGGTGGTAACGACATACATATATTCTCTTGTAGACTTCTAGACTATGGCCTGGAGATAGTTATTTGTTTGTGTTGAGCTGTGTTGAACATGCTGTTTGATCATAAGTGACACACAAGCTGGCCGAAGAGGCTTTGAGCTGCCAGAGGACTGTAAGTGAACACACACTTCCAAATACATTACTGACAATATTGGCTTTTAGCCGCATGGCAAGCCAGCGGGGATTAGTGACGTTCCGAAATATCCCGCGCGACAGTTGAGTACAGATGGTGTACACACGCAATACTATCCAGCACAAGACAGACGATGCTAGGCATAGCTTCAGGAGGAGGGCGGCACATCGAAGATCATTGCCAGCTGACGGATTCCTTAGATTGTTGGAAAGGAGGAAGTACCATTGAACACTGCAAAACAATGCCGAGACAGGACTGAGCTAGGACAGAGAGATCGCAGAATGTGCTTGCACGTGCCAGATTCTGGAGGTTCTACTCGATCAGGAAGGGCCTGGCTTCGGTATCCTATTCGGTTTCGGTATCGGCGAGGCGAGGCGATGGACACGCATTGAGCATTCCACTCATCGTGCTAATCTTAATGATACTCGATGGTTGTCTCTTTCAATATCCCCAGGGGCCCTGTTTGATGACCACACCTTTTTGTTCCGCCTCCGTCTGAAAGCTCAGATAAGACAAGTCCAAGCAAGCGACGCGGGATATTCGCGAAGAGTGTTGGCTCGAAGCGACAGGTGACACTGGAATGCAGTGGGAATGCAGCGTACCAAATTTTGCATGAAGTATCAGCCTGTTTCCAATTGAGGGTTAGGGTGGATTCCCATTGGACTGGATGGGTAAAGTCGGTTGTAGTACTGGATGGGTCGGTATTTGTCGGTTGGGCCCTTTGGATGGGTCGTTGAGCTCTTTGGATGGTTCGTGCATCCGTACACGGCTACCCATCCAAAACGCACTCCCATTGCAAGCGACTGGCAGCCTGTTTCCAATTGAGGGTTAGACCGGGTTATGGAGCATAACCGTCCTCGGCAATCGGAAACACTCGAAAACTTGTACTTCGCTCGACCGACTTGTACACCATTTTCCGGCAAATTTTTATGACGTGCCGGTGCAGATCGGGGTTACGCTGAACCGTCCCCCCCCCCCACGGTTAAGCGTAACCCCGATCGGCCATGGTTCCACGCTGGCAATTAAACCCGCAGCGGTCACTTGCGGCCATCATGTGGAGTTGAGCGCGAGCGCTGCAATCGTATAGATCGCGCAGTCCCGCGCGACCCCTTCAATTCCCCAATCAACTCCATCCCTCCTTGGGTAGCCCCTTGGGCCCAGAAGCGTCAGAAGGATCTGGAAAGCATGAGATCAGGGGCAAATTCAGATTCGTGCGCAAATGCTATTTATCAGTAACGAGCAACGAGCAACGCACCTGGTACAGATCTCGCTGCGTTTCCAGCTCATAATGTCGTCTCTTCCTATTTTCAAAAAGCAGAAGCTCCTGGGATATGGTAACGAAATGGAACAGGACGGGGGCCACGACTTGGAGCCAGAACATGAACTCGTCCATTGCGAGACGTTTGAAGACAAGAAAGGCAAGCCGGCGAGTAAATAATCCAACGCTTCCACGCTGTCGAACAACTGATTTAACGATCACATAACCCAGGTCTTCCCATAACCCAGATTTCAGGGACAATCGGAAACACTAAATTGTACAGCGGGGTTACGCGACAGGAAGCTGGCTAGACCACGGGTTACGAGTACTGCCGCACTACAGTTTGCGGGGTTATCCATAACCGTAACCTGGTCTTATGGAAACAGGCTGTGGATGGGTGCAGCAATACACGCATGTACCACCGGGAACCTTCGCAGGTACTTTCAATCAATAGTCGCAAGAAAAGACGGATCGATCGTTGACAGTTCAATTTCTTGCGCTGATCCATCCTAGATCCATCTATTCCCTAACCTGCATCGACAAGGTCTTTGGCCACTCCCACCACCCACCTTCCCCCCTCCTCCCTCCCATCTCCTCTCCCACCTCACATTCAACCCCCTCCCTTGCAATCCAGACAGTGACATCCAACCAACACATACATTCACCCTCCAAATAGGCCTTCACCCCCACCCACCGTTCCTTCCTCGCCATACTGACCGTGTCTTTGTTTACCGCCCCAACGGCACCACAGTCGGCTCCCTCTCCCTCCCACGCCTCACATGGTTGCACTCCACCTACGCATCCCACGCCATTTCCCACTCGGACCGCCACCTCGCTCTTTCCTCCGGCTCTTTCGCACAAGACATTGCTGACCTCCTCATCCGCTACCCGAACCACCCACTTGTCTCCTCCTTCTCTACCACCTCTGCTTACACAGCTGCCCTCTCATTACCACCCACCACACTCCACCACATCACCCAACGCTACCCACTCTCCTGCCATCGATTCACCTCCCCCCTCACTTGCCCCTTGACACCAACCCCCTATTTTTCTTCCCACCACCGTGATTGCCTCTTTGGCTCCCTTTCTGATTGCTTCAACACCCGTTGGACAGGAACTTCCTTTGTTTCCCCACCTTTTCTCCAGCCCACTCTTGAAAAATCCATCCGATGGGCTATTTCATCCACTCTTTCTACCATAGTATGTGGTAGAAAGGTAGGGTAGGGTAGGGTAGGGTAGGGTAGGGTAGGGTAGGGTAGGGTAGGGTAGGGTAGGGTAGGGTAGGGTAGGGTAGGGTAGGGTAGTGGTATTACCCTCCACCACCCTACTCCTCATCCCTTCTTGGTCTGACTCCTCCCTCTCCACATGGTTCTCTCACTCATCCCTCCACATCCTCCACACGTTCCCACCCCGTTCCCTCCACCTGACCCCCCCTTGCTCCCTCCATCCTGCTCCTCCTCGGAACCACCCTTCCCTCCGTCCAACATTCCCCATCCACCTAGTCTGCATCTCCAACGCGTTCGGCGACCCTCCCTTATCTCCACTACCCTCTCTATCCCTCCTTCCACCTTCCCTCCCTATCCACTCCCTCTCATCCTCCACCTTCCCAACATGGGGACCCCCAACTTCATACACTCGCCTCCCTTCGCCCCCTGCCCACCCTTCTTCACCTCTCTACCTGACATCTACTCCACCTCCACCTTCCCCCTTCAAACAACCATCACCCCTCTTTCACTCCACCTCCACGGTCACCTACTACACTGACGGATCTGCTGTCCCATCCCCTACAGGCCCCACCCTTCTTGGAGCTGCATTCTACCATTCCCCTTCTGACACGACGCTCCACGTCTGCCCGACCGGTCATGCCGAGACAAATACCATCCTCCGTGCCGAATTGGCCGCTATCTACTCATGCCTTGACCATGCCCGCATACATCACCCAACCGACCCCATCACTATCTTCACGGACTCTCTTGTTAGTCTCTACCTAATCCGTACCTCTGTGTACTCCTTACCTCGCCTCATCGAAAACAAGCACTACCCTCTCCTCCTCGATATCCGTACTAACATACTCACCCGCCTATACTCCTCCCATCACACAACCTTCATGCCTGACTCGGGAGGAAAACGGGGGGGTTCGATCCTCCCCAGAAGGTCGCGGTACACAGGCGGGTTGCGGGTCTGATCAGTACTAAGTTTCCCCCAGCGTAAGACCATAGCCGAAAAAAAGCTTGGCTGTGGATTAGTGGAACCTCTGGGTAATCTGTTCTCCTCCCGGGACATGCATTATTGTCAGCGTATACTACTAGAACACGAGTGCCATACAGGCATCTGATCAGATACCTGTATGGCACTCGTGTTCTAGTTGTATACGCTGACAAACTTCCGACTGGTGTCTATAGTAACCGTCTTCCTTCCTGGCTCTTACCCGCTACCCCCTTGGACCTCCTCTCCAAGCTCCGCCCAGATCTCCTCATTATTCACGGTATCACCCCAGCTCACGCCCCGACTATGACTGCCACACCGCGTCCATTTCTTTCTTTCAATCTTTCCACGCGATGAGCATGTCAGCCATGGAGCTATTCCGGCTCCTTTTCTTCATAATTATTCCTGCTGTGAACCGTTCTCGATCGGGCGCCATAGCTTGCGCAGGCGCTGCTTGTTCTACGGTAGCCTCTCTTCCGGGGAATGAGCATGAACGTCTAGCCACTACCGTGGCTATGATGCTCAAGAGGCGGAAGGGTGATGGAGCGCCGCTTAGGTCTAGACCAGACGAGGAAGCGGGAAATTGAGTTTGCGGAACAGTGTCCACAGCTGCAGTCTTGTATTGAGCGAGTTCGGCGTCCAATTCGGCATTGGTGGCATAATCCCACAAGCCTTCCGTCGCCATGTTGCAGAGCAATGAAAGACGAAAAAGAAAAGTAGAATGAAGAGGGGGCGTCGAATGGAGAAGAAATTGTTAGAATGTCCCAGATTCTGTCTTGTTCGAAGATGATCTGTGATCCAAAAGTTCGGAAACTCCTGGCTAATGAAACTAGCAGGTCGGTTGAAGAAAGCAATACGCGTCAGTTGCGCGACCATCGCCGGATCAATGCCGGACTGTGCCGGAAGGAGCCGGATATTTTGCGACCTATCCAGAGCCATCCAGCCCACACCTCGGTCGAGGGCCTGGATGGATTTTGGCTTTTGGATGGGTCGTCTGGATGGGTATTTCGTCAGTACATCCGTACAAATACGAACCATCCAAAACCCCTATGGGAAGGTAAATACTGGATGGGTCGTCGGTTATCCGTACTTAACGACCCATCCAGACCCATCCTGCCCCAATGGGAATCCACCCTTAGGCCGGGTTAGAGGGCGTTTACACGAGCCGGTTATCTCGGCCAGTTAAGTTGGCGAGATAACCAAATAGTTAGCGCCACGTATGCCCGAACCCTCAACGAACGCAAACTTAACCAGTTTCTGTTTACACGTGCATTTGCGCTCGCAGTTTGCGTTCGGTCAGGTTGGTCGTGTACTTCTGGATAGCCTCGTGATTTTTGAATTTTGGGTGACAGACGAGCTATTTTCGGGCCTTGCTCCCCAGCACGAACCGTGCTGTGAAGTAAGCGACTTCGAGGCTCCGCAGCGCTCCGCAGCGACCCGTCGATCGAGATTGCTGGGTGAGATCTGGCAGCTGATCATCAACATCTGCTCGGCTAATGCCTTCTTGCTTGCTGCTCTAGAAAAATCGAATCTGCAGAAATTGACGAACTGAACTGGAGCTAGCGTAGCCGATATATCTCACAGCTCGGAAGCCAAACGAACTTAACGAACCACTAACCTTAACCTTTAACCCGTAACTAGGGGGGGGGGGGGGGGGGGGGGGGGGGGGGGGGGGGGAGTTATCGTTATCGCGAAAATGGTTAACTGGGCGAGATAACTGACGGGAAAAGCGTCGTGTAAACGCTTCGTAGTTAGTTAACTGTACATCTTAACCGTAACTGGCCGAGATAACCTGCTCGTGTAAACGCCCTCTTATGGAGCATAACCGTCCTCGGCAATCGGAAACACTCGAAAACTTGTACTTCGCTCGACCGACTTGTACACCAGTTTCCGGAAAAAATACCCTGAACCGCCCCCCCCCCCCCCACGGTTAAGCGTAACCCCGATCCGCCTTGGTTCCACACTGGCACTTTGACCGTAGCAGCGGTCACTTGCGGCCATAATGTGGTGAGCGCGAGCGCTGCAATCTTGTAGATCGCGCAATCACGCGCGATCCCTTCAATTTCCTAGAAACTCTGACGCTCACCGCTATGGATTCGTCTGGTCAAGGTTTGTTTTTCAAGCAGAACCAGCATTTGTAACAGCTCAGGATGCACTTAGCAGCCTGGGGGGTTATTCTAGTGGAACAGTCTACGTGATGTATGTTTATGTGTAAGTCGATATGCGTAAGCTAGCAGAACAGTAGGGTGTTACCTAAGTAGGGGATGTGGAGTTGCTCGGGAAGAACGTCTTCGTGGAAGGAGTAGAAGGGTTCGTTCCGAGTAGCTCGTGTCTATGTACGCAACGTGTGCGTTGTGAGAGATGAGGCAGTACATGGGTATGGTACTGTATCATGTGCGTTCGTCACGTGGCTTACGGGTAAGGTGTACCCGTATGCCTTGCTGGAAGGCCAGAGTACCCGTGAAGGGTTCTGTACCGTTACACTCCCCCCCCTCCAGAAGAGATGCGGACCCCGCATCTGATCGTAAGAAAAGTGGGATGTGAATACCAGTCGTAGTTGTATGTGCCGTGCTCAAAATATGCTTGATGAATCAAGTTGGTTTTGGAGAGAACCATTTAACATCCCTTTTGAGTACTCCGGGAAAGATAGCTTTATGAATAAAGCAATCTGACCGCCGTGTCGTATGCGTCGAGTGCGATGGTTTGGTGATGGGCCCTTTTTTTCGACGTACGTCGGGACATAACGGGCGTAACACGTGATTTCCATGCATCGACGATGTGAGGGGCACTTTTCTTGACCGCCTTGGCGAGTTCCCAAGTGTCTTGCTCAATACCGAAGTCTTGCCATCGGACCAAGTATTCGAGACGTCGTTTGCTGGATGTGCCTATGACACGCGACTTCTCGCACATGATGCATTGGGTATTCCAAATTGGAGCGCCGTCGGAGTCGAACTCAAGCTGTTGTCCAACATGGACAACGCCATCGGAGCGCGAATGCTTGATCAAACCCACGTGAAACACGGGTGGATGCGCATCATCTTGGGCAAAGCCAAGCGGCACGCCGTGACTTGCCGGACGACTCCGGTGACCTCGTCGCGTGGACCAATGCATTCCGTAATCGTATAGGGGCCAACAAAACGAGGCGTAAATTTTGGTTTACCCGTTGCCTTGAACTTCATATTGCGGGTGGACAAGAGAACTTTATCACCAAGGTTGAAGAAAACCTCCGTTCGTCGTTTATCGTAATGGGGTTTCAGCCGATCCTGAGCGGCTTGCATGCATGCCTTGCATTGATCTTGTCGTTCAATGTGATCGGCCCACCAATTGTTGGCAGCCGGACATTTCGATTCGACCTCTGCCTTGAGCGGCGTCGTAGGGTCGTAACTAAGGTACGCCCGAAAGGGGGTGTTTTGAATGGACTCTTGGTAGGAATTGTTGATTGCAAATTCCACAAGCGCCAAGGACTTATCCCAATCGTCGTGGTACGGCCCACGTAGTGGCGAATCATGTCCTCAATGACTCGGTTCATGCGTTCCGTCTGATCGTCAGTTTGAGGATGAAACGCAGTCGAAAACGCTTGTCGCGTGCCCATCAATTGATGGAGATAGAGCCACGCCAAAATGGCCTGTGAATCGCGCATCGCGATCACTGAGGAGTTTCTTTGGGATACCATGATATCGGATGACACGATGTAGGTATAGGGAAGCGAATTCCTCTGCGTTTATCGTAGTATGACAAGGTTCGACATGAACCATCTTTGACAGTTTGCTTACGAACACCGCGATGGCATCATGGCCAGACGATGTTGGCGGAAGCGCCGTAATAAGGTCCGTGGAGCACTCCCAGAATTTCTCAGGATTTTCCACGGGAACCATGGTACCGTTAGGCTTTGCGTTTCCGGGCTTGTTCGTGTGGCACTTATGGCATTGTTGGACGAAGAGGAGGGAGTCGACGCAGCGGGCGTATGCCGACTGCGTCGTCGCGTTTCCGTGACCGGAACCGAAGGGACGGGGAGGACAGTCGGTGGGCGGGGAAGGATATCCACGACCGCGGGACCGACTGCAATAGGGCGCTCTGCTTTCTCGATCGAGGCCTGCATTCGCTGACCAAGAGAGAGAAAACTAACAGCTGGTGCGCAACCGAGACGTCGGCGGGGGCAGAGAGGTTAGGATTGCGACCGACCGGGTCTGCCATATTCTTGCGACCCGCGCGATATTCCCAAGTATAGCTGAAGGGCGCCAGGTCCTCCTGCCATCGGCCCATGCGTCGTGAAAGGATCGCCTTGGTGTCAAAATACGTGAGCGGATTGTGGTCAGCGACCAATGTCATGTGGGAACCTTCGAGCATCGCCACTCGGTCAACGCGTGAACGATTGCTAGCATCTCTTGTTCCGTCGTAGTATAGTTCAGCTCCGCTGGGATATACTTCTTGCTGGCGAAGGCGATGGGGTGTTTATCTTGCAAGAGCACCGCGCCGGTACCGAGCAAAGATGCGTCGGTAATGACGTCGCGCGTCCTCGTCCGATATTCGTATTTGGTCATAACCAGACGTGAGGTATGCCGCGATGGTTAGGAGTCCCCATCGGCAATTGTTGAAGACTTTGTGATACTTCCATAGGAGGGCGCGCAGACCGCTGGCCGAGATGAGCGTTGGATCGTCGTGGTCAAGGATGGTGTCCTGGATCTAATATTCGAAATCCATGCTAGCCACTGGCGGACCAGTGAACGGTCCGTCGGACGGCCATAATGTCGTGAGCAATATCGCTCTTTCATCGGCTGTGACATTTGACGCCGGTAAGTCTGCTCGCAATTCGCGGACGTTGACCAAGACGTGGTTAGCGCCAGCCTTTAAAAAACGTCGCTGCTTCGCGACCCGTAATGACTGGGTCATCGGTTGACTTGCCCGATAGAGCCATGGTGAAGAAGGAATGAGCCGTTGCGTCCCGCTGCCCGTTAATAGGGGTTAAACAGCAGCCGTACCGTTTGAGCGACATTGTCATGCGATCGTAGTCGAGGACGGCCCTTTGGTCGTGCATGCAGTCGGATCTGAGGATTAAATCCAATCCTCCAGGAAGTTTGTCGACAACATGGACAACCGCTTTGCCAACATATTGTTGGACGTGGATAGGGAGCGTGGCCGTTCTCGAGCATGCGAGCAGCACCTTGCAAACTGAGGACCTGCGACTTTGGCGATCCACCCAGATCGGCGGTGTGCGTAGGTTGCGTCGCACTACGTCCTCCACCTCCTCGGCCAGCGGCCGGGTTGCGACTACCGTTGGCCTCCCGTTTGGGTCTATTGGCAGGGCGAGAGTTCATCTCCCCGCTGTCGTCGGTGGTCTGTAGGCCTTGCGAAGAGAAAGAATCAGTGTCAGACTCGGAGGGGGGTCTTCGAATTATGATTAACGGAACCTCCCCTCTGATGGCGATCGCGCTTGTCCGTCAAGGACTTGCCACGAGCAGCGACGACTTTTCTCGCCTCGTCCAATTGCAGATAGCGGAACAAGTTCACCATCGTCTCGAATATCGTGCCCGACTCGCGCCCAGAGTGCGCTCCGGCGCGGAGATCGTCGGAGAGTCCTGTGCGAAAGAAGTTTAACTTCTCGCGATCGGTGAGACCAGGGACTTTGCGAAATTCCGGCTTGATGGCGTGGTAATAATTCTGCACGGATCGAGTATTTTGGCGCAAGCCACTTTCGTGTAGTCAGGTGAGAGCGACGTGTGATTCCGATAATAGGTCGGGCATGAGGAGCGATTCTGCCCATGCCACGATTTTGATAATCCCGTCGTTAGCGCAAGTGAATCCGTCGCGTTCGTGTTCCCAAGGGTAGATGTGCAAACCGAGATCAGCAGCCTTGCGCCTTTCCATAAGGCAACCCGGCGCGCCCGTTAACGTCAATGTGAGCAATTGCTTCGCGCCAGATCGGGCGTTGAAAAGCATATCGGGGTTGTCGCGGAGTTGACTTCGAATACCCGAATGGCTCGCGTAGTGAGCACGGGGAAAGTGTTCGGAAGTGTTGTGCGTGATTGCGACGGATGCACTTCGTTGACCGTCTGGCAGCGATTTGTTTCTCGCGAACTTTGGGATCCAATGCCTCCGACCACCAGTTTTAGTATCGACGGTTTTCAACCGGACCTGGGGATGCCCTCCTCAGGTGCGGGGCCAAAGTATACTGCCTTGGTCGCGTCGTTGAGAGCGTGATCAGCACCGTGCAAGCGAAGGACCTGCGACCCTGGCGATCTACTCTGCTTGCAGGGCTGCGCTCTGCTGCGTACGTCGTGGTCCTCTCTACCAATTCGGCCTGTTTAGTTAGCTCCCCGAAGGGGCCGGCCAGAATGCGACTACTTGAGCGCATCAATGGGCTACTCGTGGCGTGCGTCCAACTTTCGGCTTTTTTGTCGGACGAGAATCCGGTACTGTCGGTCTCGTCTTTAGATCGTAACGCCAGCAAAGCATAAATGGCTGTGTCGGAAGAAAGGTACCTAGTGTCTGCCGAGCGCTGCGATCGAGTCGTTGACCTGTGTACGTGTAGCCCCCGCTCTGTTGCCCGTCGATGCTGCTGCGTATTGCGGGACATGTCCAGCTGCAGATAGTGGAATACGTCGACCATCGAATCGAACAATGCACCCATTTTCCGACCGTCAAATATTTGGGTCGGAGGTCATCAATAAGTCCGGCAAAAATATTATATCGCTCGCGGACAGTGAGGTCTGGTACTTTGCGGGACTGATGGGAATATGTCTGCAGCGGCCCCGTGCCTCGTTGGACTGAAATGTCGTGTAGTCTGGGGAGAAGGACCCGACGTGTAATCGTATTGGCATTCGCAGGTTGTTCGACCTCATCAGCCTGTGTTTCATCCCTAACAAAGGGCCGGCTGGCATGCGACTACTCGAGCGCATCAATGGGCTACTCGTTTGTATGAGCGCTATTACTTTAGCGCCCATGATGGAGCACCGATCAGAATTTCTTTCGAGGTACTCCATGGATCAGCTATGAAAAAGAACAGAATCAGAGGGGGCGCTCAATGCGCCGCTCTGGTGCTTCGTTTCGCCTCGTCCGACTGTCAATGGAGAACGTTACCGGTTTCAACCACATGTCGGCCTTCTGATAGGGAAGACCGCGGTATGAACGTGTCGTTCCGACCCGTGCCAAATATTTTATATTTATCGGACACCGTAGGGCTCGGTTTATCGTGCGGTAAAACAAGTGCAGTGAGATCGAGAATAGCTTTATCGATCCTTCGTATATGTAGTCGGGTGGAAACAACGGCGTTTGGTACCACCGTCCACTAGTTGTGTGTCCGACGGGTTCCGACGGGTTTCCATCGAACTGGGGATGTGCTCCTTAGGATCGGGGCCGAAGTAGACTGCCTTCGTTACGTCGACTCGCACCTTGAAGCTGAGGACCTGCGACCCTGGCGATCAACTCAGCTTGAAGGTCTGCGGTCGTTGCGATCCGCTACGTCGTCTACCCCCTCGGCCTGTGTTCTGTCTCCCAAAAGGGCCAGCCGGGGAACTACTACTGTTGGCCGAAAGCATAGGCAATTGTCGGATGAGAGTGCAACTCTCCGACCTCCATTAGCTTGGGGCTCATTTTCGACTAGAGTGTAACTCTTCGACAGCGTCGATGGTTCATGCGCGGCGAAGAGAAAGAATCGAAGTCGGAGGGGGGGTAACATGATCTTCGATTATTCATCCCCCTTTCTCCTAACTGTCGCTTTGGTCCGTGAAGGAATTGCCGGTTGCGACGGCGGTCTGTCTCGCCTCGCCCTACTGCAGGTAGTGGAACCAATATTCCATCGTGCTAAACAACGTTTCGATTCTAGCGGGCGTAAGAGCACGGAGAGCGTCGGACAAGCCTATGCGAAGAAATTCAGTCGCTTGAGGGTCGTCAGGTCGGGGACCTTGCGAAACTCCGGCTTGATTTAATGGAAGTAATCCTGCAGGGAGCGAGGATGCTGGCGCATGCCACTTTGTGTAGTCGGGTAAGAGCGACGTGCGTTTCCGAAAAAAATCCGATGTATGTAGAGCGTTAATAGCGTCTCGACCCACGTCATGATACTATCCTACCTCAATCGTGATGCTCGAGGCCCACGATTCGTCCAAGGGGATGCGTAGAGGACCGCTAAATACAGATGAGAAATAGGGTATTATGCTAACCGGACGTCGAGGACAGCGTCTTACGCCATGATCCATCGTCGCGGCTCTTGCGCGTGTGCCCCTGTCCACCCTATTCTCGTCAAGGAGTCACACTCTGTGGAACGTTGGAGATCCGCTTTGCGAATTCCGAAACGTGTCGTCGGTCCTCCGTAGCGTGGGGGGGTGGTCGGTCAGGAGTATCCGTGCGTGGCGTGGTATTTAACCCCCCGCGGTCGGACGCGATCGTTATGGATGTCCGCCGCAGGTGTCTGCATCGGCAAAACAGTCGGTTCCTCTATCGTGTGATATGGCGTGCCATCGGGTCGCGAAATGCTGAGGAGCATTTGCGTGGAATTGCGCGGCTAGGGCGGGCCATGAACTGGCAAAATTGCGCGGCTATGGCGGGCCATGACCTGGCGCGGCTAGGCCTGGCGCGGCTAGACCTGGATGGCCTGGCGCGGCCTGGCGCGGCTAGACCTGGCGCGGCTAGACCTGGCGCAGCTAGACCTGGCGCGGCTAGACTTGGCGCGGCTAGACCTGGCGCGGCTAGACCTGTCAAGTGGATGACACTGTCGCTCGGAATATGGCCAGGTCGTCGGACACGCGTCGGACACTTCTGAGTGCTGTGCCTGATTGGGCGGCACGTATAGCTACGTGTGCTGAGGTTGTTGGAAAAGGGCACGCGGCCCGCCGGCAGAGTCAATCGGGCTGTATGAGCCCGTCGCTTGTTGAGAAATCATTCTCATACGTCGGGGCTCCTTGGTCCTGTCGGCCGACGACATTTGAGCGACATTTGAGTGACGTTTGAGAGACATTTGAGCGACGATATGCCTCCTTCAAATTGGGAGGATGCGTGGGCTGTGTCGCCGGCGTCGGCGTCGGGCGTGGCGGTTGGCGCACCCTAGGATGCAGCCAGACCGGCCAAGCTTGCGACCAGAGGTCGCAGCGTGCCGACGGAAACGGAAGGCCGCTCTCCGACGGAGGCAGAACCATCCCGCGTCGCCGTGAGCTCAGTGTCAAGCTTGGTGACATGCGACATGCGACAGCGACAGCGACGTCGGAGGGGCAACGCCAGCGGCCAGCGCAAGCGTTCAGCGGCCAGCGTTCAGCGGCCAGCGGCCAGCGCCAGCGGCCATCGTTCGTTGCCAGCGCCAGCGGCCAGCGCCAGCGCCAGCGCCAGAGGTGGGATCGCGATCGGCGCACCCGAGGGTGCCGCCAGACCCGTGAAGCCCGCAACCAGAGGTTGCAGCGTGCCCACTGAAACAGAGGGCCGCGCGTCGACAGAGGCGGACTCGTCCTGCGTCGCATTGAACTCCGTGGCGGGCGCAATGTCTGTCCGTGGCGGGCGCAATGACTGTCCGTGGCGGGCGCAATGTCTGCGTGGTGGCGGGCGCAGTGTCTGCGCCCGCAACCACTGACATCGTAGGCTGCTCCGCAGCGGCCGCGGCTTCGCGACGACCTCAGTCAAGCGGGCGTTCGCAGCGAGAGCGGGGGCGAGCGCTGCTCGCTGCCTCGAGCGCTGAGCTTCGAGCGCTGAGCTTCGAGCTTCGAGCGCTGAGCTTCGAGCTTCGAGCTTCGAGCGCTGAGCTTCGAGTTTCGAGCTTCGAGCGCTGAGCTTCGAGCGCTGAGCTTCGAGCGCTGAGCTTCGAGCTTCGAGCGCTGAGCTTCGAGCTTCGAGCGCTGAGCTTCGAGCTTCGAGCGCTGAGCTTCGAGCGCTGAGCTTCGAGCGCTGAGCTCCTCAAGGGAATGCTCAGCCAGCGTCGTCGTCGTCGGCGTCGTCGTCGGAGCCATGCCTGCGCGCGGAGGCGGGGCAGCGGGCGGGGCACCCGAGGGTGCCGCCAGACCATTGAGGTCGTCAACCAGCGGTTGCAGCGTACCCACTGACACAGAGGGCCGCGCTTCGGCGGATGCGGACTCATCCAGCGTAGCACCGAGCTCAGTGTCGGGCTCAGTGTCAGAAGACCCCATCCCTTCGGGATTGGTGTCGACCACTGACATCGTAGGCTGGTCAGCCGCGTCGTCGTTTACCTTGGTGGTTTTGTGTGATGCCATTCGGCGTAAGCAACAGAACAAGTCAGTAGGCTGGACAGGAATTAGTGGTGGGCGAGAGAGGGAGAATTACTCGCAACTCCAGGATACCAAAATTCACCTGCCACAGGGACTAGTAAATTTCGCGAGCGTAACGAGCTGATAATGCCTCAAGCGTAACTGTATATGACGCGTTCGTCCAGAATACGATGAGGGATAAAAGCACTGCCAAGGCACGTATCACAGGGCAACCAGGAAGGACAACGACGAACCGAAAAGCGCGACAGGATGAGCAAACGTGCAGGTGCAAAGCAACAAAAGATGATGCAGCAAGCAGGAAGAGTCGCAGGACAGGCTCGGAAGTACGCTAATTAAAGCAAGGACGGCCTAGGTGGCAAATGGAGCCGATGCTGTCCAATTGATCAAACCCTTCTCAGGATGCATGGGAATTGAGCTTAAGAAGCTATGACCAAAAGGTCAGGTCGTGAAAGCAAGAATCGAGCAGGCAGGCCATACAGGGGTAGGGCAGGCTAGGAAAAGATGCCCCTGCAAGACAGGTCGCAGGCGGCCTAGGGCGTGTCGAGCTGCACAGGACAGTCCCTGCGAGAACCTAACAGGCGCTACGAGCACTCGAAGCCAACAGGGAAGAGCAGGAACAGCGAGCCGAAAATGCCAGAGAGTCGACAGGATGTCCTGGCGGGTGCGATTAATTCGAAGAAAAATTCGTATGCGTGCGTATGTATATGCGTGAGGTCCCTAAGGAACGAAACCAGCTCTGCTACCAGTGTAACAGCTCAGGATGCACTTAGCAGCCTGGGGGGTTATTCTAGTGGAACAGTCTACGTGATGTATGTTTATGTGTAAGTCGATATGCGTAAGCTAGCAGAACAGTAGGGTGTTACCTAAGTAGGGGATGTGGAGTTGCTCGGGAAGAACGTCTTCGTGGAAGGAGTAGAAGGGTTCGTTCCGAGTAGCTCGTGTCTATGTACGCAACGTGTGCGTTGTGAGAGATGAGGCAGTACATGGGTATGGTACTGTATCATGTGCGTTCGTCACGTGGCTTACGGGTAAGGTGTACCCGTATGCCTTGCTGGAAGGCCAGAGTACCCGTGAAGGGTTCTGTACCGTTACAGCATTGGGGCATCAACGAGCACCCTAGAAGCTTCTGGGATATGGTAACGAAATGGGAAAGGACAGGGCGAACGTCTTGGAGTCAGAACATGAACTCGAATTGCGAGACTGCTGCACGAAAGAAAGTCAAGCCGGCGAGTAAATAATTCAAACGCTTCCAAGCTGTCGAACAACTGATTTAACGATCACATAACCCAGATCTTCCCATAACCCAGATTTCAGGGACAATCGGAAACACTAAATTGTACAGCGGGGTTACGCGACAGGAAGCTGGCTAGAACACGGGTTACGAGTACTGCCGCACAACAGTTTGCGGGGTTATCCATAACCGTAACCTGGTCTTATGGAAACAGGCTGTGGATGGGTGCAGCAATACACGCATGTACCACTGGGAACCTTCGCAGGTACTTTCAATCAATAGTCGCAAGAAAAGACGGATCGATCGTCGACAGTTCAATTTCTTGCGCTGATCCATCCTAGATCCATCTATTCCCTAACCTGCATCGACAAGGTCTTTGGCCACTCCCACCACCCACCTTCCCCCTCCTCCCTCCCATCTCCTCTCCCACCTCACATTCAACCCCCTCCCTTGCAATCCAGACAGTGACATCCAACCAACACATACATTCACCCTCCAAATAGGCCTTCACCCCCACCCACCGTTCCTTCCTCGCCATACTGACCGTGTCTTTGTTTACCGCCCCAACGGCACCACAGTCGGCTCCCTCTCCCTCCACGCCTCACATGGTTGCACTCCACCTACGCATCACGCCATTTCCCACTCGGACCGCCACCTCGCTCTTTCCTCCGGCTCTTTCGCACAAGACATTGCTGACCTCCTCATCCGCTACCCGAACCACCCACTTGTCTCCTCCTTCTCTACCACCTCTGCTTACACAGCTGCCCTCTCATTACCACCCACCACACTCCACCACATCACCCAACGCTACCCACTCTCCTGCCATCGATTCACCTCCCCCTCACTTGCCCTTGACACCAACCCCCTATTTTTCTTCCCACCACCGTGATTGCCTCTTTGGCTCCCTTTCTGATTGCTTCAACACCCGTTGGACAGGAATTTCCTTTGTTTCCCCACCTTTTCTCCAGCCCACTCTTGAAAAATCCATCCGATGGGCTATTTCATCCACTCTTTCTACCATACCCTCCACCACCCTACTCCTCATCCCTTCTTGGTCTGACTCCTCCCTCTCCACATGGTTCTCTCACTCATCCCTCCACATCCTCCACACGTTCCCACCCCGTTCCTCACCTGACCCCCCCTTGCTCCCTCCATCCTGCTCCTCCTCGGAACCACCCTTCCCTCCGTCCAACATTCCCCATCCACCTAGTCTGCATCTCCAACGCGTTCCCTCCCTTATCTCCACTACCCTCTCTATCCCTCCTTCACCTTCCTCCCTATCCACTCCCTCTCATCCTCCACCTTCCCAACATGGGGACCCCCAACTTCATACACTCGCCTCCCTTCGCCCCAGCCACCCTCCTTCACCTCTCTACCTGACATCTACTACACCTCCACCTTCCCCCTTCAAACAACCATCACCCCTCTTTCACTCCACCTCCACGGTCGCCTACTACACTGACGGATCTGCTGTCCCATCCTACAGGCCCCACCCTTCTTGGAGCTGCATTCTACCATTCCCCTTTCTGACACGACGCTCCACGTCTGCCCGACCGGTCATGCCGAGACAAATACCATCCTCCGTGCCGAATTGGCCGCTATCTACTCATGCCCTTGACCATGCCCGCATACATCACCCAACCGACCCATCACTATCTTCACGGACTCTCTTGTTAGTCTCTACCTAATCCGTACCTCTGTGTACTCCTTACCTCGCCTCATCGAAAACAAGCACTACCCTCTCCTCCTCGATATCCGTACTAACATACTCACCCCGCCTATACTCCTCCCATCACACAACCTTCCTCAAGGTTAAGTCTCACTCTGGTATCCGTGGCAACGACCTTGCTGATGTCGGTGCTCGCTACGCCCTTGACTACCCACACCGTTGCTCCTACGTGCTCTCTCCCCACCTCAACAACTATCTATCCTCCTCCCCGCCTGGCCCCACACTCCATCCCCCCCACTCCACCCCTCTGGCCCACCACATGGTCCCCATCTCTGACCTTACACACTCCCTCACCACTTACATCTCCCACGCCTGCCTCCACATGACACTTCCCACCTGCCCTACCCCCACTTTTACCCGTGCCCTTACCACACTTGCCCACTCTCTCCCCTCCTACTCCTCCACATGTGGTCCTCCACTTCTTGCACCTTTTTCCACGTGCAGAACTGTCCTCCTCTGTCGCTTCAGTCAATTGTGGACTGCCGCTACTGCCTTCAAACGAGGCAGCCCATACAAGCTTCCATCCGGCGACATCACCAACGGCCATTGCCCCATCTGCCCCCCCCGGACTTAGACACAGCTGGTCACATCCTTGGATCATGTACCCACCCTCAACTCCGGGCTCAATATATTTCTCGACATAATCGGGCCTTGCTCCTTATTTTCAAAGCCATTTATTCTGGCTCTCTAGGCTCCTCCTTGTTTATCTTAGATGCTACTAAATGTAACGAACTTCCGACTGGTGTCTATAGTAACCGTCTTCCTTCCTGGCTCTTACCCGCTACCCCCTTGGACCTCCTCTCCAAGCTCCGCCCAGATCTCCTCATTATTCACGGTATCACCCCAGCTCACGCCCCGACTATGACTGCCACACTCACCCCAGAGCGACTCCTCGCCCTCCAACAGTCATGTATAATTCACTCGGCTACACCCACGACTCCCGTCACGATGCCACCTTCATCGCTAAATCTGCCCAACACGCTTCCCTCTTGACCTCCCTCCGTCATGCAGGCTGGACTCTCGCCCCCCACACACCCCACATTACTCTTCTAGGCACATTTGGTACCATCTTCTCCACCATCGACACCACTCTCGTGACCCTCGGCGTTCCCCACACCACACTGCCTCCTCTCCTTCGCTCACTCCATGTTCATGCTGTCCACGTTGCCCACTCCGTCATTGTTACACGTTGTCGTTTGGAACGCTCCCTCACCCGTCCGTTTCTTTCCTCTTACAACCCGCCATAACCTGTACTGTCTCCTGGTGCGGTCCTGGTACAGCTGTACCACGTACCGCTTCCTAAAGCCACGCCTCCCGGCGTTCTTTCCATTCCATTCCTCTTCTCAAGACCGCACTCCGCGACCTGAAGTCAAACCTCGCGGCGTCCATTTCTTTCTTTCAATCTTTCCACGCGATGAGCATGTCAGCCATGGAGCTATTCCGGCTCCTTTTCTTCATAATTATTCCTGATGTGAACCGTTCTCGATCGGGCGCCATAGCTTGCGCAGGCGCTGCTTGTTCTACGGTAGCTTTTCTTCCGGGGAATGAGCATGAACGTCTAGCCACTACCGTGGCTATGATGCTCAAGAGGCGGAAGGGTGATGGAGCGCCGCTTAGGTCTAGACCAGACGAGGAAGCGGGAAATTGAGTTTGCGGAACAGTGTCCACAGCTGCAGTCTTGTATTGAGCGAGTTCGGCGTCCAATTCGGCATCGGTGGCATAATCCCACAAGCCTTCCGTCGCCATGTTGCAGAGCGATGAAAGACGAAAAAGAAAAGTAGAATGAAGAGGGGGCGTCGAATGGAGAAGAAATTGTTAGAATGTCCCAGATTCTGTCTTGTTCGAAGATGATCTGTGATCCAAAAGTTCGGAAACTCCTGGCTAATGAAACTAGCAGGTCGGTTGAAGAAAGCAATACGCGTCAGTTGCGCGACCATCGCCGGATCAATGCCGGACTGTGCCGGAAGGAGCCGGATATTTTGCGACCCATCCAGAGCCATCCAGCCCACACCTCGGTCGAGGGCCTGGATGGATTTTGGCTTTTGGATGGGTCGTCTGGATGGGTATTTCGTCAGTACATCCGTACAAATACGAACCATCCAAAACCCCTATGGGAAGGTAAACACTGGATGGGTCGTCGGTTATCCGTACTTAACGACCCATCCAGACCCATCCTGCCCCAATGGGAATCCACCCTTAGGCCGGGTTAGAGGGCGTTTACACGAGCCGGTTATCTCGGCCAGTTAAGTTGGCGAGATAACCAAATAGTTAGCGCCACGTTTGCCCGAACCCTCAACGAACGCAAACTTAACCAGTTTCTGTTTGCACGTGCATTTGCGCTCGCAGTTTGCGTTCGGTCAGGTTGGTCGTGTACTTCTGGATAGCCTCGTGATTTTTGAATTTTGGGTGACAGACGAGCTATTTTCGGGCCTTGCTCCCCAGCACGAACCGTGCTGTGAAGTAAGCGACTTCCAGGCTCCGCAGCGCTCCGCAGCGACCCGTCGATCGAGATTGCTGGGTGAGATCTGGCAGCTGATCATCAACATCTGCTCGGCTAATGCCTTCTTGCTTGCTGCTCTAGAAAAATCGAATCTGCAGAAATTGACGAACTGAACTAGAGCTAGCGTAGCCGATATATCTCACAGCTCGGAAGCCAAACGAACTTAACGAACCACTAACCTTAACCTTTAACCCGTAACTAGGGGGGGGGGGGGGGGAGTTATCGTTATCGCGAAAATGGTTAACTGGGCGAGATAACTGACGGGAAAAGCGTCGTGTAAACGCTTCGTAGTTAGTTAACTGTACATCTTAACCGTAACTGGCCGAGATAACCTGCTCGTGTAAACGCCCTCTTATGGAGCATAACCGTCCTCGGCAATCGGAAACACTCGAAAACTTGTACTTCGCTCGACCGACTTGTACACCAGTTTCCGGAAAAATTTGATGACGTGCCGGTGCGGATCGGGGTTACCCTGAACCGCCCCCCCCCCCCCCCCCCCCACGGTTAAGCGTAACCCCGATCCGCCTTGGTTCCACGCTGGCACTTTGACCGCAGCAGCGGTCACTTGCGGCCATAATGTGGTGAGCGCGAGCGCTGCAATCTTGTAGATCGCGCAATCACGCGCGATCCCTTCAATTTCCTAGAAACTCTGACGCTCACCGCTATGGATTCGTCTGGTCAAGGTTTGTTTTTCAAGCAGAACCAGCATTGGGGCATCAACGAGCACCCTAGAAGCTTCTGGGATATGGTAACGAAATGGGAAAGGACAGGGCGAACGTCTTGGAGTCAGAACATGAACTCGAATTCCGAGACGGCTGCACGAAAGAAAGTCAAGCCGGCGAGTTAATAATTCAAACGCTTCCAAGCTGTTGAACAACTGATTTAACGATCACATAACCCAGATCTTCCCATAACCCAGATTTCAGGGACAATCGGAAACACTAAATTGTACAGCGGGGTTACGCGACAGGAAGCTGGCTAGAACACGGGTTACGAGTACTGCCGCACTACAGTTTGCGGGGTTATCCATAACCGTAACCTGGAAACAGGCTGTATGTGGTGGGAGAACGGGGGGTTCCGACCGGCAAACTGATATCACAAGGGCTCAGGGCCTGTTTCCACATGAGTTAGGAAAGTTATCGTTCCGGTACAGCGGCAATACAGAATCAAAGCGCTGATCTGCCGGCTCAAAGGTTGTACAACGCCACCTCGTCGCATATCTGTGGCGCCTGCGCACGCTAGCTCCAGGCGCAGGCGTTTGATAAGTGGGCAGCATGGGGCGAGATACTCGCAACCTCGGAATTTCGTAAAATATCTGTCCAATGATGCGAACAGCTTCCTCTCTTTCTTGCACAATTCTGCTACCCAAGCTTCGTTTTCTGGCGGAGGTACAGGAGCCTCGTTCTCAGCCTCGTTTCGAGCAGTGCACGCCCCCACTTCTTCGTCTGAAACTCGATCATGGAGAGGCTTCGTTCACAGCCTCGTTCATAATGGGCAGCAGAGCATACTACGCCTCGCCTCGTGAACTTGTTTTGTTTGAATGAGTTTGAATGTTTTGTAGCATGCGAGATAAGGCGTCACTGGGTGAGGGAGGTGGCGAACAGTGTTCATTTAATTATATTGTATAATTAAATGATCACTGTAGCACGAACCCAGCCCCCCCGTCGGTAAAACGATTGCTTGGGGTTCAGTTCACCAGTGCTTTTTTTAAGCCCTTCCTAACACGGTTGAGCTAGTCCCTTTAGCCTATTTAGCCTACCCTAGGACTGTAACATACACAATAACACACACTGCACGTGGGAACCAACTTTGTCATTGGAAAAAAGATAATGCCTAGAGGGGCATGGTGTTAATGGGACCCTCCCGACCTCCCGTACGCGACAGCTGGGAAACTTGCCTATGGCAGACATACCGGTAGTAAGTGTCACCCTCAAGGCGGTAGGGACTCCTACATGCGGCGCGAGGCAAGAATGCTGGTACGAAAAACTTGATCATTGGAACGTAATAAAATAACTGACGGATATTCACTCATAGACCATCAGTATACCAGATTACGGTACTCAGCAAATGTTATCAGCAATTATAATACCTTCCTCTTCATCACATCTCTCGGTATTCATATACCGGTACATTCTCCAGTTGGTAAATCAAGAAACCAAATAATATCCGGGAAAATTGAAAAATGAAAATTTGATCATCCAAGAATTGTCACAGAATGACCTCTAAGGACGTGCCCAGTCAGAGGGTATTAAGGGGACCGCCTCTTAAGTGTGCGATGGACGGGCTTACATCACACCTAGAGTCCAGTTACCATGCCGGTCGACGACCCTCCGAGTGGGCCCAGATGACCTCGATGGGGTTCGAACCAGAAACCTGATAGGACCCCGCACCCGCTTCGTCTGGGCCGGGATCGCCCTACGATAGAGCCATCCCGTTCCGAACGGAAATAATATCCGGGATAGATTATCTCCTCCTGCAACGCCAGTCTCTGCTAAGAAGGCAGAAGCCTTTTATTTGCTCTTTCGTACGCTTTTTTGGAGGTCACCTCCTGGACCAGGTTCTGAGGGGTATGTTGCCCCAAACCCTCACTGTTATAAAACTGTCCAGCTGCCTCGGCGCTGTTCAGTCTCGGCATTGATTTTTGCTGAGTATGTAACTATATCCTCTCTCTAACTATATCCTCTCTCAGAATTAACACGATTACCAACACGCACCCGGTCGTTAAGGCTTCGGCAACCGGAGTTCGAGCCCCGCTGCCGGAAGACGGCGGGTGGTTTCTCGAGTCCGACTTAAGGGCGGTGTTTGTTTCACTGCTAGGACATGAGCCCCTTGTAAATGTTTCTTTCTTTCTCTTATGATCTTCTTCATACATGTTTCTCAGGGTATTCATGTAGTTGCCAGGAACACCCGTCTGTTCAAGGCAGCTCCATGTGATGCTTCTATTGACACTATTGTAAGTCTTCCTAAAGTCAATGAAATCATTATATACAGGGGGTTTCGTGATTGAAACATCTCCTCTGTGTGACACAGTACCGGTATACAAAAGCTTGGCAATATATAACATTTCCTGGTGAAAAAATACCGAAAACTGCGAGCAGCCAAATTGCTGGCTGAAGCTATGCAACCAACTTCAAGTTCAAGTATGAAAAATCCATGATGAGCACTTCTGGTTACCGTATTCTGCCAAAGTGATCTACAAGTCCAATACATAAATAGTACGCCTTATTAAAAGGCGTGCGCTTATGGGGGCCAGCCCGTTTTCTTGCACTGGGTCCAACAACTATCAACACGTCCATGTAATTCGAACTACTAAGCTGACAGCAGGGTACGTGCAAAGCTGGGAACGTGCAAAGCTGCCTCTGCAACAAACCCTAAGCTGGAAGCATGCTCTAAGATTATGTCACTGGCCCATAGGCTGGAAGTATGCTCTAAGATGAGCTTGTCTAGCTACTCTATCTATGTGCTAAACAAGTCGATAAAAGTAATGATACCGCCGGGTGGGGCGTGGTATTAAGGACGCCCCGTCTTAAAGCGGTAGGAACGTGCTGCTACTTTACCTGGACAAAGCTACCATGGCGGTTGACAGCGACCGCGGACACTAAGGCGCACCCGTGGGGATTTAAAACCAGCGCATTCGTCGTTCAAGGAGCTCAGCCATGGAGTCATTCGTTGAACAGGGATAACTGGTCAATATTGATCAAACCCAACTACCACCTTGCCGACAGGGTGCGTGCAAAGCCCCATCGCCTAGCTGTATCCAGCAGCACACCCTCTAATGTCTCCAGCAGCACCAGCATCGCCTAGCTGTCTCCAGCAGCATACCCACCTAGCTGTCTCCAGCAGCACACCCTCGCCTAGCTGTCTCCAGCAGCACATCTCCTAGCTGTCTCCAGCAGCACACCTGCATAGCTGTCTCCAGCAGCCCACCCTCGCCTAGCTGTCTCCAGCAGCACACCTGCATAGCTGTCTCCAGCAGCCCACCCTCGCCTAGGTGTCTCCAGCAGCATATCTGCCTAGCTGTCTCCAGCAGCACACCCTCGCATAGCTGTCTCCAGCAGCACATCTGCATAGCTGTCTCCAGCAGCACACCCTCGCCAAGCTGTCTCCAGCAGCACACCCTCGCCTAGCTGTCTCCAGCAGCACACCCTCGCCAAGCTGTCTCCAGCAGCACATCTCCTAGCTGTCTCCAGCAGCACACCTGCATAGCTGTCTACAGCAGCACCAGCATCGCCTTGCTGTCTCCAGCAGCACACCCAGTCTAGCTGTCTTCAGTAGCACACCCGCCTAGCTGTCTCCAGCAGCACACCTACGTCTAGCTGTCTACAGCAGCACCAGCATCGTCTTGCTGTCTCCAGCAGCACACCCGTCTAGCTGTCTCCAGCAGCACGCCCTCTAGCCGCCCGGAGTTTGGGAGCTGTTTTGTCAATGGCCCCTAGGCTGGCAGCCTGCTTTGACATGAGCACACCTAGCTTTGTCTGATGTAATGCTTAGTATCCATGGAACCCAACTACCACCTGGCCGACAGGGTGCGTGCAAAGCCCCATCGCCTGGCTGTCTCCAGCAGCACACCCTCTAGCCACGCCGAGTCGGGGAGCTGTTTGTCAATGGCCCCTAGGCTGGCCGCCTGCTTTAACATGAGCGCCCCTAGCTTGTCTGATCTAATGCTTAGTATCCATGGAACCCAACTACCACCTGGCCGACAGGGTGCGTGCAAAGCCCCATCGCCTAGCTGTCTCCAGCAGCACACCATTTAGCCACGCGGAGTCGGGGAGCTGTTTGTCAATGGCCCCTAGGCTGGCAGCTTGCTTTAACATCAGTGCTCCTAGTTTGTCTGATGTAGATGGCTTCTTTAACTTCAGCTGTAGTGCCCTCACTAGATTCTGTTGCCAGCTCCTAAGGGGATGAGGGAGGAGGTCAAGCTTTAGTGATAGTTCATCATTGTCACATTTTCTAATTGGTTTTGGGTGGAGCCCCCTCCTTCGGGAGCCCCCAGAGTCACTGCGTTGTCCGTTTAACCGACTGACCGACTGACTGACCGACGATTGGACCAAGCGACCGACTGAGTGACCGAGCGACCACAAGAAACCCTGGCCCAAACTGCCCCGTAAACCCTGGCTGTGGTCTGCTGCTATCAATCCCGTTGCCACCTGTCGCTCCAATAGCCAGCACTCTCTGTCAATTTTCCGCGTCGCTTGCGATGCGCCTAGGGATTGGTATGCTTAATAATACACAATCAGCCGAAGTCCCTTCATAAGATTATATTGCCAGTTTCAGTAGGGATAAGTGAGTGGGCTCAGAGCTTAATCAAAACTGTACCCCCTTGACGTTTTTGAATGTATCTTATGCTTAACAATACACTCTCAGCCGAAGCCTGACTTGCGTTTTGTTTTGATCGCCTTAGCGTTCCTGACTTGCACTTTGTTTTGATCACCTGAACGTTTCTGGATTGCACTTTGTCTTGACCACCTTAACGATGCTGACTTGCACTTTGTTTTGATCACCTGGACGTTTCTGACTTCGGTATGCTGCACTCGATTCGGTCACCCTGTTGTCTGTTTGACCGTTTGACCGATTGTCGACACGTAACGTTGGCCTTAACTGTACCCTGGCCCTGTAGTAAACCCTGACTTCGGTATGCTGCACTCGATTCCGGTGCCACCTGTCGCTCCGATAGCCAACGCTCTGCCAATTTTCTGCGTCACTTGCGACGAGCCTACAGCCTGTTTCGACGACGCCTCGTCATTCCGTCGCTGCATGTCTACCCCCCCCCCCCCCCCCCCCCCTACACCCACACACAAAACAGTGCTGACACGCAGCTGCCAAGAAGAAAAAAAAGTGATGAGACACAGCTGCCCCCATAGAAGAAAAAAGTGATGGAAGAAGAAAAAAAGTGATGAGATGCAGCTGCCCAGAAAAAGAAAAAAAACGACGGAAAAAGTGCTGCGGCGCACCAGCCTACCTGTGGCCCCTTCCCACTTTGAATCCCTCTGGATCCGGGGAGTTCATAATACCGCAACAGAATCCAACTAATTTCATGCGAAAGGATACCTGCTAGGGCCGTTTTCACCAGCTCTGCCAACTAGAATTCAACTAATTTCATGAGAAAGGACACCTGCTGGGGGCCTTTTTCACCAGCTCTGCCAACTAGAATTCAACTGATTTCATGCGACAGCGCACCTGCTAGGGGCTGTTTTCACAAGCTCTGCCAACGCCACCGTCATGAGACACAGCTGCCCTGCTGTGGCCCCTTCCCACCGCGAATCGCTCTGGTTCCAGAAGCCCAGCCACCATTCCTGCTCCTCTGGCCTGTACCCGTACTGCGCGCCAGCCCCCCACACAGTGAGGGAGAGGCCTTCAAAGGACATGGACCACCACTTGCGACCACACTCGGCCTCAAAGGCATGCAGCCACGTCGCATCCAGGGGGACGCCCAGGCACGCCAACGACCAGATAGTCAGCCCAAAGTCCTCGTTGTAAAACGCCGGGATCCGGTTCTTGGCCTGGCTAACAAAGACCTTAAGCCAGGCATCTGGAGGGCGGTACTGAAGTCTAGCTAGGGCTGACACCAGCATCGACAGCTCCATACAGCTCATGGTTGGGAGGATCAGCTTCGCCCTTTTCAGCAGAGCGGACATGAGCTCTTCGCTTGGAGGGGAGCCTCCCAGCTGCGCCAGGGCCCACAAGGAATGAGCCAACGCTGGTCCAGAAAATGCGGAGCTGCACTTCAGGGCACAGTTACTCCACTCCTGTCTCCAGTCAGTCGGTAGCCGCAACCTGAAAACTGCCGCCGCCCACAGCACCTGAGATAGCGCCTCCCCGTCAGCAGTGTATCTTGTACCTGCGCAAACACTGCTAGGGTGTACGACTCCTCGGGCATGGACTTCAACTTGGCGAAGGACCAGAGGATGGAGGAGGCTTCAGCCACGCGTAGCGCCCTTAGCTTGGGCCGCGAGTGCGTGACGAAGTCGTAGAGGAACTGGCGCTGGGGGGTCCACTTCTCAAACGCAGCGATGCAGCGCAGCATGATGGCGAACTGCGTGGCTGTGAAGGAATGCATGTGTCGCCTCGCCTGAGCTAACAGAGCAAAGCAAATCTCCTCCCTCGGCTTGTACCCCATCCCTAGCAGTCCCTCAAACACATGCACCAGCTGCACTGCAAAGAAGTTCTTCACACGAGCATTGACCTGCATGAGGGAAAATTTCGAATTCAAACATGTGGACCAGCTACGCTGCAAAAAAGCTCTTCACACGAGCATTGACCTGTACATGTGTGAAATATTTCAAATGTAGAACAAATGGACCAGCTGCACTGCCGTAAGGCTCTTCACTCAAAATATTTCAAATTTGAAACAAATGGTCAAGCTACAATGCAAAGAGTCACTTCTCTCGAGCATCGAACTGTACGTGTGAAATATTTCAAATTCAAAAACATTGAAAAGATGCACTGCTAAGAGGCTCTCCACACGAGCATTGACCTGCATGTGTGAAATATTTCAAATTTGAAGAACATGGGCAAGGTGCGCTGCAAAAAGGCTCTTAACACAAGGATTGACCTTCATGTGTAAAATAATTCAAATTTGAAACAAATGGACCAGCTGTACTGAAAGAACGCTCTCTACTTGAGCATTGACCTGTACGTGTGTGAAATATTTCAAATTAATACCAGCTGCAAAAAAGGCTCTTCACAGGAGCATTGACCTGCATGCGTGAAATATTTCAAATTTGAATCTTTGAAATTCGCGATAAGGGTACAATATATCCCAAAGAGGCTCTTCACAGGAGCATTGACCTGCATGCGTGAAATATTTCAAATTTGAAACATGTGGACCAGCTGCTACTGATAAGAGGCTCTCTACTCGAGCATCGACCTGCACATGTGTAATATTTCAAAATTGAAATATTTGAAATCTGCGATAAGGGTACAATATATCTCAAAAAGGCTCTTTACACGAGCATTGACCTGTACATGTGAAATATTTTGAATTCAAAAAGATGAAAATATGCACTGCAAAAAAGCTCTTCACACGAGCATTGTCCTGCACGTGTGAAATATTTGAAAATTGAAACAAATGGACAAGCTACAATGCAAAAGAGATTCTTCTCTCAAGCATTGACCTGTACATGTGAAATATTTCAAATTAAAAAACAAGTGGACCAGCTGCGCTGCAAAAAAGGCTCCTCACACGAGCATTGACCAGCACGTAGAAAAGATTTCAAATTCAAACGAACATGTTTGACCAGCTGCTATGCAAAGAAGCTATGTACTCGAGCTTTAACATGAACATGTGAAATATTTAAAATTTGGAAACACGGACCAGCTGTACTTTAATAATGGTACACTATATCTAGTTTGCTACAGTTGTTTCACTCTTTACCTAAGCATTGACCTGCACGTGTGAAATATTTAAAATTCAAAAACATGTGGACCAGCTGCACTGCAAAGAAGCTCTTCACCCGAGCATTGACCTGCATGTGGGATAATTTTCCAATTCAAAAACATGTGGACCAACTGCGCTGCAAAAAGGAGCTTCACACAAACATTGACCTATACGTGTGAAAATTTCAAATTTGAAAAACATGGATAAGTACGCTGCAAAAAGGCTCGTCACTTGAAATATTTCAAACTGGAAACAAATGGACCAGCTACTACTGTTAAGAGGCTCTTCACTCGAGCATTGACCTGCATGTTTGCAATATTTCAATTTTGAACCTTTGAAATTCGCGATAAGGGTACAATATATATTATATGGATATTTTGCGACCCATCCAGAGCCATCCAACCCACACCTCGGTCGAGGGCCTGGATGGATTTTGGCTTTTGGATGGGTCGTCTGGATGGGTATTTCGTCAGTACATCCGTACAAATACGAACCATCCAAAACCCCTATGGGAAGGTAAACACTGGATGGGTCGTCTGTTATCCGTACTTAACGACCCATCCAGACCATCCCGCCCAATGGGAATCCACCCTTAGGCCGGGTTAGAGGGCGTTTACACGAGCCGGTTATCTCGGCCAGTTAAGTTGGCGAGATAACCAAATAGTTAGCGCCACGTATGCCCGAACCCTCAACGAACGCAAACTTAACCAGTTTCTGTTTGCACGTGCATTTGCGCTCGCAGTTTGCGTTCGGTCAGGTTGGTCGTGTACTTCTGGATAGCCTCGTGATTTTTGAATTTTGGGTGACAGACGAGCTATTTTCGGGCCTTGCTCCCCAGCACGAACCGTGCTGTGAAGTAAGCGACTTCCAGGCTCCGCAGCGCTCCGCAGCGACCCGTCGATCGAGATTGCTGGGTGAGATCTGGCAGCTGATCATCAACATCTGCTCGGCTAATGCCTTCTTGCTTGCTGCTCTAGAAAAATCGATCTGCAGAAATTGACGAACTGAACTAGAGCTAGCGTAGCCGATATATCTCACAGCTCGGAAGCCAAACGAACTTAACGAACCACTAACCTTAACCTTTAACCCGTAACTAGGGGGGGGGGGGGGGGGGGGGGGAGTTTATCGTTATCGCGAAAATGGTTAACTGGGCGAGATAACTGACGGGAAAAAGCGTCGTGTAAACGCTTCGTAGTTAGTTAACTGTACATCTTAACCGTAACTGGGCCGAGATAACCTGCTCGTGTAAACGCCCTCTTATGGAGCATAACCGTCCTCGGCAATCGGAAACACTCAAAAACTTGTACTTCGCTCGACCCGACTTGTACACCAGTTTCCGGAAAAATTACCCTGAACCGCCCCCCCCCCCCCCCCACGGTTAAGCGTAACCCCGAACTGATATCACAAGGGCTCAGGGCCTGTTTCCACATGAGTTAGGGAAAGTTATCGTTCCGGTACAGCGGCAATACAGAATCGAAGCGCAGTTATGATAACTTTCCGTAAAACGGCATGTGGAAACACGAGCCCAGTTATCTCGCCGGACAGCCTGGACAACCATCAAATGTTCAACCAGCTCTTTAATTCGTTCACCAGGAATTGTTATTTCCTCTTTTATCCTTCGCATGTCTTGCTTTTTAACCTGGCCTTCTGTCGTCGCGAAAAATGCGAGACAACTTCAACTTATTTCTGCAACTGTCAAAATGAAGGATGATGCAAAGGCCGGAAGGCACCGATCAATTAATAGCAAGCACGCAGGAGTCTATGCAGGTCTATGCAGTGGACTCGCCTGACTGGCGCTCGCTGCCGGGACGATGAAAGGATTGAAGGCTGATCTGGCGGGTTCCGGAACTATCGTCAGCCAGGCAGGCCCCAGTTCCAGCGTTTTCCATGTTTGCGAGCCCGCTGCGAATGCTCGGTGTGGTTAAAATTAAACTCTATTGTAATCAAGCCTAATCCGAGGCTAATCTGCAGATATCTGTATAACAGCGCGCAGCTTAAAAAAACCATTTGACGTGGCACCTCCGGATCCTACGTGGCACATAACTGCGAGCGTAGTTATCATAACGGAGCCCCCCCACCTCCGTTCCATAACCACGCTCGCAGTTAAGGGTTTAGCCAGAAGATTTACCCTAAACTGCGCTGGCATTCGAGTGTTTTCCGACTGTTATGCAAGTTATGACTAATAACTGCGCTCATAACTCATGTGGAAACAGGC
Source organism: Microglena sp. YARC (assembly GCA_022414725.1). Taxonomy (NCBI): domain Eukaryota; kingdom Viridiplantae; phylum Chlorophyta; class Chlorophyceae; order Chlamydomonadales; family Chlamydomonadaceae; genus Microglena; species Microglena sp. YARC. Next base: position 12,528,849 of record CM039465.1, read on the forward strand.
CCTCAGTACCCCTGGAAAACCTAACCGTTCACGCCTAGATGGTATGCTCAATGCCAGCGCGACAGAGTGCGCGCAAGGGTAATATCAGGGATATACCCAAAGGAGTGACCGACGTGCCAGCTCATAGGTCGTGCACCGCCACCTCATCACATTGATCTGCCGGCTCAAAGGTTGTACAACGCCACCTCGTCGCATATCTGTGGCGCCTGCGCACGCTAGCTCCAGGCGCAGGCGTTTGATAAGTGGGCAGCATGGGGCGAGAGATACTCGCAACCCTGGAATTTCGTAAAATTCTGTCCAATGAGCGAACAGCTTCTCTCTTTTCTTGCACAATTCTGCTACCAAGCTTCGTTTTCTGGCGGAGGTACAGGAGCTCGTTCTCAGCCTCGTTTCGAGCAGTGCACGCCCCCACTTCTTCGTCTGAAACTCGATCATGGAGAGGCTTCGTTCACAGCCTCGTTCATAATGGGCACAGAGCATACTACGCCTCGCCTCGTGAACTTGTTTTGTTTGAATGAGTTTGAATGTTTTTGTAGCATGCGAGATAAGGCGTCACTGGGTGAGAGGTGGCGAACAGTGTTCATTTAATTATATTGTATAATTAAATGATCACTGTAGCACGAACCCAGCCCCCCGTCGGTAAAACGATTGCTTGGGGTTCAGTTCACCAGTGGCTTTTTTTAAAGCCCTTCCTAACACGGTTGAGCTAGTCTTTAGCCTATTTAGCCTACCCCTAGGATGTAACATACACAATGACACACTGCACGTGGGAACCAACTTTGTCATTGGAAAAAAGATAATGCCTAGAGGGGCATGGTGTTAATGGGACCCTCACCGACCTCCCGTACGCGACAGCTGGAAACTTGCTATGGCAAACATACCGGTAGTAAGTGTCACCCTCAAGCGGTAGGGGACTCCTACATGCGGCGCGAGGCAAATGCTGGTACGAAAAACTGATCATTGGAACGTAATAAAAAACTGACGGATATTCACTCAGTAGACCATCAAGTAGACGATTACGGTACTCAGCAAATGTTATCAGCAATTATAATACCTTCCTCTTTCATACACATCTCTCTCGGTATTCATATACGGTACATTCTCCAGTTGGTAAATCAAATGAAGAAATATATATCCGGGAAAATTGAAAAATGAAAATTTGATCATCCAAGAATTGTCACAGAATGACCTCTAAGGAGTGCCCAGTCAAGAGGGTATTAAGGGGACCGCTCTAAGCTGTGTGCGATGGACGGGCTTACATCACACCTAGAGTCCAGTTACCATGCCGGTCGACCCGACGCCTCCGAGTGGGCCCCAGATGACCTCGGATGGGGTTCGAACCAGAAACCTGATAGGACCCCGCACTGCCAGCTTCGTCTGGGCCGGGATCGCCCTAACGATAGAGCCATGCCCGTTCCGAACGGAAATAATATCCGGGATAGATTATCTCTCCTGCAGACGCCAGTCTCTGCTAAGAAGGCAGACAGCCTTTATTTGCTCTTTCCGTACGCTTTTTTGGAGGTCACCTCCTGGACCAGGTTCTGAGGGGTATGTTGCCCAAACACCTCACTGTTATAAAATGTCAGCTGCCTCGGCGCTGTTCAGATCACGGACCTCGGCATTGATTTTTGCTGAGTATTGTAACTATATCCTCTCTCTAACTATAATCCTCTCTCAGAATTAACGACGATTACCAACACGCACCCGGTCGTTAAGGCTTCGGCAACCGGAGTTCGAGCCCCGCTGCCGGAAGACGGCGGGTGTTTTCTCGAGTCCGACTTAAGGGCGGTGTTGTTTCACTGCTAGGACATGAGCGCCCTTGTAATGTTTCTTTCTTTCTCTTATGATCTTCTTCATACATGTTTCTCAGGGTATTCAATGTAGTTGCCAGGAACACCCGTCTGTTCAAGGCAGCTCCATGTGATGCTTCTATTGACACTATTGTAAGTCTTCCTAAAGTCAATGAAATCATTATAATACAGAGGGGTTTCGTGATTGAAAACATCTCCTCTGTGTGACACAGTACCGGTATACAAAAGCTTGGCAATATATATAACATTTCTCTGGTGAAAAAAATGCGAAACTGCGAGCAGCCAAATTGCTGGCTGAAGCTATGCAACCAACTTCAAGTTCAAAGTATGAAAAATGCATGATGAGCACGTTCTGGTTACCGTATTCTGCCAAAGTGATCTACAAGTCCAATACATAAATAGTACGCCTTATTAAAAGGCGTGCGCTTATGGGGCCAGCCCGTTTTCTTGCAACTGGGTCCAAAACTATCAACACGTCTGTAATTCGAACTACTAAGCTGACAGCAGGGTACGTGCAAAGCTGGGAACGTGCAAAGCTGCCTCTGCAACAGAACCCTAAGCTGGAACAATGCTCTAAGATTATGTACTGGCCCATAGGCTGGAAGTATGCTCTAAGATGAGCTTGTCTAGCTACTCTATCTATGTGCTTAAACAATAGTCGATAAAAGTAATGAATACGCGGTGGGGCGTGGTATTAAGGACGCCCCCGTCTTAAGAGCGGTAGGAGTGCTGCTATCTTGTTACCTGGACAAAGCTACATGGCGGGTTGACAGCGACGCGGACACTAAGGAGCGCAACCCGTGGGGATTTAAAAACAGCGCATTCGTCGTTCAAGACTCAGCCATGGGAGTCATTCGTTGAACAGGGATAACTGGTCAATATTGATCAAAACCCAACTACACCTTGCCGGGACAGGGTGGCGTGCAAAGGCCATCGCCTACTGTATCCAGCAGCACACCTCGTAATGTCTCCAGCAGCGCACGCAACATCGCCTAGCTGTGCCCAGCAGCATACCCACCTAGGCTGTCTCCAGCAGCACACCCTCGCTAGCTGTCTCCAGCAGCACATCTCCTAGCTGTCTCCAGCAGCACACCCTGCATAGCTGTCTCCAAGCAGCCCACCCTTCGCCTAGCTGTCCTCCAGCAGTCACACTTGCATAGCTGTCTCCAGCACCACTCCTGCGCCTAAGGTGTCTCCAGCAGCAATATCTGCCTAGCTGTCTCCAGCAGCAGCACCCTCTGCATAGCTGTCTCCAGCAGCACATCTGCATCAGCTTGTCTCCAGCAGCACACCCTCGGCCAAGCTGGTCTGCCGAGCAGCACACCTCGCCTAGCTGTCTCCAGCAGCAACACCCTCGCCAAGCTGTTCTCCAGCAGCACACTCCTAGCTGTCTCCAGCAGCAACCTGCATAGCTGGTCTACAGCAGCACCAGCATCGCCCTTGCTGTTCTCCAGCAGCAACACGCAGTTCTAATGCTTGTCTTCGTAGCACACATCGCCTAGCTTCCCTCCAGCAGCAACACCTACGTCTAGCTGTCTACAGCACACCAGCATCGCCTTGCTGTCTCCCAAGAAGCACACGCGCGTCTAGCTTTGTCTCCAGCAGCACGCCCTCTTAGCCGCCGAGTTTGGGAGCTGTTTGTCAATGGCCCCTAGGCTGGCAGCCTGCTTTGACATGACACCACCTAGCTTGTCTGATGTCATGCTTAGTATCCATGGAACCGCAACTACCACCTGGGCCGAACAGGGTGGCGTGCAAAGCCCATCGCCTGGCTGTCTTCCAGCAGCCCACCCTCTAGCCAACGCCCGAGTCGGGGAGCTGTTTTGTCAATGGCCCCTAGGCTGGCGCCTGCTTTAACATGAGCGCGCCCTAGCTTGTCTGATCTATGCTTAGTATGATGGAACCCAACTACCACCTGGCCGGACAGGGTGGTTGCAAAGCCTTCCATCGCCTAGCTGTCTCCAGCAGCAACAACCATTTAGGCCACGCGGAGTCGGGGAGCTGTTTGTCAATGGCCTAGGCCTGGCAGCTTGCTTTAACATCAGTGCTCCTGTTGTCTGATGTAATGGCTTCTTTTAACTTCAGCTGTAGTGCCACTCACTAGATTCTGTGCAGCCTCCTAAGGGGATGAGGGAGGAGGTCAAAGCTTTAGTGATAGTTCATCATTGTCCAATTTTCTAATTGGTTTTGGGTGGAGGCCCCCTTCGGGAGCCCCCAAGAGTCAACTGCGTTGTCCGTTTAAACCGATGACCGAGCTGACTGACACGACGATCTTGGACCAAGCGACGACTTCGGAGTGACCGAGCGACCACAAGAAACCCTGGCGCAACTGCCCCGTAAACCCTGGCTGTGGTCTGCTTGCTATCAATCCCGTTTGCCAACCTGTCGCTTAATAGCCAGCCTCTCTGTGCAAATTTTCCGCAGTCGGCTTGGCGATGTCGCCTAGGGAATTGGTATGCTTAATATCAACCAATCAGCGAAGTCCTTCATAAAGATTATATTGCCAGTTTTCGTAGGGATAAGGTGAGTGGGCCAGGGCTTAATCAAACTTGTTGTATACGCCCCTTGACGTTTTTGAATATATCTTATGCTTAACAATACACTCTCAGCCGAAAGCCTGACTTGCGTTTTGTTTTGATGCGCCTTAACGTTCTGAACTTGCACTTTTGTTTTGATCACCTGAACGTTTCTGGATTGCACTTTGTCTTGGACCACTTAACGATGCTGATTGCACTTTGTTTTGATCACCTGGACGTTTTCTGACTCGGTATGCTGCACTCGATTCGGTCACCCTGTTGTCTGTTTGAGCCGTTTGAACCGATTGTCTGACACGTAACGTTGGCCTTACTGTACCCCTGGCCCCTGTTAGTAAACCCTGACTTGTATGCTGCGCTCGATTCCGTGCCCTGACCTGTCGCTTCGCGATAGCCAACGCTCTGGGTGGGGTGCCAATCATTTCTGCGTACTTTCTTCGACAGAGCCTACAGCCTGTTTCGACGACGCCTCGTCATTATCCGGTCGCATAGCATGTCTAGTATCTCCCCACCCTGCCCCCCTAACACTACACTTTCTGCATAGACAGGCAAAACAGTGCTGTACACGGGTTCCAGGCTGCCAAGGAAAGAAAAAAAAAAGTGATGAGACATACAGCTGCCCCATAGAGAGAAAAAGTGAATGGAAGAAAAGAAAAAAAGTGATGAGAATGCAGCTGTCCCCCAGAAACAAGAGAAAAAAACCCGAACGGAAAAAGTGCTTGCGGCGCACTGTGTACAGCCTAGCTGTGGGCCCTTTCCCACTTTGAAATCCCCTCTGGATCCCCGGGGAGTTCATAATAGCCAGCAAGTCATACAGCAACAGAATCCAACTAATTTCATGCGAAAGGATACTGCTAGGGGCCCGTTCAACGCAAGCGTCTAGGCCACAGAATTCAAACCTAATTTCATGGAAAAGGACATACCTGCGCTGGGGCCTTTTTCACGACAAGCAATCCTGCCAACTAAGAGATCAACTAGATTTCATGCGAAGGCAGGCATAGCTGCATCGGAATATATCGCCTGCTTACGGGGCTAGTTTTTCCAACATGTGTCACGAAGGGCTCTGGCCAACGGCCGTCAATGAGACAGACTCCTAGCTGCCCTGCTGTGGCCCTTCCCTACCCGCGAATCCGCCTCTGGGTTCCAGAAGCCCAGCCAACCAATATCCTGCTCCTCTTGGCCTGTACCCGTACTGCGCCAGCCCCCACACAGTGAGGGAGAGGCCTTCAAAGGAAATGGACCACACCATTGTGCGCCACACTCGGCCTCAAAGGCATGCAGCCCACGTCGCAGTCCAGGGGGACCGCCCAGCTCCGGCAGCCAACGGTGCGTCCGATCAGATAGGTCAGCCCCAAAGTCCTCGTTGGTAAACCGCCGGGATTCGTTTTCTTGGCCTGGCTAACAAAGACCTTAAGGCCAGGCATCTGGAGGGCGGTACCTATGAAGTCTAGCTAGGCTGACGACCAGCATCGACAGGCTTCCTCATACAGCTACATAGGTTGGGAGGATCCAGCTTCGCCCCTTTTTCAGGCAGAGCGGAACAATGAGCTCTTCGCCGTTGGAAGGGGAGCCTCCCAGTGCGACCAGGATGTAGGGCCCACAATAGGAATGGACCACACAACGCTGGTTCCAGAGAATGCGGAGCTGGCACTTGCAGGCACAGTTACTTGCCAACTCCTTCTCCAGTCAGTCGATAGCGGGCGCAAAAACCTGAAAACTGCCTGCCGCCGCCGCCTGCAGTGTCATTGTTCAAGCACCTGGATAAGCTGCCCCCCCCCTGTCAGCATGTAACAATATCGGTATCTTGGTTATTCTTTGCGGAAACACTGGGCTGGGGTACGACTCCTCGGCATGGGCTTTGCAACTTGGGGGAAGGAACCGAGGATGGGAGGAGGCTTCAGCCACGCCGTAGCGCCTTAGCTTGGGGCCCGCGAGTGCGGGTGACGAGTCGTTAGAGGAATGGCGCTGGGGGGGTGGAGGTGGGGTCCACTTCTTCAAACGCAGCGATGCGCAGCGATGCAGCGCAGCATGATGGCGAACTCGTGGCTTGTGAAGGCAATGCATGTGTTCGCCTTCGCCTGACCTAACAGAGCAAAGCAAATCTCCTCCCTCGCTTGGTACGCCCATCCTAGCAGTCCCTCAAACACATGCACCAGCTGCACTGCAAAGAAAGTTCTTCACCGGCATTTGACCTGCATGTGGGAAAATTTCGAATTCCAACATGTGGAGACCAGCTGCGCTGCAAAAAAAGCTCTTCACAGCGAAGCATTGACCCTTGTACATGTGGTGAAATATTTCAAATGTAGAACAAATGGACGGCAGCTGCACTGCCGTAAGGCTCTTTCACTCCAAACCAATTTCAAATTTGGAAAAAAATTGGTCAAGGCTACAATGCAAAAGAGTCACTTCTCTCGAGATCGGAACTGTACGTGTGAAATAATTTCCAAATTCAAAAACTTGGAAAAGATGCACTGCTAAGAGGCTCTTCACACGGGCATCTCGACCTGCATGGTGAAATATTTCATTGAAGAACATGGACAGGTGCGGCTGCAAAAAGGCTCTTAACACAAGGATTGACGCTTCAATTGTGTAAAATAATTCAAATTGAAACAAATGGACCAGCTGTTACTGAAAAGAAACGCTTCTCCTACTTGAGCTTGACCTGTACGGTGTGTGAAATATATTCAATTAAATGACCAGCTGCAAAAGGCTCCTTCACAGGAGGCATTGACCTTGCATGCGTGAAATATTTCAAGATTTGATCTTTGAAACTCGCGATAAGGGTACATATGTCCCAAAGAGGGCTCTTCACAGGAAAGCATTGACCTGCATGCGTGAATATTTCAAATTTGAAACTGTGG